>CM023535.1:40037162-40604335 GCA_013350335.1 Chimonanthus salicifolius
AAAACACCAAGGGCAAGATGGAGATGGTGTTAATTTAAGGTCCTAAAGTATCAAGAATCATACAATTAAATATTTGAACAATGACCACTCTACTCAAACATGATTCACACATACCATGTTGCATGAAACACTATATCAATGGTTTTCAAGACAATCAAGCAACATTATCAAAATTATTCAATCACAAACCACCTTAGAGTCCATTCGAGTGAATTTCAAATCATGACATGGAGATGAAAATAGTGAAAGTAAATATGATTCAACATTTCGTGATTGCATCAGTATTGGGTAGCATGATTGATTCAAGCACACAACAATCAATACTATTGGACCCCTGATAGGTTCAAGTCCACACATTTGTGACTCCACAAGCATGATGTACATCATAGCCAGGAAAAATGTTATCATTGCATTAAGAGTCAAGAGGTCGATACCATAGCATATAAATCACTCAAACTTGCCAACGGCAGTGGTGAACCAATAATCATAATGCTAGACGGAGTATTCTACTTAGGTCCAATGATATTACTATTTGATCCAATTTTGAACCATAGTGGAACATGGTTGACACACACACATTATCAGTAGGATATAGGCATGAAAAGCATGGATGAAACAAGACAATCAAGCGATATTACATATATGATCAGATCTAATTTGAATATGTAAGATGGAATCATATGAATTCTACAAAAGTTCACACCCAAGATCATAACCCAAACTAACCCACTCTCCTAGCCCTCGGTAACCATATGGCATTTGGAAAAGGTCTTCGAGGTCCACCGGTGTCAAACACATGAACATTTGATTTTATCTTTTTGGTGTTCTTGTTTGTTTGACAAAATCTTGTGAAATCATTTAAGGCTTCAATCAATTTATGAGTTGAGGCATGATTTAGATTTCCATTTAAGTTCTTATGCATTTGTCCATGATTTTGAATTCTTGGTGCACAACTCTTTTGATTTTTCTTTTACCCATTTTCACATTTTCTTTATGAATATTTTCCTTTAGATTTTGCACCTTAATTTGATTTGCATTTTTGTATTGATTTTCTTTTCTTACTTTGCATTCAAACATGAGATGCCCGGATTGTCCACGATGAAAGCTTTTTATGACTTTCATTGGAGGAGTTGAGGGAGACTTACCATTAACAAAGATAGTTTGGTTCTTGGGTCCTTTATCATTTTTCTTATCATATCTAAGATCCGTTTTGTCTCCAAATGGTTTGCTTAGTTTTTGAAGCTTTTCAAACTTCTCTTCTCCTCTTGTGAACTTCATCTCAATTTTTTCTTTATATCTCTTTAAGCCATTAACTTCTTTTGCCAATCTTTAATTTTCAATTTCTAGATTTGATTGTAATTTAGGGACATTAGCTTTAGCATCATTAAGTTTATTTTTAATTTTAGCATTTTCTTATTCTTCACAACTTAGCACAATTTTCAAATCTTTGTAGTCTTCTTTTAATGAATGAAGTTCATGCTTCAGTTTTCTTATATCATTTTCAAGATTTTTTTTTTTTCATTTATTTCCACTTTTAAGCATTCTTCAAGTTTTAAGCACTCTTCTAGAGTAGCATTTGGATTTACTTGATTTTCCAATGTCAGATCTTTTAGAATGTTTTCTTTTTCCAACTTTTCTTGATTTAGTTCTTTTGTTAGTTTTATATTTTCTTTACCAACTTTCTTAAGTTGCTTCTACATTTCATTTAATGTCTCATTTAATTCTTCTATGGTAAGTGTATTATCTTCTACATCTTCTTTATTAGTTTCTTCTTGTTGAGGATCAAGTGTTTGAATGGGTCCCAGACAATACACCACTTCTAAGGCATCTTCTTTCCTAGGTTTTT
Organism: Chimonanthus salicifolius; assembly: GCA_013350335.1. NCBI lineage: Eukaryota > Viridiplantae > Streptophyta > Magnoliopsida > Laurales > Calycanthaceae > Chimonanthus > Chimonanthus salicifolius. The sequence continues at coordinate 40,039,009 of CM023535.1, forward strand.
CATAGGTTTTCTTCAAAATATCCCATGCTTCCTTTGCGGTTTCACAAGATATGATATTTTCCAAAATATTTGGTGAAACGGCACAAAATATAGCATTTAGGGCATTGGCATTGGCCAAATACATACTTCTTTCCATTTCATTTTATGTAAAATAGTTCTTGGATGGTTTGGTCTAACCTTATATGATAATTTCCCATAAAGCTCCATCCATTGTCATTAAATGCATTGTCATTTTTGCTTTCCAAACACTATAGTTGGAGCCATCAAGGATTGGAGGACACATCACAACCATGCAATCACCCTTAGACATTTCTAACTTGAAGGACCTACTCTTAGATGGTTAAGTCAAATAGCAAGAGTCCTTTGCTCTGATACCACTTGTTGGTCAAGCTAACCAAATGTTTAGAATAGTTCTAGAGGGAGGGGTGAATAGGACTATGGAGAATTTTAAATTCTATTTAAATATTTGACACTTTAATGAATGGTCACTACAAATTTTCTCAATTTATCTTTCCAATATGATGTACATGCAAGATTAAATTCAAGTAAACTAAGATGTGAGTTAAAACAAGTGCACAAAATAAGGTGAAGGAGATGAGAAGAGATGGACAAACAATAGCGACACAATGATTTTTACGTGGTTCGGCAACCTTGCCTACATCCACGCCTCAAGTACACCACTTGAGGATTTCACTAACCTTCTCCTTCACGGGTGGATAAGAAACCTGTTACAATGCTTGATCTACTTCATGGGTGTAGATCGACCTAATCACCAAGAGAACACCTCTCTTGAAAGCCAATAAGGTAACACCAACCCTTTACAATATTTCACAAGTAATAGAAAGAAGTTGTGCTGTGAAATATACCAAGAACTTAGCCTTGAGTTACTTGAAGTAGCTTGGGCTTGTTCTTAAATGTCCTCCTCTTCTTGTCTTGATGTAGATGCTCCAATGAAGTCCAACCAAGATAGTAGCAAGGAGGTCTAGGGTAGATAGTGATTTTCCTATGATGTTTAAGACCCTAGTGAGAATCTCAACTAAACACATTCAACTTAGAGCATAAAATGCTCAAGATATGCCTATGTGAGCTTTTGATGTGTTTGAGATTAAGATTCAAACCTTGAAGTGTTTTACTCTGGAGTAAGTAAGTTTAGGAAGTTGTTGGGAAGCTTGGAAGAGCGTATGGAAAAATTTGGCTCAAGTCATCAACTTTTTCCTCCCCAAAAGTCTTACTTTTATAGGCTAGAAAAGTTCCAATGGATCTATCTTCGGACCTTCCGAAGATCGGTCTTAGACCTTCCGAGGTTGCAACGGTCGGATTCTCAACAGTATATTACAACAACTATTTTGACCTTGCAACTGATAGTTTGACTGTTGGGACATGTTTCGGAACGTCCGAAGAGTTATGTTCGGAACGTCCGAAGAACCCTGGAATTCGGGGGTTCGGAACGTCCGAATGTCTCATCTCGGATCATCCGAAGGAATATGCTTGGACGTTCCGAGACCATGTTGTCGGAAGTTCCGAGCTGCCCAGAAAAACCATTTTCCACCAAGTGTTGGAAACTTGAGATTTTGTGAAAAACATGGACATGGTGGAGAGCTCATGAGTGTTTTCTACAATCAGTTATATTTAACTATAATGAACATTTTAGATTGTAAGGACACATGAAAGTATGGAGATATTTGGTAGATAGCAAGAGCTCTCCACAGGGCAGAGAGTGGATTTAGAAACCTTCTTTGTATTATTCTAATTTTAACCAAAAGGCTTTTAAGGCTTCTAGGTCAATCCAATGGTCCATATATCCGATTTCAGTGAGCTGCATTTCAATCTTCGCATGTTCTGAAGCTTCAAGCTTGATTTGATTATACATGTTTTCCAGAGATGAGGTCTTGGACACATGGACACAGTCACGACTCAGTCAATGAAATTGAGAACTAAAAACTCAGTCTGACTCAGGGTAGCCAGATTTAACTTTTAGGCCAACAGACTCAGTGAACATAAGGATATCATCATGTGTTCCAAAAGTTTGATTAAATTATCATAATCAGTAGTTGTACATTAGGCCCGAACGACCCATCGGTACCACCGACAGGTCGGCGTATCGACAAGTTGATTGAGTGCAAAATCAATTAATATAGAACACAACATATTTATCATTATGGCTGACCGGTCGCTACTGCCGACCGGTTGGTGATAGTCGATTATGACTTAAATCCGAAAACAATATTGCCGATCAGTCGACAGAGTTGATATGTTGGCGTACCGACAGGTCGGTAACAGTCTACTGCAATTTAAAACAGAAGAACAGTTTCGGAGTCTAAACATTACGACCAACAGGTCAACTGGTCGGTGACGGTCGACTGAAACAAAATCCGAAAACAGAGAGCATATTTCCTCTGCTTGATTCATCATTAGGGTTTTTAAAACATCATTAAAATCATCCTATCAGTGAAAGCATCAATGATTCATCGAAAACCATACGCTCTTGATACCAATTGTTAGCATAATTGTAATATTTGGATTGAAACTTGAGCGCCAAGAAACAATTAATTAACATACCCAACATTCATAATACAATCCATTAATCTTTCAGTCTCGGGATCTTGAATCAAATAATGTTTTCTAATTAATTTGACATTTATTTTGCAGAAATATCATAATATTAAAATAAATAGATACCCGAATCCATCAGATCTAGAATCATACAGTCGATCTCTTCTTGTGCGGTGTCTTCTTCTTTGTCTTCCTGTAGGGCAGTGTTTTATTCCTTAAATACTTCTTTCCATCAAAGTAGACAACAAATCCTGAAAGATCTCCCTAAACCGTGTGGTGTATTGGATGTGGGTCCCACTTGAAATCCAAGTTCGAGTAAACCTCTATGTGGGTTATTATTTTTGGTTTACAAAAGTAGCTAGTTGGAGACTTACTGAGACAAAATTTGAATTTTAAATATTGTTAGAAATTGATTTATTTGTGATCAAAATTTTAAAATATTCCAACCAATATATTTTGATATTTCATGTGATATATTGCATATCAATTAGTCAATAAAATTTAAAAGACATTTTGAACGTCTCTTTTAGCTATGGATATCAAATGGGTTTGAAAAAGAAATTAATAAGATTGCCAATGCGATCAATTGAACACCATTAGGAGGTATTAAGCGGGCCGCATAGCTACTTGTAAGCATTGTGACAAATACCGTTCTCGGGATATTAATGGCAATTGATAATAATGGGATATTTTTAAATTCTCGGATTTTTATCGGGAATTTAATGGGAAAATCTCGCTGAAATTATAATATTTAAAAAATAAAAAAAATAGAATAAATAAAAAAATTAATGAAATAAAAATGGTATAGGGAATTTACCAGGAATTTCTCGGGAATTTACCGAAAATTTACTGGGATATAATCGCGTTATTAACGTTTATCTCGTTTTTAACACGATTTTATCGGGAATTTACCGGAAATTTATCGTCTAGCGATAAAAACGCGTTTTTAACGCAGTAATGGTATTTTGCCGATAAAAACGCGGTAAATTTGAAAATACTGCCGATATTTGTGACAAGGCTTGTAGGTGCTAACTGGGCCTCACAAGAAGTATAGAGTGAAGGCTCATTACAAATGTCCTTTAAGTGGAGCCACGTTAGTCTAAATACACCAGTAATGAGTACAATATAAAATATGTTCTTGGTGATGTCTTTATAGCACAAGATGAGATATTTTGTGTATTATTTAAAAAAAAAAATATGACATAATTATAGGCAGAGGTTAAAACGATGTGTCGCTGACACCGGCGACCACTACGTGTGTATCAGCGATAAATCATCTTTACAGTTTCTCTCTTCATCGGTTTTTTTTTCTTAAAACTTTTGGAAAATTATAGGCTTCAGTTTTATGTAATTGTATCATTATTAACGGACATTTAGATAAAATAAGATTTTCAACATTACGAAAATGAGGTTTTCAAATACTTTGAAAAAAATTAGAATACCCAAAAATAGCAGAAAAATAGAAAATAAATTATAGTAGTTTTCTAACAAGTTATTGAAAAAGTTAATTAGTAGAAAATGACCATATTGTAATAAATTTACTTGAATATTCAATAAAATTTGGTAAAAATGATGAAAATTAAAATTAAAATAATCTTGTAAAATGAATTTCATGCATAAAAATAACTTCAAATAAAGAATGAAAATATATAACAATGCATGTATAGGGAAATAAATGAAATGCATGTATAAAATAAATTCCTAATAAACTATTTATATAAATTTAAAGCTAATGTATAATTTCTTCAAATCACCTTAAATAAATCCAAAAATATTTATAAATACTAGCCAAATTTGAGGATATTTGAATAAATTTTTAAATAAATCTGAAAATCTTAAAATAAATCTCAAAATTTCTAAATAAATCTGAATTTTTTTATAGATATGATAAATTTAATTTTAATTCAAATGTAACCATATGTAAAATTTGGAATGAATGTCTAAAAATAATTACAAATCAAGAATGAGACTGTTGAATTTTTTTAAAATTTATTACTCATTACTCATAAGCGCACGACCATTTATAATATAGCGTTATGAGTACGAGGTTGATCCCACAAGGAACAAGTTATATGAAAGAAAACAAAATATATATATGAAATTAGAATTTTGTAGGTTGTAAAAAAATAGATCTTTAAATTAATCCCATCATAGAAATCAAATTATATCCTCATAATTATATCTTTAAGTTAATCATCTTCTAGTTTTTAATAAATAAATCCATAATGTAAACATTAATTAAATCTAAAACTTAACCAATTACTCCACTTGAAAATCCAATTAGGATAATTGCAATGGCTTTAATATAGAATTTAAAGACAATCTCACATCCAAATTTAAGAAAGAAAAATTAAAAATCCAATTTATTTAAATCTCACATCAATTAATACATCTTTAAGAAGGTGGATACAAGAAATAAATACAATTGTACAACAAAATAAAGAATGAAAATAAATTGAACAACAAAAATAAATCATACGAATAAAACAAATGACATAACAAAATAAAAAAGCAAAGGAAATAAATTGACAATTAAAATAAATGAAATAGCAAGATTAGACATAATTTAAAGGTGGTATTGGAAAAGATCAATCATAGCCTAAAAGTGAGTAAACAAATAAAAAATCTAAATCTGAAATTCGAGTAAAAATTTAAATCTCAATTCATGCTTTTCTTTAAAATCAAAATTCATAAACTTTAATTTAATTAAGTGAACCTTAGTAACTTAGATTCAACACCTACAACCTAAGTTCTAACTATTTCATGTCCAATTAAATAAACAAAGATAACAAACTTTAAATTAAATCAAAATAATCATAAAAGAAATTAAAACATTGGATGTTTCAGTGTTCTAAGAGCTTATCTTTTATTTATTTAATGAAATAATTCACGTACAAAGCATTGGAAAATTACATAAAAAACAATCAAAAATAAAATTACAATATGAGAGGCTCTCTTGTAAAATTCGTGTATGGCTCATTCTCTCTTGAGTATTCTCCAATCTTTAGTCCCTTTTGGCTCCTGATCAAATTCGATTTTTCCTATGGTAGAATGAGTCTTATAGGTTCGAGTTTGGAGTGAAGGGTGCAGATTTAATCTAATTTTAAGTGATGAGTGGATGACTTAGATTAAATCTAACTTAAACATGAATGGATGGGATTTAAAATGAAAGAAATTAGGGCTACAAGGGTATACACGAATTTAGTGACTCGGGATCAAGTTAGCTTGGAACTTAAGCAAAGAAATTCGAAAATCATGGGATTGGGTAGGCTTGGGTGAATTTATCATATTAGATTAGGGTTTTGGGCAATGAAATGAATGGATGGTTGGGATCTAAAGTTAAAATCGATGGATGGTTGGATGAATGCATGATGACATGGAAGGTTGACTTATTGAGAAATTCGCATGGATCTACAGGATATGGAAAAATTGTGTGAGGTGGAGAGAGGATAGGTGATGAGGTGTTGGTGATGTGTAAAATTTGAATGGATAGGTGGAGGTGGCTTGGGTTCCAAGTTAATCTAGATCTAAATGAATGTCTATGATTTAATGGCTCTAAATCTAATGGCTTAACTAAGGGATGGATGATCTAAATTTATGAATGATAAAATGATGCATGAATGATTATGATTCTAAAGTTAATCTACATGATAGATGAATTGGATGGCCTAAATCTAAGATCATGAATGCATGTATTGGATTTAGTGGGTGGCTCTAGGGTTTCCTAAGCTTATGAAATGAAATGGATGGTTTGGATTAAGGGATAGTTAATGGATGGTGTGGATGACATGGAGAGGGACAAGACTTTGGGCGTGTGGACTTAAGGTTTACATAACAAAATTCGAATATGGGCTTTGGAGCAATTGGATTTGAACTTGGACTTCTTGGACTTTGGCTGGACCACATGGGCTTGGGCTTCTCATTGGCATGGCTCACATTGTAAAATGCGCATGGACTGCTTGAGCTTGGCCCAATGCTTGACATATGGAGCTTAGCTTGGCCCATTTGGAGTGAACTTCTGGCCCATAGATTTGAAATTTAGACTTTGGCTCTTGAATTGCAACTTCTTTCTTCCAGAATTTAATAATTAATTCACCACTTAAAATCTAAAAATATTGATTTCATCTAGACTCTCATACTTGGATCCAGATTAATTAATTTACATTAAAAATCCTAAAAGTGGTCAGAAATTAATTATTAAAATTCTAGGTCTTCCAATCTTCCAATTTAAGCACAAAACTTATAATTTTCCACTAATTTTGATTGATTTCATATATATTCCAATTTTATCTACAAAACTAACAAACGACATTAAATGTATGTAATATATACAAAATTGAAGGCTAACTAGTCCAAATAACAAGGGTAAAAATGTCATTTTTCATGTCTCAACAAAGATACAAAATGATGAATAATAAATGAAGCCAATGAAATGATACAATAAACACAATTACAAATGAAAAATGAGAGATATAACAATGAATAATAAATGAAAGAATGCATTTCTAGAACATGTACTTGTGTAGACGTGTACATATTGGATGTGCCAATCTTCAGACCTTGTATAGTGTGTCAAAAATATGTATATCAGGTATGTCATGTTGATCTTGACAGAATGAGATAAAAAATATGATTAGTACGAATTAAGTATGTAATACCCTGACCCAAATTAGGCGAGTTTACTTTAATAAATCCTGCTTAGACCGGTTAATCTCGAAGATTACGGTTAGGGCTTTATGAAAAGCCCAGGTGTGGCCCAATCTGAGCTCAAAAGCTCAGTGATTCAGCTCGTCTAGCTGGAGGGGCAAAATGGTAATTTACCACTTATTGTTATTATTTTATTTATTGTGTTATTATGTGATTATTATTGGATGATATTATTTTCCTTAATCAAGAATTTCTATTACTGATTTTAAAATAATTTTATTTTCAGCAAATAGTATTTAAAACAGCCTGTCAAACCCCCGAAAGGGAGAAATAAATATTTTTAAATGTTTTTTTGAAATGAGATAATTTTTGAAACAAGTGTAGCATGTTAGACCATTTTAGTATGGTCTAGTTTATTCTTTCAAACCCCAAAAATGAAGATTTTAAATCGTTTTATTTAACACAAGTCAAATTAAGTAAATAGTGTTAAATTGTGATTTTTATTTAAATCTATGGTTTTTGGTGAGTTTTAAATCTCCAAATTTTTATACTGGTTAGAGTTTTTAAAACCCAACCTATCTGTCCAGTTGGATTAAAAATTTTGAGCTTTAAAGGTATTGTTTTTAGTTAATAATCGAGTTTTTATCAAAAGGGGACTTATTTGCAAAATCAAAAGTTTTGAGGAACTGATCTACAACCAACGCCCAAATTGTGCGGTTACTATTCGGGACGTAGGCCGCAGCTGCATGCAGCCTCCGACTGGCCACCCTTGATTGATCGTTGGGTTCTATAAATCTAACCCTCAGCTCAGCTGATTTCCTCCCTCCAAACTTCATTTTCTCTCTCAGTCTTTACTCTCTGGTTTTCCCAGACGATCACCCTTCTCTGTGTTCCAAGTTCTTCCTTAACCATAGATTAGAGGGAAAGCTTTTCAAAAGTCAAATTTTCAACCCAAGAACTCGAGTAAAGGTAACCACTATGTTCCTCTTTAAATTTCAATCGGTTTAGAATCAAGAAAAACCAAATTTGGCCAAGTTTTGGGTGTATAAAACTGATTTTAAGTTTAAGAAAAATCATGAGATTTCTTGTACCAGTGTGTTTTTTGTGTGAAAATCTAATGGCCTAATTAGTGTTAAAAGCTCTAAACCACTCCCTGTGGAAAAAGGATTCACTAATGAGTCCATCTGACCGGTTAGATGTGAAAACTGAGTCCAGAAAACTCACTGTTTATGGATTCGTATTTCATGGAGCATCTGTCCGTTATTGTCTGCTGTTGCAGACAGTGGAGGAAGATGACTCTTGGACGGTCCGAGAGTTGTTCTTTGGACGGTTCGAGGGTAACACCCTTCGGACGATCCGAAAGAAACCCTTCGGACGTTTCGAGCTTCATACCGAAGTCCCGAAGAGCCCAAGGCTAGCCAGTCTCGCCTAGATGTTCCTAGCCCTATTTGGAAGGACCGAACCCCTCTCGGACGATCTGAGCCTCACTTGGCATGATCCGAGACCCACCGACCCACCGACCCACCGAGACTTGTTTTCTCTGATTTTTTGGTTCGGAAGGACCTTCGGATGATCCGAGACCTGATCTTCAGAAGATCCGAAGCCAGACCCAAGATCCGAAGTCTCTGACTAGTTTAGGCAGTGGTTCAAACGATCCGAAGCCACAGTACCTGGTCCCGAGGCATGTTCCGAGGGACCCAATTTTTTTGTGTAGAATCTTTTTTGACTTGGTGATGCATGTGTTTTAATGTGATGTTTATACCCTTAATAAGTTAAAAATGTACTAACCCTTTTCTCTTATTACTATAGTGTATATACTATTGTATTCACTTCTAGGCCGACTCTATTTGTAGGGCACTGATTGACTTCACTTCCAGGCCGACACTATATTTGTCGAGCACTGAGTGACCTCGAGTCCTTACTCAACATGTCAAATCTGGTCCTATGCAGAAGACAAGCGAGAAGTGACCTGAGTATCTAGACCTAACTCAATAAGTCAATCTAGTCATGCTTAGAAGACAATATGAGTTTTGGACTGAGCACCTTATTATTACTCTATTGTGGATTATTTTAATTTAAAATGGTTAGAAACCAAATAGGAGACTCAATTCCATTTACCTTTGAGATTTTTGGGAAAACAAGTATGATTTTGAAATACTACTTGTATGTATACATGTGAATACTATGTATGTTGACTTATGATTGATTGTGCACTTGTTTGCTAGTTGAACAGAGACCGCGATACCACACATTTACAGTGAGGGAACTTAATTTTGTAATAGGTGTAATCAAGTTTTTATTGAGATGGATCTTGAGCAATGAGTGGTTTTAGATTTGATGAACCCACCCATGTGCCTAGACATGATGCATTGTTGTAAGGAGTGCTTATGATAATTATGAAATGTTTATGATGTTGATCATGTGAGATATGTAATACTACTTCCACGTGCCCTTGACTATTGAACCAATATCGGCCATGTGTGTGAGATGGTTTATGTCTACTGGACCATGGGTGTCGACAGTTGCTGACTTTAGGAGTGTCAGTATCGGCCATGTGAGGGCCGGAGATGTATTTGGAATGATGTATTTTGACCGTTTCGGGGCTTAATACTATGGTCTCAGCGTAGTATGTAGGCGTTACGTTAGATGACAGCAGTAATGGAAAAGATGATGAAAATATGTATGATGATGAGATTATACTTGATATTGAGAATTTATTATCAAGCATGAGATATTATATTGCAAATGTTGATTATTTACTAACCTGATATTTCATTAGACTGCACTGTTATATTTTCTTCACTGGGCTAGTTAGCTCACCCCACTCACCTTTCAGGAGATGTGCCCGAGAAGGACAACTCTCTGTTTGAAGCTTAGGATGGATAAGCTACTGTGTTGTCTTGGGATTCCCACTGAAGGGAACGCCGCTATCTTTGCTTTTTGGTTTCTTGAACCTTTTGCTTATGTAAAGTACCAAGTGTGGTACTTAGTTTGTTTGCACTTGATGTATTAAACTACCATGTGTCCGTAGTTACTCTGATGTTGAAATAATAAATCGTTGTTGGATTTATGTGTTGATGTTTGTGTCTTTTTGGGGTAGACTAATGGTATGTGTTTGAGTCCACATGTTGAGATCATGTGTGACCTTTAGGCCTAACCGTTGATCCGGTCCAGTTAGAATTCTTGAGTTAGTTTAGTCTTTCAAAAAAACAAAAAAAATCAGTCGCATTCCGGGCCTACCTTTCGGGTCAATGCGTGACAGCTTGGTATCAGAGCTTCGGCTCAAACTCTAGGACCGTGATGGGTTATAGCCTAATTGGACTTGTTTTTTGTTTAGAACTGCAATTGTTATTGACATTCTCCTGTTTTGTGACACAGATATGTCAAACAATATAGAGTACACCGAGTTGTGGGACAGAGGGTCCCCTAGCTGTCCGATAGATCTGGTTTCTTCAGACAATTCCAGCGTGCCAAACTTCATCAATGAAGTTGTACCCAATGAGGACATGGAAGTAGAATCGTCCGAGTACAATGTTTGGGTTGCTCCAGCCTTGGTACCTGAAGAGGATGAGGAATAGATCCCAAACTTAGAAGAGCCTGTAGGGGAGATAGGCTCGCCCGAGTATACTCCGGCTATTCTGACTTTGGATGAGCTGTCGGATTATATGTGCGAATTGTGCAATAAGGAGGGGCACAACTGTACTTATTACCCCTACCCTATTGATGTCATTTGCCATGTTTGCGGACTTCGCGGGTATGGGAGCGCAAGGACTAACTGTCCTTATGTTAGGGGATTAGGGATCATACCCTGTTTGACCTGTGGAGTGTTGGGCCACAAGTCGAAGACATGCCCTGACAACTTCTATTACTTTGGTGATGATGCAAGGTCTTCTACGGAAGATTAGATTAGAGTGTGTCGGGGAATCGGGGAGATTTTTATAAGGTTGAGTCTTGTTTTGTTGTTCTGAAGGGTTTTCTAACCCTATTAACGCTTGTAATTATAATGCAAATATGAATGATTTCTAATGAATTGTGCAACTTGTGTGATTTGCCTTAATAAGTTTCTTAAATAATTAAGTGATATTTACAAATGTAAATAACAGATGTCAGGACCTAACGCTAACGGAAACAACTGCCGCGAGAGGATGACAGGTCTTCCACCCCTCGATTTACCCAATGAAGCCATTCGCGCAGCAATGAAAGCATTTCAGCAGATAGCTGAAAATAGATGACGCCCTCCTATCCGAACGCCAGAAGAGAGAACCACCTCGGCTCTAAAAGAGTTCAAACGATTGAACCGGACAAGTTTCTCGGGGACAGAGGACCCAAGTGCAGCGAGGAACTGGCTAACTCAAATTAACCGGATCCTTAACATGTTAGCCATTGCAGACGACTTGAGGGTGACTTTGGCGGCGTACCAGTTGGAAGGAAATGCTTACAAGTGGTGGGAAGCAAAGAATTTGGTTCGTAACAACGAGCCGATGATGTGGGAAGAGTTTTCAGCTGCCTTCCTGGCCCTTTACTTTCCGAAGACCGTCCAGGAAGCGAGGAAGAGAGAGTTCCTCAACATCCAGCAGGATTCCGACTCAATGGCACAGTATGCCATGAGATTCATCGATCTGATGCAGTTCGTGCCTTGCATAGCGGCGAACGAAGAGGAGAAGATCCAGCATTTCGAGAATGGACTCCGACCTTTTCTGCAGCGGCAAGTGGCCGGCTTAACTTTTGTCACCTTGGATGAGATCATTGATCGGGCTTCGAAGGTGGAAGTGATGGACTCCATCAACAGGAGCACCGACAATTTCCAGAAACCTTCTTCCAACAAGAATGCCAAGCTCAACCAGAAGAGGCCTTTCTTCAAGAAGAGCCAGCCTAGCACGGGACAGTCAAGTCAGCCTGACACCCTGCAATTCGTGTGCTATACTTGCAACCAGCCTGGGTATACTTCCAAGTTCTGCCCATCAGGAGGAGAAAAGGCGTGCTATAATTGCAAGCAGACCGGGCACCTGTTTAGGGACTGCCCCTATCTCGGTAGAACTGCACCTTTGCAAGGCGCAGGAGCTTCTTTTTCTGTAGCGCAACCATCTGTTGGTCGAGGTTCTCAGCGAACCTCCAGAGACTCGGTGACACCTAGGAATGGACCACCTCAGAACAGTCAGGGGAGAGGACAGGGACGTCCTCGACCAATCAGGGGAAAGTCTACACGATTGGGACTCAGAAGGAAGAGCCGATAGATAATACAGTGATGGAAGGTACCCTTACTCTTTTCAGTCTTTTGGCACGAGTATTTTTTTATACTGGTGTTTCGTATTCCTTTATTTCTAGAGCTTGTTGTGATAGATTGGATTTGAAACTGTAGAAGTAGCTAACCCGCTAATGGTAGTATCACCCTTGGGTAAGAGAGCTTTGGTAAACCAAAGGTGTAGATCTTGTATTTTGAGAATTAGCGGTGTAGAGCTGTCCTATGATTTTCTTGTGTTGGAAATGACGGACTTTGACATCATCTTTGGCATGGATTGGTTGTCAATTTTTGAGGTTTTGATCGACTGTTCTCAGAGAAGAATTCGTGGGGTCTCCTCAATCGATGAAAGGTTTACGGAGAAGTTGGTACCCTATGAGAGGATGAGAGTCACTTTATCTGGCCATAGGGCGTATCTTGGTAGTGTGGTGGTGAGCATGGATTGGGAAGATGTAGGTGGTGTAGGGTCTGTTGCTCCTCAGGTGGTGTGTGAGTTTATGGATGTGTTTCATGACCAGTTGGCTGGGCTACCTCCACGCAGAGAGATAGAGTTTGTAATAGACCTACAGCCAGGAACATCTCCAATTTCCATGGCACCTTATCGGATGGCGCCGGCTGAACAGAGCTAGGTGTGCACGTAGATGAACTTCTTAGACTTGGTTTCATCCATCAGAGCAACTCGCTGTGGGGCGTACCTGATCTCTTTGTGAAAAGGAAGGGTAGATCGATGAGGATGTGTATAGATTACCGGCGGTTCAACCAGGTAACTATTAAGAATAAGTATACTTTGCCTAGAATAGACGACCTCTTTGATATTTTGAGGGGATTGAGATGTTTTTCGAAAATCAATCTGAGGTCGGGTTACCATCAGTTGCGGATTCGAGAGGAAGACATTACTAAGACTACTTTCCGAACGCAGTATGATTTGTACGAGTTTGTGATGATGCCTTTCGGTTTGACTAACTCGCCAACCATGTTTATGGATTTAATGAATCACGTTTTTCGACCGTACCTGAGAGAGTTTGTTATAGTCTTCATAGACGATATCTTGATCTTTTCGTCGTCCGAGGAGGAGCACGAGCGTCATCATCAGCTGTTTGCTAAGCTGAGCAAGTGCGAGTTTTGGTTAACTCAAGTGCAGTTTCTTCGACATGTGGTATCTCCATGAGAGATCTCGGTAGATCCAGTAAAGGTAGAAACAGTGAAGACTTGGGAGTGTCCCAAGAATGTGTTCGAGATCAGAAACTTTCTGGGATTAGCAGGATATAACCGAAAGTTTATCCCACACTTCTCCCAGATTGCGGTGCCGATGACTCGGCTGACGAGGAAGAACGTTAAGTTCGAGTGGAGCGAGTCTTGTGAAAGAGCATTCCAGGAGCTGAAGGAGAAGTTGACTACGTCTCTAGTTTTGATAATACTCGAAGAATGACGAGGTTACGATGTGTATTGCGATGCGTGCAAGTTTGGTTTGGGGTGTGTGCTGATGCAAGAGGGGAAGGTGGTAGGTTATGGTTCTAGGCAATTGAAGGGACATTAGCAGAACTACCCGACTCATGATTTGGAGTTGGCAGCCGTTGTCTTTTCGTTAAAGTTGTGGAGACATTACTTGTACGGTGAGAAGTTCAATGTGTTTTCTGATCACTATAGTCTCAAGTATATCTTCACTCAGAAAAACCTGAATATGAGACAGTGAAGATGGATGGAATACCTGGGAGATTACGACTTCAGTCTCTCTTATCACCCAAGAAAAGCCAACGTAGTGGCCGATGCCTTAAGAAGGAAGTCGCATAGCAACATGGCAAAGATGGCATCCTTGCAGTCGAAGATGTTAGAAGTTCTGTCCGAGTATGATTTGGAACTGATCGAAGGAAACAGGTTAGCAAGAATTCACAGTTTGGTTCTGCAACCCGAGGTAATTAGATTGGTGATGGAAGGACAATAGAACGATCCAGAAGACAAGGAGTTGGCAACTTAGCTTTCAAGAGGTGCAACCTTGGAGGATTGGAAGATCAAGGCAGACGAAGGTCTTACTTTCAAAGATAGACTTTTTGTACCGAAGTCGGACGGGTGAAGGAGAAAGGTGCTTGATCACGTTCATCGTTCTCGCTTTGCAGTGCATCCTGGTTGTATAAAGATGCATCATGACTTGCAGCAACTGTTCTGGTGGAAAGGTATAAAGCAAGAGGTAACAGATTTTGTGTCAAAGTGCCTAACTTATCAACAAGTGAAAACGAAACATCAACGACCTGGTGGAAAGATGCAACCTTTAGAAGGGGCCGAATGGAAATGGGAGCACATCACAATGGACTTTGTAACCGGATTCCCGAAGTCTTCTAGGAAGAACGACGCTATTTGGGTAATAGTCGATCGATTGACGAAATCAACTCACTTTCTGCCGATCAAGAAGACGGATTCTTTGACTACTCTAAGTAGATTATATTTAAAGGAGGTAGCCAGATTGCATGTAGTACTTGTATCCATTGTATCTGATAGAGATCCTAGGTTTGTATCAAGATTTTGGCGGGGATTGCAAGAGGAGTTGGGGACTAAGCTGTGCTTCAGCACTGCTTTTCACCCTCAGACGGATGGTCAATCCGAGAGAACCATTCAAACCTTAGATGATATGCTAAGAGCTTGTGTTATGGATATGCAGGAAAGTTGGGAAGATCACTTGGCTTTGATCGAATTTGTCTACAACAATAGTTATCACTCTAGTGTACAGATGGCACCATAGGAGGCTCTATATGATAAACCTTACAGGTCACCTCTTTGTTGGACAGAGGTAGGAGACAAAGCGCGGCTAGGACCTGATCTAGTGCTTGAGACGTCAGAACAAATTGAAGTGATCAGACAGCATCTCAAGACAGCCTAGAGCAGACAAAAGGCGACGACCTTTGGAGTTTGCAATTGGCAACCAAATTTTTTTACGTGTGGTACCACATCATGGACTGTAAAGGTTTGGGCGTAAGGGAAAACTATCACCTCGATATGTTGGACCCTTTGAAATCTTGAAAAGGATAGGGGAAGTGGCCTATTAGTTGAACCTGTCTTAAGCTTTGGAAAGAGTCATAGTACATTTCACGTGTCTATGTTAAGGAAGTACGAGCCTGATCCGTCACATGTGATAAGTATTGAAGGCATTGAAGTGTCAGAGGACCTGACTTTCGAAGAAATGCCAGTGAAGATATAAGGATACTGGACTCAAGAGCTCAAGAGGAAGTCTATTCCTCTAGTACGAGTGCTATGGCAACATCGCGACGTGTAACACGAGACGTGAGAACCAGAATCGACGATGGGGAAGCTGTACCCTGGCTTGTTCATAGGCCAAAAAGGTAGAAGTTTGTTTTAAATTTCGGGACGAAATTTCTTTTAGGGGATAGGATGTAATACCCTGACCCAAATTAGGCGAGTTTACTTTAATAAATCCTGCTTAGACCGGTTAATCTCGAAGATTACGGTTAGGGCTTTGTGAAAAGCCCAGGTGTGGCCCAATCTGAGCTCAAAGCTCAGTGATCCAGCTCGTCCAACTGGAGGGGCAAAATGGTAATTTACAACTTATTGTTATTATTTTATTTATTGTGTTATTATGTGATTATTATTGTATGATATTATTCTCCTTAATCAAGGATTTCTATTTCTGATTTTAAAATAATTTTATTTTCAGAAAATATTATTTAAAACCGCCCGTCAAACCCCATAAAGGGAGAAATAAATTTTTTAAATGTTTTTTTGAAATGAGATAATTTTTGAAACAAGTGTAGTATGTTAGACCATTTTAGTATGGTCTAGTTTATTCTTTCAAACTCTAAAAATGAAGACTTTAAATCATTTTATTTAACACAAGTCAAACTAAGTAAATAGTGTTTAATTGTGATTTTTGTTTAAATCTATGGTTTTTGTTGAGTTTTAAATCTCCAAATTTTTATGGTGATTAGAGTTTTTAAAACCCAACCTAGCTGTCCAGTTGGATTAAAAATTTTGACCTTAAAAAGTATTGTTTTTAGTTAATAATCGAGTTTTTATCGAAAGGGGACTTATTTGTAAAATCAAAAGTTTTGAGGAACTGATCTACAACCAACGCCCAAACTGTGCGGTTACTATTCGGGACGTAGGCCGCAACTGCATGCCGCCTCCGGTTGGCCACCCTTGGTTGATCGTTGGGTTCTATAAATCTAACCCTCAGCTCAGCTGATTTCCTCCCTCCAAACTTCATCTTCTCTCTCAGTCTCTACTCTCTGGTTTTCCCAGACGATCACCCTTCTCTGTGTTCCAAGTTCTTCCTTAACCGTAGCTTAGAGGGAAAGTTTTTCAAAAGTCAGATTTTCAACCCAAGAACTCGAGTAAAGGTAACCACTATATTCTTTTTTAAATTTCAATCGGTTTAGAATCAAGAAAAACCAAATTTGGCCAAGTTTTGGGTGTCTAAAACTGATTTTAAGTTTAAGAAAAATCATGAGATTTCTTGTACCAGTGTGTTTTTTGTGTGAAAATCTAATGGCCTAATCAGTGTTAAAAGCTCTAAACCACTCCCTGTGGAAATAGGATTCACTAGGAGTCCATCTGACCGGTTGGATGTGAAAACTGAATCCAAAAAACCCACTGTTTCTGGATTCGTATTTCATGGAGTATCTGTCCGTTATTGTCTGCTGTTGCAGACAGTGGAGGAAGATGACTCTCGGACTGTCCGAGAGTTGTTCTTCGGACGGTCCGAAGGTAACACCCTTCGGACGATCCGAAAGAAACCCTTCGGACGTTCCGAGCTTCATACTGAAGTCCCAAAGCGTCCGAGGCTAGCCAGCCTCGCCCGGATGTTCTAAGCCCTGTTCGGAAGGACCGAACCCCTCTCGGACGATCTGAGCCTCACTCGGCATGATCTGAGACCCACAGACCCACCGAGACTTGTTTTCTCTGATTTTTTGGTTCGGAAGGACCTTCGGATGATCCAAGACCTGATCTTCGGACGATCCGAAGCCAAACCCAAGATCCGAAGTCTGTGACTAGTTTAGGCAGTGGTTCAGATGATCCGAAACCACAATACCTGGTCCCGAGGCATGTTCCGAGGGACCCAGTTTTTTTGTGTAGAATCTTGTTTGACTTGGTGATGCATGTGTTTTAATGTGATGTTTATACCCTTAATGAGTTAAAAATGTACTAACCCTCTTCTCTTATTACTATAGTCTATATACTATTGTATTCACTTCCAAGCCGACTCTATTTGTCAGGCACTAAGTGACTTCACTTCCAGGCTGGCGCTATATTTGTCGGGCACTGAGTGACCTCGAGGCCTTACTCAACATGTTAAATCTGGTCCTATCCAGAAGACAACAGAGAAGTGACCTGAATATCTAGACCTAACTCAATAAGTCAATCTGGTCATGCTTAGAAGACAATATGAGTTTTGGATTGAGCACTTTATTATTACTCTATTGTGGATTATTGTAACTTAAAATGGTTAGAAACCAAGTAGGAGACTCAATTCCATTTACCTTTGAGATTTTTGGGAAAACAAGTATGGTTTTGAAATACTACTTGTATGTATACGTGTGAATACTATGTATGTTGACTTATGATTGATTGTGCACTTGTTTGCTTATTGAACAGAGACTGCGATACCACACATTTACGGTGAGGGAATTTAACTTTGCAGTAGGTGTAATCAGGTTTTTATTGAGATGGATCTTGAGAAATGAGTGGTTTCAGATTTGATGAACCCACTCATGTGCCTGGACATGATGCACTGTTATAAGAAGTGCTTATGATTATTGTGACATGTTTATGATGTTGATCATGTGAGATATGTAATACTCCTTGCACGTACCCTTGACTATTGAACCAATATTGGCCATGTGTGTGAGATGGTTTACGTCTACTGGACCATGGGTGTCGACAGTTGCTGACTTTAGGAGTGTCAGTATCGGCCATGTGAGGGCCGGAGATGTACTTGTAAGGATGTATTTTGACCATGTCGGGACTTAATACGATGGTCTCAGCGTAGTATGCAGGTGTTACATTGGATGACAGCAATAATGGTTAGGATGATGAGATTATACTTGATATTGAGAATTTATTATCAAGCATGAGATATTATATTGTAAATGTTGATTATTTACTCACTTGATATTTCATTAGATTGCACCGTTATATTTCCTTCACTGGGCTAGTTAGCTCACCCCTCTCACCTTCAGGAGATGTGCTCGAGAAAGAGAACCCTCTGTTTGAAGCTTAGGATAGATAAGTTGCTGCGTTGTCTTGGGATTCCCACTGAGGGGAATGCCGCTATCTTTGTTTTTTGGTTCCTTGAACCTTTTGCTTATGTAAAGTACCAAGTGTGATACTTAGTTTGTTTGCACTTGATGTATTAAACTACCATGTGTCTATAGTTACTCTGATGTTGAAATAATAAATCGTTGTTGGATTTATGTGTTGATGTTTGTGTCTTTTTGGGGTAGACTTATAGTATGTGTTTGAGTCCACATGTTGAGATCATGTGTGACATTTGGGCCTAACCGTTGATCTAGCCCAGTTAGAATTCTTGAGTTAGTTTAGTCTTTCAAAAAAAAAAAAAATCAGTCGCGTTCTGGGCCCACCTTTCGGGTCGGGGCGTGACAAAGTAAATTGAAAATAGTCGTTTAAAAATTGAATAAGTGAAATGGATGGACAAATGCTTAGGTAGATTAAACCTTAAATTATGAGGAGAGGTGTATCTCTGGTTGTGAGTGACATGGGGAAGTTGTATTTCTGATGATGGGGCACTGTTGAGAGAGATATTACCGTAGGGATTGGAGAGCAACGCATTCGATGATTTTTTGTGGGGAACATTCTTTTGTAATAAAATACAATTATAAGTTTATGTAATTAAAAAGTAGATAAATGAAGCAATAAAATAAAGAAAGATATCATCACGACCACTCATGAAGCCGGACTCGGGAGAGGAGAGACTGAAAGCAATAAAGGAAGTAGGGAGTAAGCGACAATGTGAAGGCAGAAACACGTATCAATGAGTCAAGACTTACACATGTTATGTTACTACGAATATAAGAGATTAAAGTCATTAACTTTTAAAATGAAATAATAGAATGACAAATGGAGCGTAAAGGTCATTCATAGATTAAACAATAAGTCCAAAATAAATAATATATGCGATTGAAACGCGTAATAAATGTAATAATTATTTAGGGCTGAAATTGGGTTGGATTTCTTAAAACCCAACCTAACCCGAGTCAATATTTATGGAACCCGACCCGACTCGATCCGAGCTATTGACTTGAATTTATTGAGCCGACCCGACCCGATTTCTAACCCGACTCAACCGAATTCTGACCTAACCCGCATTCTGAGCCCATTTTAGCCTATTTTTTGTAACACCCCGGAATTCTCATGTTATTAATACATATATATATATATATATATATATATATATATATATATATATATATATATATATATATATATATGAAAATTACCCATTTAATTTGTGAATTATTAGATATGGACTTTAGATGGGTAAAGTGTTGGGTCATTGTCTAATTAAGACCTAACGGATTGTGGAAATGGTTTCAATAAAATATAAATGGGGTTGAATTTAAATGGTAATGAAACATAATTATAAATAAGGGATATGGATTAAAGATATGCGCATGATGTGTGGGAGATATGCATATCCATGTGATATGCGCATAATATGTTGGAGTATTTTTAAAAGGATCTTTTCCCTTGATTAAGAGTGATATTAGGGAATTATTAAATAAAGAAGATGTCTAATCCAAATAAAGAAATTGCTTTGCCGTGTATGAAGATAGCCATATCCATATTTATGCGCAAGAGATCTCTTTAAGAGGGGTCTTTTCTTGATTAAAAACGGCAAGAGGCAATTACTAATTTAAAGGGTCTTGGCACCTTCTAATAGTGGACTGATTGGAAGTATTATTAGAAGAGGGGCAGCATGACAAAAGGGGCGCATGCATCTTCTAATATTGGATAGTGCCGTGTGGGAGTTTTTATAAAAGTGAGGTGCACAAGACAAGAGCTTGGAGTAATTTCTATTTCAAAGCATCTTCTCTCTCTTTCTCAAACTATATCTCACGGCAATACACAAAACCAACAAGGATTGACGCTAGTTTGCTCTTGGCAAGAAGGTGTTCTCAGTTTTGTGAAAGATCAAGGAGGCTAAGGAAGAAAAGAAGATTGGAAGAGCAAGAACAACCGAGGGAAAACCGGAGGAGTCGCGGAACCGGTAAGTGGTTTTGATATTTTTGTTTAAGATAAGGAACTATAGGGTTCGGCTATGGTGTATAGCCGAACCCCACGGAAGAAAATTGAGGGAAAGGTTAATGGTTAATTTCAATGGAAAGAATGGACCACACCATGGCCGAGCCCCATGGAAACACATGTTTAATGTATGGATTTTTAATGAGGAAAACTATGGGAGTTGGTTAATAAATTTATATGGTTTTAATGGATGCTTTTGGTGAAAAACCTTAGACTATGGGTTCAGTCAAAAGGCATGGCCGAACCCCATAAATAATTATGAAATTATACTCATGTGGTTAGATCATGGAAAGGATGGCAATTTTGTAAATATAGGCCAAATTGGAGGATCATGGGTTCGACTATGGGTATGGCCGAACCCCATGAGGTCTTTTATGGATTTAATTTATTAAGGAATTTTATTCTATGAATAATTTTTAGAAAGAGAGGATTAAGAACCATAGGGTTGGGCCATGGTGTATGGCCGAACCCCATGGAGTTGGATATTAATTTAGAAAGGATCTAAGGATGGTGATTAAATTAGAAACTTTCTAATTATGGACGCTTGGTTTGTTTTTGGAAAGAACCTTGATTTAAGGATTCAAGGATGGCAATTGCTATATTTGGAAAGTTAGACATCATAGGGTTTGGCCATGGTGTTTGGCCGAACCCTATGAATCAATTTTATGGATCAAGACATGGACTTAGGCATTTGTTAATGGAGGAAAAGATTGGATTATGGGTTATGTTAGCCATGGATGGCAAAGTTGTAAATAAGGTGAAAATAATGGACATAGGGTTCGGCCATGGTGAATGGTCGAACCCCATGAACTTATTAATGGGCCATTTGTGGGCCTTTGCATAATGTAAATGATTGGTTTACCAAACCATAGGATGAAGGGTAAGAATAATGGAATGATAGCCATAGATAGCATTTTGGTAATTAAGTGAAAATAAGGGATCATGGGTTCGGCCATGGTGTATGGCCTAACCCCATGGGGATTGTTTTGATGGACTTAGGGTTTATGTATGTCGGATTAAATAAAAGGGAAGTGATTAAATGTCTAACTTAGGGATTATTGATTAATAAACCAAATAAAGAAATTAAAACAAAAGGGGTAAGGTTCGGCTATGGTGTATAGCCGAACCCCACAAATTTGGTTTATGGACTTGGACATTGTTGTAAATCAAGTGGGACTTGGTTTTAATTGATTGTTATATTATAAGGTAACGGGACTTCACAAGATGTGTACGATCGTGAGCGGTTAGCAGACGAAAGACACAAGCACACGTTAGCGGTCTTTAGTAGGATTCCACCTCTTTGAAACCATGGATTTTTGTATAATGTTTCTTATCTTATTTTTGATGAAATTATGTAAAAATTATATGTTTCAAATATGAGATTTTAAATGCTATGATTTGTATAATTGCATAGCATATGGACAATTGCATCTCATGCATGGCATGGGAGGGATGATATCTAATCGAAGATCCACACTCTGTCGGGGCGTCCATAATACAATCGTGGGGGGTACCTTAATGAGGAGTTTTCCACCAAGAGGTAACTGGAGATCCACACTCCGTCGGGACATCCGTAATACAATCGTGGGGGATACCTTGATGAGGAGTTTTCCATCAAGAGGTAACAGGAGATCCACACTCCGTCGGGGCGTCCGTAATCCAATAGTGGGGGATACCTTGATGAGGAGCTTTCTATCAAGAGGTTACTATGTGTTTGTGATGGGCGGGACTCATTGCATATGATAGCATGGCATGGCATTGAATCAGCATAATTATGATCTTTATTATCATGCAATGTTTCTGGTTTTTATCGGTATGATTGGATCTCTATTATCATACACTGTTTTGGATACAATGCTTTATAAGTATGGTATGATTTATTATAACTGGATTTTATATATATTATATATGGATTTTTGGTACTAACCCATGTGTTAGCCTTACTTGGAATACCTACTGGGCGCGTTGTTCTAACGCCCTACTTCTACCCTAGTGGATGATACAGGAAACGAGGGGAACGATGATCACGAAACGGGCCAAGCATAGGAGCTTGGATGATTTAGTTTATATTTTGATCAAGTTACTCATGGATGATGTATTTGAGTAACTAGTTTCCAGGAATGTAATAACTTAGCTAATATTTGCTATGGTTGGATGTTGATTGAATAATTATGTTACGTTAATTATTGATTAAAGACTTGACGTACTTTGCTATTTGAAATGGAATAGAACTGGGTTCCATTATGATTCCGCATGTTATGATTATAATTCCGCAGTTATGATGTTATTCCGCATGTTGACATTGTTACGTGTGAACCGTTTTCATGGACTTAGTCCATGCACACATAGGGTTGGCCAGTTAAAGGTTGGACTTTAGAAGTTTGGACTTAGCTCGCGTCGTGACGTCCCGCTCTTTATCACTCTTTGTTTATAAAAAAAAAATAGACTCTGATTTTCGAAAAGGGAAAGCGAGTGAAAAAGGGCGGGTCGTTACATTTTTAGCGACGTTGGATCGTATCGGGTCGGGTTAACTTGAAAATTCTTTAACCTGATCCGACTAGAATTTCATGCGGGTTTTTGTCTTCACATCATGGCCCGACCCACTGACTTGACTCGCATGACCCGATCTGCATGATTTCTTGGGTCAGGTCATGCGAGTTAGGTCAAAACCCGACCAAAGTTTCACCCCTATAATTACCTTTCTATAATATGTTGCATCAATATCAAGGTTCACCATAATCATCCCTGCCATAATCTTAGAACGAATAGTTCCAACTTGACAATCGAGCAAGGTCAATATCGTCGTCCCAACGATATGGGTCCACTATGTCAAACACATTTTGTTTCAACTGTTACTCCGTTGTCATGTGTGGTGCACTGACTTCGTACCCACTTGATTGTTGATCCACATGACATACCAGTGCTTCCGTATGACTCATCGAAGTGCATATATGGACAATGAGACATCAATCCTCTAGATAAGAAGTTTCACCTACGGGTCTTCCCATAGTTCGGCATGTCAAACAGGTTAGGGATATGGCAATTGAGAGATTACAGAAAAGAAGAAACCTATATGTGTTGACTCGTTACTGATGGTTATGGATCTTATATTGTTGGATTAAGGAGTCCATGTCCACCGGTCGATACGACGAACCGCGCCAATAGTAAACTGGTCCATATAATGCCCCTACAACACCATGTGCGAGCCTATCTGCACCTCCATAAGGAGGTGTATATACTTGTCTTGTCTAATTGTCCTGAACATGTGCCTCCCTCGTACAAACCTGGGTGGAACAAGAGCACTGCTACCCTCCGCCGCGTCATCTCCCATCCACCCCAATCTCCATGTCCACCTTGTTCACCACTACCACCATCGTTGTAATTGTCTGTGTCGCTCGTCGAAATATCAAAATGGACATCCACATATCTACAACATGCTGGTGGTTGACTACTGGGTATGACGGGTCTTTTCCTTTTTTCTGCCATTCTCATTTGCGTTGTCGTTTGTCCTCTATCCAGAGCAAATGACCTTCACTAATTGAATGTTATCGTCCAACCATCCACTGCTCCCCTACCTGTCATGTCACCCACCCTTAGTTGTGGGTCAAGGTCCACAAACTGAATGCGATGTCCGAACTCTGTTATTGTATCATCATTGCTACCCTCCACTGTTGTCAATTCAATATTATGATAGAGTAATTATGTATTGAGATCATGAAGGATTGGCTACTCACGCTCTTCGATCTAGTCTAACAATGGATCATCGTATGCGAAGAGGTGGTCCAAGTTAATAGGTGCAAAAAAGTCCCCATGACCTCTGAACTGTAGTTCTGGGTACCTCCATTGTTCGCGTGCTTTCAACTGTTGGTTGTAATGGTTGTACATAATGCCGTTCTGAGAGGACAATCTATTACGTGGCTTACTATGGAGATATTTGAATCTAGACTAGTTTCACTCGCAATTTGATGCATTGCATGTCTGACTAAACAAGCGGATGGCGTACTTTCTCAAATGTGGTGCACTATGTCCAAGGTTAATCCACCACCGTCGTGCAATTATCTTCGCAATCTCGGGCAGTCTAACATCTACTGAGGTATTGTTAGATAGTTATTGCGGTTTTCGTAGTATCACAACTGTGAGGTAAAAACACATTTCCATTAGTTGCATAGTCTCAGGAATATGAATTTAATTAATTAGTTGACCAGAAAAATTACCAATAAAAGTAAAAAATACCTTATCAAACACCCGACTTGTTCACTTGCATCCTTCATCACCATGATATCCAAAGTCTTATTCACAATACCAATGACTTGATAGTAGTTTATACTATCACTCAAATCCTCGATCCAAGATGAAAAGGGTTCAAATAAAATGTCGTAAAGTGTAAAGCAATCCAATAAGACACAATTAAAACATTTAAAGTAAATGAACTAGAAACAAATAAATATTATTTGCAATGAATTGTGAATAAGTCATGAAATGTTCCAATATCCGTGCGTCAACCTGTAACGACCCGACCCGAATATAGGGCTTAGGGTCCAACTCAGTGTGATATTGTCCACTCTGGGCCTTGCACACAAGTGAGCCCGCACGGATTTACTCTTGGTCCTAGGCCCACATGGCCTGACCCAAAACGTGTCACACAAGAGTTAAAGGGGTGGCCTCAAATAAACCCCCACTCCTTAACCTCCACTACCGATGTGGGACTCCCCACATAGGTGGTGTGTTCACAAAGGGGCAGGGTATCACAATCACACCCCCCCCCCCCCCCCCCCCCCCCACCCAAGGCCTCGAGCCGCCCCCGGCTCGACTCGGCCCAGCTCAACAACACCAGGGAAGGAGGAAAGCCCACACAATCCGAGTGTAGAACATCGGCTCTAATACCAAATTTATAACGACCCAACCCGAATATAGGGCTTAGGGTCCAACTCAGTGTGATATTGTCCGCTCTGGGCTTCGTACACAAACGAAACCCGCACGGATTTGCTCTTGGGCCCAGGCCCACATGGCCCGGCCCAAAACGTGTCACACAAGAGTTAAGGGGGTGGCCTCAAATAAACCCCCACTCCTTAACCTCCACTACCGATGTGGAACTCCCCACATCAGTGGTGTGTTCACAAAGGGACAAGGTATCACACAACCAACTTAACAAACCTCTTGGTGTTATTGACTTTTGCAATTAACTCACGGGCAAGGAGCATTGTGATGAACACCATAAAACTACCATTTTACCCTTTAAATATTAGATTAATTAGTCTTTATTTTGTAAATATTAGATATGTTTAATGTTAGTTTTTAGTTTTGCAGTGTATTTTGAGAAAATACAAGATATGCATGTGAGATTGTCAAAATAATGGGTACAACTTTACCAATAAAAGCAACATATGAGGAGTTGAGGCAAAGACTTGGCTGTGACATTCAAAGGACCCATCTATGCTAAATAAATGGTTACCACAAGTTGTAATATCATTCAGCAAAATAAGAAGAAAAAGAAGTTTATAGAACATGTTTTGCAATGGAAAACAAATCAGAGAGCAATTTGTAAGCATTGTGTTAACCAATAGAAAGAAGTTGCAGCCACCATTGTAAAGAAGCAACCAGCAAAATATGAAAAAGCAAAGAAGAAAGAACCCAACAAGCAGATCAGTTTCAAAGCTATGAAGAAGAGAAAGGGCTGGCTGATTTCCAAGAGAAGGTGGACACCAAGCTGCAACACCTGTCTCATAGAGCAGTACATTCTCAAATTGAAGCAGAAGAAGAATCAGGGACGTCACTGGTCTGAAGTTAGAGCAGATTTGTTGGGTAAATACAGTAGCAATTAAAGTGTAGTAGCAACCCATAGGCAGCCACAAGAGGCGATAAGAAGCATACAAAGCAACATCGAAAAGAAGATGAGCAGACTGGCAACAGAGACGAAAATTTGGTTTAGAAATCCAGCAAAAATCTGCCTATTCCATTCGTATGGAGGTGCTAGTCAATTCACCAGAGTAAAGAAAGAGACAAAGAAAAACAAGAACAAAGAGATTAGAATAGAAAGAAGAAATAATAAGGAAGGTGTTGACTGATTTGGATTAAAAGAAAGAAAATAAAGGAAGAAGAGAGAAATCAGGAAGTTGCCGTGTAATGGAAGGGCTTGTGTTGGCTGATCCTTTTCTATCCAACCATTATCCCTTGAAAGAAAGAAAGAAAGAAGAAAGAAAAGAGTGGATGAAGAGCCGATGGAAAAAGACCAAGAAATAAAGGAAGTTGCCGTGCAAAGAGAAGCTGCCGTGTAGTGGGTTGTGTTAGCCGATTGCAACAGAGAAAAAAAAGTGGATAAGGAGAAGGTCTCACAAGGCATTTGCTGTGTACCATCGGCTGGAATTTAAAATAGGACTCTTTACTTGCTCATTTTTTTTCTTATAAATAGAGTATGGACTCCATTGGAAAAAATGAACCGAAAATGTATTAAAGGGGCTGAATTTGGACGGCTAAGGACAGAGAAAAAATATTTGATTTCTTGTAAGTCATTTATTTTATTTTTATGTAATGAGTTCCAAAGAATTGTATTTTCTTATTCCAATTTTTAAATAAAATTCATGGTAGACTCTTTAGATTTATGGTGTTACCAATTATTAAATATTCTATGGTGATGGTTTTTAATTTTATTTTAATTATTTTTGTGAATGTTATGGAACAAATTATTTTTAGAATTTTTCAAGAAAAAGTAGAACCCCTGTTAGGATCGGTGGGACTTGACTTTTTCAGTCTAAGGTTCTTTTTAAGAACAGTCTATTTTAGATTTGGAAAATGCAAGTGTAAATCCCGCTCAAGCCTAAGGCTTGAATTGAAAAATTCTAATTTGATGGACATTGTAATTTTTCTAATTAGAATTTTAATGAATGATGAACTTGAATTTATGTTTAATAATTCTAGAATATTTCATAGTCTAAGCCATAATTTTATTTTTAAATGGGATAACATGACGCCTTAGATACTTGTCTCAATTCCATTGTAAACTATGTAAATAATTCATTATTATTGTTTCTTTATTTTATTCTTTTATTTATTCATAAAAATCCTTGAAATAATTTAACTAGGTTAGAAATATTTTATTTGTTTCTTAACTTTGCATTTTAAATTAGGTTGAGGTCATTTAAATTCACTCCACCATTTTAATCAAATTTATAAATCAATGGTTTGTATGATAAAAGTAGATTTAAATTTTGTTAAATTCCAAACTTAGATAATTAATTAAATATTGGTTATCTAAATCTACAATTTTGTTAAATTAAGATTATAACTCTATGTTTTAAAAAATTATTTTCTTAGATCACATTATTTTAATGGTACCATTTTTATTTCCATACATATATTTTGTTGATTTCCCTTAAGTACGACCTCACACTCATTCATTACAGTGTTAATTGGTTCGTGCGCTTGAAAGTTAAATTTAAAACACAATACATTGCATTTAAAATATAGGGAAATGTGGATTTCTCGTCCGCATCGACTAACTACAACACTTTCAAGAGTGGTGTGCAAATGTTAATGACATAAACAATAGAATTCCAAAAGATGAAGTATTGTCTCAGCGATCGAGAAAAAACTTTATATTTTTCTCATTAAAAATTTCTATCTCCACTATAGAAAATGGATTCTTTGAAAGAAGAGAGAAATTTCTCTTTTTGTGTGTTCTTGACAAATAACTTTATTCCAGGGGAAGAAGAGAAAATGGTCTCATCTCATTTTTCTATGTTTTTCGTTTTCCTAAAAACCAAGGATATAAAATTCGATCATCAATACATAGGGACTGATATGGCGTGTTGGTGATATGTATCATTTTGGCTGAATTTTAACCGATACACCCTCTCTCTCTATTTCTTGAATTAAAAGAATACAAAAATAGAGTAAAATGGAAAATCTAGTAAGTAAAAAGAGGTTTTTTCCATAGAGTATTAGATCCTTAAGACTAAAAAATTCGATATGAATAAAGTATATCCTAAATAATTGAAAAATGTTCAAGAATTTTAGAAAATGGAAACCAATATAGGGAAACACTTGATGTAAAATTTATGTTCTCAAGTGTCCTATAATAAAACGTAACTTTTATTACAATTTATGAATTTTTCGTAAAAATTCTAATTTTTTTGAAAATGTTGAAAAATTAGAAAAATCACATAAAACTCTACAAATTATATCAATCATATTAGGGGATTTTCATTTAATTTCATGAACATTAATACCATTTCATTAGATTTTTCCACAAGAAACCCCAATATGAAAATTATCTTAAAAATCCCAGATTTTATGAATTTTTTGAAAAAAATTAGAAAATCACACAAACACCTAGAAACTATAGCAACCGCATCAAGGCATCTCTATTCAATTCCATAAACACTCAATATCATTTCATTAAATTATTTCGAAAAAAAAAAAATGAAAGTTTGGATTATCTTAGAGCAAAAATGCAAAAAAAATTGATGGACCTACCACAAAATTGATAGTGAAAAAAATTTGGAATGGACAAATACCTTTCATACTTGAAGAAGTTACATCTAAGCTATCTTAAAATTATACCTAATGCAAGATTCAAATTGAAAAAAACATTTTAACCTAATCCAATATTTCAGTTGAAACGACATTTTTTTGAAAAAACTAAAAAAATGGTAAATGAACGATATTATACCGTATTGACTGATACCGGCTAATATGGTATGTTTGTTTAACGGACTGTATCAATTTCTTTTATAGTTATATGGACGATTCGATATGTATTGACATACTTAAAATCGACACGTATCAGCGAATTTACCCTGCAAACATACCCTAAGGCTTTAGAGTGTCGAAGCCATGAAAGGTTTAGAGACATTCTTTATCTCTTTTTTTTTTTTCAAGTATTTTAAAGAAAAAGAGCAAACTGCACTCTTCATTTTGAAAATGTATTTTTCACCATAATCTTTACTTGAAGGGATTTTTCATCTACATTTAAAACATTACACCAATATATTTTCTTTTATTGAATTTCGAAAGGAACCAACTAATTGACTCTCCATCCTAGTGCATGAGAAAACTAAAAAATATTATAAGCAAAAATGTATGGGAGAATCTCTCTCTTAAAAAATATAAAAAACATTATATGCTTTATACATGAATAAATAATCGAGATCTAATTGTACTAACGTTTATCACTTATTTTATTTAAGAGTTATTGAACAAGTTTTATTTGTTTTTTAAAAGCAACAACAATATTTTGTTCCTTGTTTCCGATAGTAGATTTGATCCTATAATAGCATTGATCTATATCTGATATTGATAACCACTGACAATCACCTATTTCAAAAGAAGTCCACATATACAAGTCTCTTGGATTTTTTTTTCATTCAAAATTTATTTTTCTCTTTTTCTAAAGAGATATTCTATCCTTATTTAGCACAAAAAATATACATTCTTTTCTATACCACTTGGAAATATATGTTCTATAACTACTATTATAAAAAAAGGGTTCCAAAAGCCTTAGAATTTTTTTTTTTTAATTTTCGAATGCATTTAATTGTCATTACTCAAGTACCAATTGGTTATTCTCTTGAGGAAATCTTCTTTTTATAGAGGTATTTAGGGTGGTAGTTTTATCCCTTTAACATCTAATATACACTTTTCTGCCCGCTTCAATTTGGATGTTTGATTTAAAAAATAATGAAAATGAAATGTAAAGACTAGACAACTTTGGAATTTATCCAATCATAATTTCATTTTATTTTGTTTTATTTTATTCTCATTATTCTTGAAATCAAATATAAAAGTACATAAGTCATTTAGGCACTTTTTAATTGTTTTGTAAACTGAAATCTCTTTAAAAGGTTGGATTCCCTTTGTGTCAACTCCAAAATACACATGCTCATGTAGAATGAGAACATCAAAAATAAAAGTGTAGAAACCCTATTTAAAACAGGTTTCTTAATTTTATCAAAGTGGAGATATTTATTGAAAAAATTGGGATAATTTACATAATGTGATTAATGTACCAATTGAACAATTTAATTGAAATGGTTTATGCTTGACCCATAAAAAATCATTATGATTGGATCAATGATGCCAAATTTAAACACCAAAGTTTGATCAATATAAATTGTTTTTTATTCTCAAAGCTTTTATGGCCTTTCAAAATATACGAGTTCCATTAAAATCACATTATTTAAAAAGGACTTCACTTGAATATGAAGCCTACTGAAAATCACTCGGATTTGATAAATAAGTCATTTTTAAGCCCTCCCAATTTGATCTTTAAATTATTTATTCATTCTCTAAACTTATTCGGTATTTGAAAACATGTTTGTGTTAGAAAAATACCTTGAACAAACAACTTAATGCTTTAATAATACTTCTTCTGTTCCAAATTAGTTGTGCTATACGGATTTTAGAATTGTCCCAAAATAGTTGTCTCATTTATATTAAACTAGTATAATTTTTTTTGAAAATGGATGAGATCATATAGAGTGTTAGTTTTATATAGAGAGTTCTTTAAAAAATACAAATATTTCAAATGGGACAACTAAAATGGAACGGAGGGAGTATGTTTGAATGAGTCATGTCATGCGTTTTAATCACCATTTGAACACATTTATTTTTAACCTTTATAATTTTTGTGACTGAAATTTGATTTTAACTTTTTATTTAACATAAAGAGTGCTATTACCTACATCATGGTATTTTAAAATATTTCAAAGTTTTAATGAAAGAATTTTTATGAAGCAACAATGTTTTAATTTAACTAGATTTTAAATAGAAGATGCTAAATTTACCTTAAAGTTATATTATTTTTTAAGTCTAATTTTAGAACTTTAAACCAAATGAGCTACTCACACGTAGTCACAATTATCTTACATTTCAAGAGTTTAAAAAGACAACAATTAAGTGACTTTCCACCTATATAATTTCATATTAGTTGCAACATTTTCCTCTTAATTATAAAATAAGATTTTTCATAATGCAAAATTACTACTTCTTTTTATAGATTTCTCTCTCCAAGGGCTACTTGTCATTTTCCACCTATGGAAAATGAGCTTTTCTCTCTTCTTCTGCCTCTATGGATATAGGCTTTTTTTTATAATACAAAATGAAACATTTTTTTTCTTTTTTAAAGAACCTATTTCTAATAAAGAGGATATTAAAATTCATTGAGAAAATGAAAGAGATTTTCCTCACTCGCTATGCCCGAAACTAAGGACACCGGTTGGCAGGGGCCCCTTAAATTTTTGTAAAAATTCCCTTAGACTTTAATCATTTTTACAAAGCCGATATATGAAAACATTAAGTTGGCCCTCCAAAAAATTGCATTTTATACATTGACCCCTCCACATGTAACTGATTCTGCCCGTCACTCGCCAAGGTAATACTTTACTCATTTCAACAATAAGAAGAAATGTATAATTTTCTTAACTCAACGACAGAGCCAGATTTCATAACACATTGAATTATATAAATTGAACCTAAACATAATTCTTTTTATAAAATTATTTTCTTAAAAAAAATAACTGGCCTCATTGTTAGAAAAAATTATGGAAGTTTTTTCTATGATGTTGATATGTGAGACTTAAAAATAAATCGATACTGAAATGCTGACTTACAATTTGATAAATATCACATTAATATTTTATATTTATGAGAATAGGACTTCACAATAATTCATATAAAATTTTAAAAAGTATTGATTGCTTACAAAATATTCATAAATCATGTCAGTAGGTGGGTGGGTTCCTCTCTCTTTAGTTTTGGACCCTTTGGGTCGGACATAGTGGGCCCACATTGGGTAGGAGTAGTAGGTTCATGACTCATCAGTTCATGTGGCTGTCCTGTCAGACTGAAGAGCCTAGGAATTTTTTTCTATACTTATTAAGTTTTCATTTTCATCATTCATGTACTTTATTTAGTCGGTGTTGGTGGGAGAAAATGGAAGTGGAATTTGACGTTGCTAGGTTGTGGTCAATGGGTTTGGTCATCGATGGTGGGTGGTGGGACCTACTTGCAGTTGGTGGAGTTGGTGAGACAGGGAAAGTGCAGACTGGTGCTTGGTGGAGTTGGTGAGACAGGGAAAGTGCAGACTGTGTCAAAGGCAAGCAACATTTAAATGGATATTTCCTTTCGGAATAATTTGGAAATTGGAATGCTTGTCGAGGAGAAGTTTCCTCAAACCTTATCCACCACTCGGTCCTTTATTTTATGAGAGTGACGAAAGCATTACAAATTACTCCAACTTATGGTCCTTATCTGGGCCTGTTTATGGGCCTAAATCAGGCCCGAGACTGGCCCAAATCAGTCACAAGTTAATGTGTTTGAATAATATACAATATATTAATATCCTAACAGTAACGGACTCAGGCGTTAAATCTATTAGGCTTTTCAGCTTGTTTAGATTTCAGCTATATATATATATATATATATATGGTTTGTTTTCTATCTTGTAAAAAGAATTATAAAATTTATTAAAACTGACGTCTTAGATTGAAATTACATTTGATGAAATAGAATTAAGAGTAAAATTGTATCTAACATTAAAATTTTACCATTTAATTTTAGCATTTTAAATCATCAGGTGTCCTTATATCTTTTAAATGTCTATTGATTCTGTCCATTAAAATTAAATGGCTAGAATTGAGTTTGTAATTGGCTCTAAACGGGCACGCTCAAACTTCATCTTAAATAACATGAGGACTGTAGGTTGGATCAGGCTCTAGCAAGGGTAAAAATATCGGTCAAGCCGATATATCGGCTGATATGTAAATATCAACGGTACCGATATATCGGCCGATATTTGGACGATATTTTTCTCTCTACATCCCTTTTTTATTTATTTTTATTTTCTTTTCAAAAAAATTCAAAAAAAATATATAAAATCAATAAAATTATGGGGATCATAGATATGTAATTTTTTTAATATTAAATATCGGTCATTTACATATTCAAATATTACTTTTAAGTTACGAACTCGAGAATTTCAAATGTTTTTTAAAAAATGATGAAAAATTACAAAAAAATTGTAGAAGCTTTTTAATGGAAATATGTAAATCTAAATATGTAAATATATTTCAAATTAATAAATCTTAATTAATAATAATTAATGTAAACATGTAAATTTCCTCTTAATACATCTTCAGATTTGGTATTTTGTCTTCTAATTTATTTTATTGCCTTTTTTTATTCTCATTAACGAAAACCCACCATTAAATTTCCATTAGCATTCTTGCCAATTTGGACTTCGGCTCAATTAATGGAAATCAACCATTAATCCCATTAACACTGTCAATTTGGAATTAATATAAACCCACCATGTACATGAAAGGAAAGAGATGTGAGAAATAAGAACGATTTCACTTACCGATTTTGACCTGATTTTTTGCAAGAATTGGCTGGAAAATTTAACAAAATATGGCAACCTGTTTGGGCGTTGATTTAGGCATGATTTTTTCCGTAAGTTTTTGTTATTATTTAGATAATGTAATAAATGTCATTTTAATCCACTGATGTACAAAAATATCAGTGTTTTTTTTTTTTTAAATCGAAATATGACCAGTATGGAAGGGTGATATTATTTTATTCTTTTAAAAAAATGATTTTTTTTCAAATATTAGCAAAAATCTTGTATTTTCATAATTAAAAAAAGAAAACATCACACCATTAATTCCCATAAACGTTGTTGCCAATTTGGAGTTGGTTCAATTAATAGAAATCCACCATTAATTCAATTAACGTTGGCAATTTAGAGTTGACTCAATTCATGGAAACCCATGAAAGGAAACTAGGAATGATACTTAGGAATAAGCACCGTTCATTTATCGATTTGGACTCTGATTTCTTGCTACAATTGGATGGAAAATTCAAAGAAATATGGCAACCTGTTTGGGCGTTGATTTAGGCATGATTTTGTTCATAAGTTTTTTTCTTATTATTTAGACAAGGTAATAAATGTCATTCTAATCCACTGATGCATAAAAATATCAATGTTTTTTTTTAAATATGACCGAAATGTGAAGGGTGATATTATTTTTGGGTACCCATAAAGACAACGCAGAAACCTGCCAGCAGACACCGAATTTGGATTTTTGACGGGAAATTACAATTCTACCCCTTTTGCGTGTAATAGATCACACGATTTTGTTTTACAAAACAGAATCGTGCGATTGATATGTTCAGGAACAATCGATCGATTGATTCAGGTGCAGCTGCACCTTCATTATGTTCGATCGATCGAACGATTTAGGCCGTATCTACAGAATATAAAGATATTATTTAAATAATAAAATTTTCTTTAAAATTCTAACATTATTTTTTAAGCACTGTGTATTTTCAAAATTTCTGAAATTTAATATCCGGACTAATTACGATAACTTGATAAAAATACTTTAAGACTTCAAGGTCTTTTGACACTCCCAAATGCTTAAAACAGAGTGTTTTATAAATAAGGGTATTCCTAGGCTGTGCAGAAAACACATTTGAGAGTGTCAAAAGACCTTAAAGTGTTAAAGTATTTTTATCATATTATCGTAATTAGTCCGGATATTCAATTTGAGAAATTTTGAAAATACACAGTGCTTAAAAAAATAATGTTAAAGTTTTAAAGGAAATATAAAACTTTAACGTTATTTTTTAAGCACTGTGTATTTTCAAAAAGTTTCAAATTGAATATCCGGACTAATTACGATAACATGATAAAAATACTTTAAGACTTCAAGTCTTTTGACACTCCCAAATGTGTTTTCTGCATAGCCTAGGGATACCTTTATTTGTAAAACACTTTATTTTAAGCATTTGGGAGTGTCAAAATACCTTGAAGTCTTGAAGTATTTTTATCATTTTATCATAATTAGTCCAGATATTCAATTTGAGAAATTTTGAAAATACACAGTGCTTAAAAAATAACGTTAAAGTTTTATATTTTCTTTAAAACTTTAACGTTATTTTTTTAAGCACTATGTATTTTCAAAATTTCTCAAATTGAATATTCGGACTAATTACGATAACATAATAAAAATAGTTTAACACTTTAAGGTCTTTTGACACTCCTAAATGTGTTTTCTGCACAGCCTAGGAATACCTTTATTTATAAAACACTCTGTTTTAAGCATTTGGGAGTGTCAAAAGACTTTGAAGTCTTAAAGTATTTTTATCAGGTTATCGTAATTAGTCCGGATATTCAATTTCAGAAATTTTGAAAATACACAGTGCCTAAAAAATAACGTTAAAGTTTTAAAGAAAATTTTATTATTTAAATAATATCTTTATATTACTGTAGATACAATCTAAATCGATTGATTGATCAATCGATCGAACATAACGAAGGTGCAGCTGCACCTGAATCAATCGATCGGTTGTTCCTGAACATATCAATCGCACGATTCTGTTTTGTAAAACAGAATTGTGTGATCTATTACACGCAGAAGGGGTAGAATTGTAATTTCCCATCAAAATCCCAAATTCGGTGTCTGCTGGCAGGTTTCTGCGGTGTCTTTATGGGTACCCTTATTTTTTCTTTTTAAAAAATGATTTTTTTTTTCAAATATTAGCAAAAATCTTGTATTTTTCATAATTAAAAAAAAAATCCATCATTAATTCCCATAAACGTTGTTGCCAATTTGGAGTTGGCTCAATTAATAGAAATCCACCATTAATTCAATTAAGGTTGTCAATTTAGAGTTGACTCAATTAATGGAAACCCATGAAAGGAAACTAGGAATGAGACTTAGAAATAAGCATCCTTTCATTTACTGATTTGGACCCTGATTTCTTGCAACAATTGGATGGAAAATTCAAAAAAATATGGCAACCCGTTTGGGCGTTGATTTAGGCATGATTTTGTCCATAAGTTTTTTTATTATTATTTAGACAAGGTAATAAATGTCATTCTAATCCACTGATGCATAAAAATATCAATGTTTTTTTTTTTTTTTTTTAAATCGAAATATGATTGATATGTGAAGGGTGATATTTATTTTTTTCTTTAAAAAAAATTAGATGTTTTTTTCAAATATTAGTTGATTTTTTTTATTTCGTAATTAAAAAAATAAAAAAAATACATATATCGGCCGATATTTTCGGATTTTATATATATCGGCCGATATCATAGCTGATATATACCGGCGATATCGGCGGATATATATACTGTACGGCCGATACATATAGTATCGGTCGATATACCGGCTCTTAAAATCCGATATATATATATATATATATATATCGTATCGGCCGATATTTTCACCGTTAGGCTCTTGTATTTCTAAAACCGAGCCCATAAACATACTATCCTTGTCCATTCAACCCTGGTCTATAGGTGTCCCATTTTTTATTCTGCAGACTTGCTACTAGTGGGAGGGGCCCTTAGTTCCAAATCTAAGCAAAATTTATTCTATTTATTTTATTTTTTTTGGGGATTTTTTGGTGAAAATATCTGAAAAGTAGTTCTTTTCGATAAACACAACTACAAATTTGAAAATTGGGTCAAAGTGTCTCTCACACCTAATTAGTTTTTTTTTTACGAAATTGCCATGCTACTTTTTAATAATAACCACCACAACCACCCAAATGACATCCATGCGTTTTAAGTGTTTTTTTCGTCTTAGAGTATTAGGTGTTTTTTTAGTATTAAAGTATAATGACCCGACTTGATTTTTCAGAGTTTTAGGGTCTTGGTGGCAGTGGGGTGAGTGTGGGCCCCGTGATGGGTCCCGGTTTGCACGGTTTTGAAATCGGAGACTCAAAGGGCACTTTAGTAATTTTGAATTATTGAACATTCTGTCATAATTAAAAGTTTGAAAATCACACGTTTTCCCTCGACGTTTGTCATTTGATTTCTTCGGGCTTTTTAAAATATTTTGGAAATTGGAGATTTTTATTTTATATATAAAAAAAGAATTCCAAAACCCTAAACCTACCCTCCTTATAACCTCGGTTTCAGCCGCATTGTAGCTATGCGCAATAGTGCCGCCGCACCTACTACTCTCTCCCAACTTTCTTCTCCTTCCCCTCTCTCCTATTCTCTCTTGCTCCAAACCCTAACCCTGGAGGAGTAGCCACCCCTTTGTTGGAGACCCCCCTTGTTGCGGCCCCTCATATCTTTTTCCCTCCCTCGCGCACGCTTGGCGCTGCTGCTGCCGTTCTTCTTCACCTTTCTCCTCCTTGCTTCGGCGGTGCTTCATACCCTGGGCTGCTGCTGCAAGTGCTGTCGCCACCACTTCCGGGAGTTCTAACCTAGCCCAGGTATTTTCGATTCCATCTCCTTCTTTCCAATTCTTCTTCCCCTCTCTCGATCTCTTCCTTCCCCCTTCTGATTTTTCCCGACTTTCCCTTTCATTTCCTTTCCCTCATTTTCCTTCTTTCCCCTTCTCCTTCGGCTGAGTCACTCAAAGCTGCCGAGTTGACTCAGCCAGGTCCCACTTTGGACCCCGATAATCTAGCCCAGTTCACCAGATCCGGTCCAGTTCACCGGATTTGGCCCAGGTCTAGTCCGGCCCAGTTTACCAGATCTGGTTCAACCTAGCCCTTGGCTTGGCCCAGTCAGGCCCGACCCAATTCGACTCGATTTGGACCCGACCCGTTCTTGGGCCCATTTGCATTCTAGGCCTAGTTTGACCCGTTTCATCCCAATTTCTTACCTTCCTATTCTTGTTTTAGTAGGTTGAGCCCCTTCAACCCCCAGACTCATTTTCTTGCATTGGATTTCAAGGACACACACAGGTGAAGGAATTTATCACTGCTTTTAGCATGCATCTATGCATATTACTACTCTTTCAGATGTGCGTGTACAGAATGGTGAATGGGGGTCCCCGGTATTATGAGCTACTAGGCAAGGGAATTGTTGATACCATTATGTGGTGGGTCCCCATCCGAGTGTATTTGTATCTGATGCCCGCAGAGGCATATATGAATTGATTATTTGATGTCATAATTGATTGATTGTGTGGTGAAATGATTGGAGTTTATTTTTGTTGATAATACGTTAAGATGCCAGCATGTAAATATGTGATATGTGGTGGTATATGCCTGATTATGGTGTGATGTGTTCTGTTGATAATATGCCATATGACTGTAATGATTAGTTTGGACTGGTAGACATTATAACATGTTTGGATGTTAACATGCCATCCCGTGATATATAGTGAGATATATACACCTGATTATTATATGATGAACTATGTTAATAGTATGTGCAGCGGGCGGTAATTGTGCATGCATATAGCTAGCATATGTGGGATGCCGGTGGGGCATTGGTACTAGGCAACATCAGGATCTAGAGACTCCCCTAGCGTATCGGGTGGTTAGGGTGGGGATGTTGTGTAGGACCGCGCAGTGGAAGTGTGGTTGGACTATGGGCTACCCGGTGGCTGGACATGGGTTGAAGTCTTTTCTGGCATGGGTTAGATTATCAGGTGTGATCTTCAAACACGCCTATGAGGGAGGTGTGGTCCGGTTTGGAGGGCGAGGTGCCCGAGAGTCCTAAGAGGGGCATGCTGTAAGGTAGTCATGGAAACCTCCGGGAAGTTCTCGGGTTGAGTGTTAGCCCAACCAAGGTCGACTTAGAGATCATCACAGACAAGCTACCCGAGTGCGTGGCAGATAAGGCGTCCCAGTGGTCTAATGGGTTGAGTGGTTCTGCCGTGTGGAGACTAGACGGTGGGATGACAACTTGTGATCCCCGGGTGACCGAGTAAGCTAAGGATGTGCTCACCCACTCATTGGTCGAGGGATGATGCGGTGAGGGACAGCTCCCTCTGGTATGGTTTGTGATTCCCTAGATGATCGAGTAGGCTAAGGATGTGCTCGCCCGCTCATTGGTCGAGGGATGATGCGGTGAGAGCTAACTCCCGCTAGTATGACTTGTGATCCCCGGATGATCGAGTAGGCCGAGGACGTGCTCGCCCGTTCATTGGTAGAGGGATGATTCGGTGAGGGACAGCTCCCGCTGGTATGGTTTTTGATTTCTCGGATGACGGAGTAGGCTGAGGATGTGCTCGCCCGCTCATTGGTCGAGGGATGATGCGTTGAGGGACAGCTCCCGCTGGTATGGTTTGTGATTCCTCGGATGACCGAGTAGGCTGAGGATGTGTTCGCCCACTCATTGGTTGAGGGATGGTACGGGGTGTTGTTCTAACCTAGGACACCTGTAGGGTGGGACAGCCTGCGGTGTGGTGTGATGAGATGTTCCAGGCTATGACACCTGTAGGGTGGGGATAACCTGCGGTGTGGTGTGATGAGATGTTCCATACTATGACACCTGTAGGGTGGGGACAGCCTGCGGTGTGGAGTGATGAGATGTTCCAGGCTATGACATTTGCAGGGTGGGTACAGTTTGAGGTATGGTATTCCAGGATATGACACATGCAGGGTGGGTACAGTCTGAGGTATGGTATTCTAGGCTAAGACACCTGTATGGTGGGGCCAACCTGTGGTGTGACTGTGGTAGTGTGTTTACCCGCAGTTATGACTCTGGGGTTCAATATTGAGACTTGTGTTGTGGGTGTTGACTCACCAGGAATTTATGTGCACCTAACGAGTGAGTTTGGCAGGCTCACTTGGTAGAAGACCTATAGAATCATGTGAGGGGTGGATACGCCAATCGTGTGGAGACCAACAGATGGGGTCCAAGGTTATAGGTTTGACTAACGAGACTCTGGTGCTTGGTTGAGGAGACCATAGGTGAGTCTGGTTAGCAGTCCGTTGAGGACTGGTGAGTTGGTTACTCCCGGGTGGTAGTCGGTTTGGGACTCTAGTGAGCCCGACTCTTGGGTTGGTCGTGAAATGTGTGCGAGTTGTCATGAGAGAGTTATAGGTCTGGTCGAGGAGTATGGATCCTGATCCGGTTGGAGACCAGTCTGTGTACCAGAGGGTGGGTGGACCGCAATGGATGGGCACATGAGGGAGTTGTCATAGAGTTGTATTGAGTTGGTTAGAGGATGTACTAGAGGCCCGACAGTTGTGGGCCTGTGTATTAGGGGTAAGGCACCCACTCACATAATCATGCACGTAGGCATCATAGATATTGATGTGTTCAGATGATCATATACAATGTATGCTTGGTGACATATGATGCGTGTGTTACCTTCACTGGACATGTAGAGCTCACCCCTTGCCTCACAGGTACTTTTGTAACACCTCGGATTTCCATTACGTATAAATATATTGAATTAGTCTATTTTAATTGTGAATGAATGGAATTTGAGAATTAAATAGCTGAAATGGACATTAGATGGGTAAAGGAGTTGGGTCAATTACCCAATTAAGACCCAATAGATCATGGGTAAGTTTTATTTTAAAGTAATTGGGTAAATGCAAAGAAATGGGTCAATTATCCACTTGGGACCCAATGGGTCATAGATGAACTGATTTTAAATTAAATGGGTAAGGTTAAATTAATTAGGTCAGCTACCCAATTAAGATCCAATACATTAAAACCACCTCATCAAGTGAGGTGGCAAGTGGATGAGGTGGCATTGCCATGTGGCATGCATGGAAACCAACTAAGCAAGGTGCCACATCATCAAATGATAAGGGCTAAGATGAGACCCACGTGCCATGTATATGAAAGGTCGGCTAAGTCATGGTTGACTTGGTCAACCATGAGTGAGTCCAATTGAGTTAAGTTATGAATTGAGTTAAGATGAGAAGTTGAGGAGACTTCCATCTCAAGGTGAGTTAAGTGGGAAGATGGAGAGTTTCCATCTCATGGGGGATGAAACCCATGACTCGATGGAAGTCAAAGAGTCTCCTTGGTTAAGCTAAGGGACTCCTTGGTTAGACAAATAATAAAGATGGGAAATGAAAAGGCTTGGGTGGTTACTTAAAAGATATCAACTAAGGGGCACACCACACCCCTTGGCCGAACCCCATCTCTTGCACATCAAGAGATTTCTCTCATCTCCCTTTTCCATTTACATCTCTATACTTAGAGAATCAATGAAGAACTAAGGAAGAAGGAGTAAGGGAGGAATACAAATCGAAAAGAAACGAAGGAGACAGGAAAGAAGGTTTGTATAAGTTTAACAATATAGGGTTAAGACTAAGGGGAAACCATAGTTTTTGGCCATAGTATGGTCGAACCTATGGGTTCCATATTTGGTTAAAAACGGCTGGCCAAACTGTCATAAGGTCATAGAATTACATATCCATTCAAGGTATAGATATATGTTGAAAACCAACAACTAAAGGATTGAATTCAGAATCATGTTTTAATAGCACAAGATTGAATGAATTATGGAAAAGATTCTAGCTTTGGCTAGAGGGTAGAATAAATTCATTAGGACTTATATGAATGATGTTACATATGTTTAAAAATAATAAGGAGTGGATTCCATGAGGAAGGGTCTAGCCAAATAAGCAAACAAAGAAGACTGAGAAAACAGTCAGTCGACTGAACTGGTATTGACCGAAACAGAAAAGAGTTTCTGGGAGTTTCAACCGACTAAATCTTGTGATTCAGTCGACTGGACATGGACTGGATTAAAATATATAAGGTTTATTGGTGGTTCAGTCGACTGAATCTAGGATTCAGTCGACTGAACATAGACATATCAAATAAGAAAGAGATCTTATTGGTTTTAGCCAACTGAATCTATGATTTAGTCGACTGAAGGGATACTTATTGAACACGTAAAGGGTTGGTTGGTAATTCAGCCGACTGAATCTGTGATTCAGTCGACTGAATGTGAACTGGTTGAACAAATAAATAATTTGATCCAAAGTCAGCCGACTGAATCTATGATTCAGTCGACTAAAGTAGCATTGACCGAGAATACAGGGGGTTTGACTCAGAGTCAGCAGACTGAATCTATGATTCAGTCGACTGAAAGGTTACGAGTCAAGGTTACATAGTACCGAGTCGTGTTTCAGCCGACTGAATATGTATTTCAGTCGACTGAAAGTTTGCGGGTAAGACAGAGGACTGTATCTGGAAGGATGTAAGGGATGATTAAAATTAAATGGATCATCAAATTGATTTATGTATGCGATTGAATTTAATAAGGAAAGGAGATTCGAAAAGGGTTGTGATTTGTTGTGACGTGATCGTTGAACGGATCTTCACAAAACAACAAAGATAGTATACTGGAATTTGGTAGGATTCCTACCTTGTTGAGACACTGTGGATTATATATTTGTTACTGGTTTTATTTCTAAATGTGATGGTTTACTTTGGTTAAACAATTGATATATGTATATGAACTGATTTTCAAAAGCTTTTATGCAATTTGAAATGAAATGGCATTATTGCATTCATGATCTCATGCATGGAATGGTAGGGAGTATATGGGACAACAAGTCAAGTTATGAGCTGTCCGGACATGACTTGGGGCTTGATACTAGCTTCTATGAAGCTATGTGAACTATTGACATGTTGGCCTTGTTCGGGATTGCTAAAAATGGGTATGCCGTAGTTTAGGCCAAAGAGCTCTTGGGTAAACAATCCCGAAACCCTGCGCAGAGGGAGGAGTCCACACTCCATCGGTAATTCCAATTAACATATGTGGGGAGGTATAACAGTGACCTGGTGGTGCCGTCACAAAACACTGCGAACGTAAATGGCCAAAGGAACACCTTGATATGGCTTATTTATCAAGGAAACTATTGATATGATTTGTATTGTGATTGGATATGGAGATTGGGTGAGAGATCATTGGCATATGACACCCATGACATGACACATACATTAACATGATTTTGATATGAGTATCATGCGCTAGTTTTAGTACAATGAGATGTTTTATAGTTTTGATATGATGTACTTATCTTGATTTTATATTGATCC
Organism: Chimonanthus salicifolius; assembly: GCA_013350335.1. Taxonomy (NCBI): domain Eukaryota; kingdom Viridiplantae; phylum Streptophyta; class Magnoliopsida; order Laurales; family Calycanthaceae; genus Chimonanthus; species Chimonanthus salicifolius. The sequence continues at coordinate 40,082,484 of CM023535.1, forward strand.
TATGTATACATAACCCTATTTGGAATTCCTACTGGGCGCGTTGACTAACGCCCTACTTCTACCCTATAGATGATGGAATAGGAAATGACAAGGACATGGGACATGAAGGGAGCCAAGCATAGGAGGTTGGGCAGATTTATGCTTATGTTATTTTTAATGATTTTGGAATGATGTATTGGGAGAACTGATATTTTGGATTGTAATATCTTAGAATTATTTGCTATGGTTTGATATTAATTAAGTTTAAGTTAATTATATGGTGATTGGCTTCCTTGCTTATTGATGTCATGTATATGGATGGAATCTTATCCATATGTTTATTCGGCAATTATTTTGTTAAGCGTGTGAAGTGTTTTAGTGGACTTAGTCCACGCACACATAAAAGTGGCCAGTTAAGGGTCGGGTTTTGGAAACTCGGACTTAGCTCGCGTCGTGAGGTTCCCGCTCTCTCTCATTCTTTTATAAAAAAAAAAATATACTCTGATTTTTGGAGAGTGAAAAAAGGCGGGGCGTACAACTTCATAGAGGAAGGGTCGGCGGGACCCTCAATCGGACATTGGGCTTAGAGTTGCAGGTTCATACTTTGTCATGGTTCCATTTGGTAATTGAGGACTTGCTAATGCATTTGAGATATGTGTACTTTTCATTAAGTTGGATGAATATAATAATGGAATGATGTTATTGTTTTCAATTATGATTAATACTTTATTGGTACTATCGGTTATTGATTTCAGTGTGGGTTGCGGGAGCGGTGCTTCCCTTTATTTTTTATTTTTTAAAAAGATACCCTGAAATATTATCAGATCGATTTTGGGACTTTGTACTAGTTGACGTACACGTAGCGGGACAGGTCGTTACATAGAGCCTTAGCGTTCTTTTAGTGTTAGAGCATTAGCATGTGCCTATTAATGAATAAAACCCGACTTTTCTCTCTTCCTCCCTACTTCTGTCTTCTTCTTTCCTTCTTTTTTCTATTTCAAGTTGACCATATAGTTAAGCACACTCCACAATTCCAATGCCACAAACACCCCCCACAAATTCTATAGTAAGTTCTTTATTTCCAGGTCCGCATTATTTGCACCCAACTATGCATTGACCTATGCAGTCAATGCTGTAACGCCCCGCCCTTTTTCACTATGCTGAAAATCAGAGTCTATTTTTTTTCTTTTGAATAAAGAGTGAGAGAGAGCGGGGACGTCATGACGTGAGCTAAGTCTGAGCTTCCAAAGCCCGACCTTTAACTGGCCAACCATACGTGTGCGTGGACCAAGTCCACTAAAATGGTTCACACATACTAGAGTTAACATGCGGAATAAACATAGATGCGGAATTATAATAGGAAACAATCCTATTCCATTTTAGATAGCAAAGTAGTCCAACACTTACCAATAATTAACTTAAGTTAACATATCCAAAGTTAACATTCAAACCATAGCAAATAATCTAAGTTATTACATTCCCGACTGCTAGTTACTCAAATCATATTGTCCATGAATAACTTAAATAAAACGAAACTAAAACATCCAAGCTCCTAAGCTTGGCTTCGATCTCGTTTCTCGTTCCGTTCATTCCCTGTGTCATCAACTAGGGTAGAAGTAGGGCGTTAGACAACGCGCCGAGTAGGTATTTCAATTAGGGTCAAACACATGGGTTAGTATAAAATCCAGGTATAATACATCATATCGTATCTGTAAAACACCGTATCCAAAACAGTGTATAATAATAGAGATCCAATCATACAGATAAAACCAGGAAGTGCATGATAATAGAGATCATAATCATGCTGATACAATGCCATGCCATGTGTGCCATATGCCATGAGTCCCACCCATCAGCCATAACACAATCACAAAACATCCTCTTGATGGAAAGCTCCTCATCAAGGTATCACAAACATAGTATCCTCTTGATGGAAAACTCCTCATCAAGGTATGCCCATAGTTGTCTTACGGACGCCCCGACGGAGTGTGGCCTCCAGTTACCTCTTGATGGGATAATGCACATCAAGGTATCCCTCACGACTTACGGACGCCCCGACAGAGCGTGGGTCACCGATTACCTCTTGATGGATAATGCACATCAAGGTACCCCCACAGTTGCCTTACGGACGCCCCGATGGAGTGTGGTCTCCAGTTACATATCGTCCCTCCCATGCCATGCATGAGATGCAAATGTCCACATGCTATGCAATTATACAAATCATAGCATTAAAATCTCATATTTGAAAGATATCATTTATACAAAATAACTCATCCAAATAGGAATTAAAAAAACCATCATACATTTTCCATGGTATCAATGAGGCAGGAATCCTACCAATGACCAACTTATGTGTCCTTGCGTTTTTGTCCGAAACCGCTCACCAATTGCGTCAAGCCGATCGTACACCGCTTGTGAGGTCCTGTTACCTTATGACATTTCAATCAATCAAACCCATGTTCCATTTTGATTTCCATTCATGTCTAAGTCCATAAACACACTTTAGTGGGGTTCTGCCATACAACATGGCCGAATCTCACTCACTTGGTTTTGGACCCTCGTTTTGATCCTTGATCATTCTAACCAATGTGGGTCCAAGGTCATGCATTCTTTGATTCATTAATCCAAACATATTTAAGTTAATCATTTAACATGAATAACACCTTAAGTCCACAAAACATTCCCCATGGGGTTCGACCATACACCATGGCCGAACCCATGGTCCATCATTTTCACCCATATTTACCTCTTTGCCATTCATCTTTCCATGGCTACTCACTTAGCTTATATTTACATGACTTAAGTCCCAAAACCATTCCATTAGTTTTACATTAATGGAAGCCCTAAATCCATAAAACATTTTCTATGATTCAATCATTCACTTAGGCCATTTATGCATGTTTAAAACCAAAACATGATCCAGGGGTTCGGCCATACACCATGGCCGAACCCATGGTCCTTTAATTTCACCATTTGGCCATTCTTTCCTTCCATAGGTAATCACCTAATTTACTTATCCATACTTAGATCCAGACATGATCCATAACCAAACATAGATCCATAAATGAATCCTCCATTTCCTAGCTTAATCATTAATTCATTTAAACACGTATAAATCTCCGCATGACCCATAAAAATGCTCCATGGGGTTCGGCCATACACCATGGCCGAACCCATGGTGTCCCATTTTAATCCTCTCTTTAAATCATTTACTACCTTGAGTCCATAAATCAAGTCCCTCCATTGGGGGGGGGGGGGGGGGGGGAGAGAGAGGAGGAGGGGGAATTTAATCATACACTTAGGTCTCTTGTTTTAAAACATCATCTTCCATATTTAAAAACCTATTAAGATGACCACATTTCTCCATGGGGTTCAGCCATACAACATGGCCGAACCCATGATCCATGGTTCTTTAAAACCTTTTAGAAACACTAACATACATCTATGGTTCCATCCTTTAAGACCCTTTCACATCACCCATATACTTTCATGGTTTTCATGCTTAAAAACCGTTTTAAAATCAATAACCTCCCTTCATGGTGTTCGGCCATACAACATGGTCGAACCCTATGGTTCCTCATTTTCTTTAAAAAGAATCATAAATCTATGATTTGATCCTTTGATGGTTCTCATACATACATCCATGATTTTCATCCTTCAAATCCATTAAAAAATCATTAATGTCCTTCCATGGGGTTCGGCCATACACCATGGCCGAACCCTATGGTTAATCATTTCCATTTAAAAATCATGCATCCAAGATTATAATCCTTTGATGGGGTTTGGCCATACATCATGGCCGAACCTCATCTAACCCTTCTTTTGTCCTTAATGGTTCTCATACATATAACTTAGGGTTTGGCCATGTAAGGGCCAAACCATGATCCTTGGTCATTCACCATTCCATACATGGTTCATGCATAAAGTCCTAAGCCATAAGAATTAGGGTTCGGCCATGCAATGGCCGAACCATGTCCTTGACCATCTTACTTAATAAAATCTCATGGAGTACTTACCGATTCCGTGACTCTTCCGGTTTTCCTTCGCTCCGACTTGTTCCTTGGATCTTTTCCTTCCTTAGCCTCTGTAACGCCCCGCCCTCTCCGAGAAATCAGAGTCTAATTTTTTTTTTTTAAATTATAATAGAATAACACCGGCAGAGAGCGGGCGACGTCACGTCGCGAGCTAAGTTCGGACTTCCCAAGTCCGACCCTTAACTGGCCACCCATGTGTGCGTGGACTAAACCCATGATAACAAACCACACATGGAACTAAACAATGTCATGCGGAATAAACTAGACTAACTGCGGAATTAGTTTGAACAGATAGCAAGTACAAGTCATATTTTTCAGTTTACTTAAACCAAATTAAGAATCATCAATGCATACTCAAACCATAGCAAACAACTACATTATTACATGTCCATAATAAAGTATTCAAATAACAACAATTATAAATCCATTCTAGCACTAAAGCATTTACGCTTGGCTCCCCTCCTGGTCATCAACCTTCTCTTTCCCTTTCCTTGTACCTGCATTCTCCTCTGAGGATAGAATTAGGGGTTAGATCAACGTGCCCAATAGGTTCCCGATCAGGGCTACCACATGGTTAGCTTATAAAACATGCATATATCAAATATATGATTATCAAAAACAGGTAAATCAATGCTATGAAATATGCACATGTAATGAGTCCCCCCCAACATGCATATACATAGCCATCACTTGATGTGACTCTCACCGTCAAGGTAAATCACAATAACATTTCTCCTGGCGGGACTTGCATCGCCTAAGGAGACCAATGTATTTCTCATCTTCATAACATTTCTCCTGGCGGGACCTGCATCGCCTAAGGAGACCAATGTATTATCATCATCATGATACTACTCCTGGCGGGACATGCATCGCCTAAGGAGGTTTCACAGTTGCATCACAGCATATCACCGGAGTGTGGGTTCCAGGTTCCACAATCATCATCCCATGCCATGCATGAGATGTCAACGCATTGTATGTCATTTGTAAACACATAATTCATCATTCGAAACCACATTTAAAACATAAATCAATTACAACATATCTCATAAAAACGTAATAAAACCAAATCATAATTGTGGTTACAAGTAGGTAGAAAACCTACTAAAGATTCACTTCAGTGTCCGTTCTTTCTTAGGCTTTACCCGGTCACGACTCGCACGTCGTTCAACTTCCGTTACCTTGTCCATATAACAGTAAATAAATCATACTATCATTTAAATATTCATTCACATCTAAGACCCAAAAACATCTTGTGGGGTTCGGCCATACCCATGGCCGAACCTTACCCACTTTAATTTGATCTCTTTATCCATTCATAATTGTATCATGCTTAAACTTTAGAACCACTAATTATTTCCATGAAATGTAATCATAAAACCCATAAACATGGTCCATGGGGTTCGGCCATACATATGGTCGAACCCTATGGCTTTCCCATTTAAACCTTTTCATCATATCTTAGCCATAGAAACCCTATGGTTCGGCCATGAAATGGCCAACCCATATCTTGTCCAATTGTTCACTTAGAACCCTTTTAAAATACCTCATATTGTTCCATAACCTTCAAACTTGAAACCCTTTGATTCAACCAAAACAGTCCATATAAAATGGTCCATGGGGTTCGGCCATACACATGGCCGAACCCAATGGTTCTCTTGATTCAATTGGTCCATCGTCTATCCATGATTTGGATCAGCAACTTAACCACAACATTAACATGGTTCAGCCATATATTAGCCGACCAAAAACAACAAACATATTTCCATTTTGAATCCCATAAGCACCCATAAAATGACCCATGGGGTTCGGCCACTCACATGGTCGAACCATATGGTCCTTTTGATGCAATTCTTCCAATGATCTTACATAATTTATCATGCATCTTAGCCATAAAAACAGCAAGGTTTAACCATCCATTGCCGATCCCATATAGTTAATTAATTCCATTTTACAATCCTTTTAAACATCTATACACTTGGTATGGTTTTTATCCCCAAAAACCATACCATTCACCAATGATTTCCATGGGGTTCGGCCATCCCAAGTGGCCGAACTCCATGCTCTAAATTTCCATCCTTTTCAACCTCATCATCTTACTTAGATCTTGATAAATTCATCATAACATGACCTAATTAAAACATGTAAATACTTCCACCACCGGTATGGTTTTGCATGGTTTTCAACCTTCCAAAAACCATCAAAATATCAACATCAATTCATGGGGTTCGGCCATCCAAGGTGGCTGAACCCAATGATCCATTTTATCAGTTTATACCCAAGGTTTAGACCCATGATGCATTCGGCCATTCCTTGGCCAATCATGACATCCAAATCCATGTTTTAAACCTTCTTTAACAACTATGTTGCCTCATCAAAAACATGTACCAGTCTTCATGGTTTTACATGGATTTAAACTTATAAAACCATTACTCAAAACCATATTATTTCATGGGGTTCGGCCATCCAAAGTGGCCGAACCCTATGTCCATGTTTTCCATCTAACTACACACCAATAATCATACTCTAAACCTTTGGTAGATTTGGCCCTCCCATGGCCAAATCATATCCCACTTAACCCATATTACTAAACAAAATAACACATAAACACTTACCAAACTTCCTTTGCCTTTGCTCCTTGCCTTCTTTATTCCTTAATCCTTTGCCGAAATGGTGCTGGATCAAATGGTGAAACACAGCAACTGATTCGACCCAAAGATGGTGTTCTAGAGAGGGGGAGGGAGATGGGGATTCTTAAGATTTTCTATGTGAAAATCGGCCAAATGAGGTGGTCTATCTCTTTTGTAATTCAGCCACAAAATCCATTCATTTCCCTCATTAATCATTGATAAAAACAAGGAGATGTTGGGTGCCATCCAAGGCACCCCTTGATATCAACCATTGCAACCATTCACTTCAGCCCATGCATCTCATGAGATGAGATGCATGACGCCATTGCTTGGTGTCCCTTGGCTTTGGCCAAGGCACCCCTTCATCCGACGGCTAGGATTTGTTTAATTAGGAGTTGTGTGAGATTAGAACACCTTTCCACTTCCTCTTGACTCACTTGACTCATGATCTTTTTATTCCAACTCAACTCATCCAACTCAACACACTTAATGCACCATATTTGAGTCAACTCTTTTCTTAATTAAAAGTCAATCCAAATCAGTCCAACTTGAGCTGCACTAACTCATACTTGAGCTCAATTGAGAGTCCACACGGTCAGCTGTGGTCAACCTGGTCAACCCGACCCATTGGGTCCCCAATTAGTCCCTTGACCCGTTTTGACAACATGACCCATTAATGGGCTGATTTTGTCACTTTTAAATGGTTTTCACTTGTGCATCAAGCCTACCCATTTTTGCTCCACTTGATTTCCAATCAATTCAGCTTAACCACATTTAAATTGAGCTCACCCAATGGTCAAATAATCCATTATGACCCATTGGGTCCCAATTGAGCCCTTTGACCCATTTATCCATTTTTGACCCAATTGATGTACATTATCCGTTCATTTTAATCTAACCTTTATAATATGTTCATATGATCTTAATTTGAGCAATGGGCCCCACTATTTTCTCATTTAACATCATAATTAATAAATTTACCAATCCAGGGGCATTTTCATAATTATCCATCTCATTGAGAAATTGGGGTGTTACAGCCTCTTCTTCCTTCCTTCTTGATCCTTGTGAAAGGGTCGGCCTTAGGTTCTTGTGAGAGGGAGCAGATCTAGAGATGAAGCTCTAAGTCCTTCCTCCTTTGCTTTTGGAATATGTCGGCCTTGTGTGAGAGGGAGAGAGAGATAAAAATATTCTAAGTGCCCCTTGTCTTGAGGTATGGTTTGGCCAAGAGAGAGCTAGAGACAGAGAGTCTAAGATGCAACCCCTTAGTCTTTTCTTTTTTAATGAAGTTCAGCCAAGGGTGGTGTCCTTTGGTATCACCCCTTTGTAACTCCCATGCCCATTTACCTCCCTCCTTAATGTTTCATTTGGGGGTTTCATCCATAAGATGAAACTCCCATGTCCCAACGGTGTAAGCCTTTGTGTGACCTTGTGTAACCTCCACAAAACCGTCCTCCCCATTAATGATACATTTTGGAATTTCATCCATGAGATGAAACTCCCATGTCCCAACGGTGTAGCCTTGAGTTTGCTTGTGTAACATCACAAAACCGTCACCTTCCTATTCATGATACACATGGAGTTTCATCCCATGAGATGAAACTCGCATGTTACCAGCATGTATCCTTGAATTGGTATTTGAAACAACAAAACTCCTCACTTCCTTCATTAATCATTTATTTGGAGTTTAAACCATTGAGATGAAACTCCCAACTCCAACGTGTATGCCTTGTGTTGGGTCTCATGAGGTCAACTTTCCATCTTATCACCTAACTCACTTAAGATGAAAGTCCCATTAACTTCCCATTCAACTCATCTCTTTAACTCAACTCATAACTTTAATTCAACTCATTTACTCACTTAAAATCAACTCAAATACTTGATTCCATTTCCATCTTAATTCAGCCATATTTTAACTAACCTTGAACTCACTTGGTGGTCAACCAAGTCAACCATGACCCATTGGGTCCCAATTGGGCATTTGACCCAATTGACAATCTTGACCCAATTAAATAAATCTTACCCATTTATTTCACTTGATCCTTATCCATAATCTGTTGGGTCTTAGTTGGGTAATTGACCCAACACCTTACCCATCTAAGGTCCATATCTATTAATTCATAATTTAAATGGGCAATTTCCACAAAATATTCATAACTTGAAAATCTGGGGTGTTACAAATGCTCAGTAGCTTGGTAGAGACGATCACTCCTCACAGTCTCTCTTGATAGAATTTTATCATTAGGGATTGACGATTTGGGCATGATAAATAATTTCTTGTGTTTTTTTTTTTAGTTTTTCATCACAGAATACACCCACATGAGTTCAGTCCATTATACTTCAGTCCCAAGAACCATGAATCGATTGATGTTTAACAAAAAATCATAACATTCATAAAGCGTAAATAAAACATCATAAAATATAAATCACACATACCCGAATCCATCGCTTATCAAGTGTATGCTTTAGCTGTCTTTAGGTGAACTCCAAGTACAAATTCAAGGTTGATGTGCTGATCTTCCTGCAATACACGATCAAGAGAAGATCCCAATTGCCTCTAGATTTCTCTCTCTTTCTCTTCCTTATTTCCTTGTGCTATGTTTTTCTTGAGATGATGGAATTTACAGATGCAAAAGGAATACATACAGAGTAGAGAGGACCCATTGGCAGTTACACAAACATTAACCCACAACCCATCAAAATGGGTAACTGTCCTTTTTCCTTTACTCTCTTAACCGTTACATGCAGTGGTTTAAATATTGAGTCCCTTGAATTTTGAATTAAAAAATGTGTGGGCCACATCAACAAGAGAAACTGTCAATCTTACATTTCCCACTTGACCCACATCATCATCATTATTAAATCTAAAACAAGGTTAACATAAGGTGCGCGCGTAATTGACATTCAAATAAACATAATGCGGCCATCTTCATAATGTTAATACTAAACGACAAACGAATGCAAGCAATGGTTGTTGCACATCATCTTGTCCAACATGGTCCCTTCCATCACTACAACATAAGTGGCCCACTTAGCATAACTCTCAACTGAGAGATTTCATAATGGTCCACATAAGTGTCTTAATACAAAGACTATTTTTGTTAGTGATAAACAATCGCAAATAATGTATATATATAAAATATAATAAACATGAATAAAATATCAGAAACGCTATCATGAGTATTCAAGTGTCAAATATCACACATAAATACATAAAGTAGTAGGGCTGCAACTCGGGTCGGGTTTTGGCCCGACCCGCATGACCCGACCTGAGAAATCTTAAGGGTTGGGTTGCACAGGTCGGGCCATAGGGTCGGGTCGGGTTGGGAATTGAAAAACCCGCACAAAATTCGGGTCGGGTTGGGCTGAGGTCTTTAAATATCAACTCGACCCGACCCGACCCGACCCGAGTAAATCTGAGAAGATCCGACCCATATTTTTGAATTTCTATTACCACCGTTTTCTCTCTTTCTCTCTTCCTAATGACTGTTTTCTCTCTTTCTCTCTTCCCAAGGACTGATAAATTGAGAAAAGAAGAGAGAGAGCCTAGAGAAATGAACCATCCATTCTTCCATTTCTTCCTTTTTCCTATAGCAAAGTCAAATCCTAATAAAAAACCCTCACTTCTCATCAATGTTCTCTCTCCATCACCTACTCTCCTCCTCCTCTGCCATTCCCTCTGTAAGGCCTTCTCTCTCTCATCTCTCTGATCCTTTCTCTCCTCTCCTCGAGTTCTCTTTTTTTTTTTTTTTTTTTCAGATTTCTCTGTTTCTTTCTCCTTCAGTTTTCTCACAGGCTTTAAATCAACAATTGGAAAAATCTTCACAGAGCAGTATTAGATTTTTAAAATGCTTTTAAGTTTTGTGATGACTGAATCATTTGGTGTTCTAATCATTTGCAGTTTGTTCCAAAATACCGCATTTTGGATTGAGAGGTACGAACTATTAAATATATATATATATATCTATATATCTATATATATATATATATCTATATATATATATATATATATATATATATTTTTTTTTTTTCCATTTATTTCATGACCATTCAGCTCGATTCTCTTTTGGGTCTTTCTTTTAATGTTGGAAATGGATGATAAATAGTAAGGAGTATTAAGGGAAACAAAGAAGAATTTGAAATTCCCAGGTCGACATATCGACTGTGTCGATGTGTAGACGACCCCAAGGTCAACAATATTGACCTGAGAGCAATGGAAAAATACAGTGCCTTACGAACAGAACCAATGTCATTCAAATTCGACATATCAATGTCGTCAATGTGTCGACAAACTCCTCATTCGATATGTCGATCACAGTGATGTGTCGAGCGTGTTTGGCGTCCCACCCCTACCTACCATTTGACTTAGGGCAACTTGTAACGCCCCGCCCTTTTTCACACGCTTTCCAAAAATCAGAGTCTATTTTTTTTTTCTTTGAATAAAAGAGTGAGAGAGAGCAGGACGCCACGACGCGAGTTAAGTCCGAGCTTCCAAAGCCCGGCCCTTAACTGGCCAACCATACGTGTGCGTGGACCAAGTCCACTAAAACGGTTCACATGTACTCAAGTTAACATACAGAACAATCATAATTGCAAAGTTACAATAGAATAACAATTCTATTCCATTTTAGATAGCAAGGATGTACATCACTTAATCATAAATATCATACATTAAAATATCCCAAATTAACAATCCAAACCATAGCAAATAATCTACGTTATTACAGTCCCACGAACTAATTACTCAAATACATTATCCATGAGTAAGTTAAACAACGTAAAACTTAATCATCCAAGCTCCTAAGCTTGGCTCCGATCACGTTCATCGTTCCGTTCCATTCCTGTGTCATCAACTAGGGTAGAAGTAGGGCATTAGACAACGCACCCAGTAAGTATTCCAATTAGGGTCAAACACATGGGTTAGTATAAAAACCCAGATATAGTACATCAACTGTAAAACATCGTATCCAAAATAGTGTATGATAATAGAGATCCAATCATACAGATAAAACTAGAATTAGTGCATGGTAATAGAGATCAAATCATGTTGATACAATGCCATGCCATGTGTGTCATATGCCATGAGTCCCACCCATCAGCCATATCTTAAACACATAGTATCCACTTGATGGAAACTCCTCATCAAGGTATCCCCCACGGTTGCTTTATGGATGCCCCGACGGAGAGTGGATTTCCGGATATCTCTTGATGGGATAATGTACATCAAGGTACCCCTCACGACTTACAGACGCCCCGACTGAGCGTAGGTCTCCAGTTATCTCTTGATGGATAATGCACATCAAGGTACCCCCACAGTTGCCTTACGGACGCCCCGACGGAGTGTGGTCTCCGGTTACATATCATCCCTCCCATGCCATGCATGATATGTAAATGTCCACATGATATGCAATTATACAAATTTTAGCATTAAAATCTCATATTTGAAACATATCATTTATACAAAATAATTCATCTAAATAGGAATTAAAACCATCATACATATTCCATGGTATCAATGAGGTAAGAATCCTACCAATGACCACTAAAGTGTCCTTGCGTTTTCATCCAGAAACCACTCATGATGGTATACCGCTTGCGAGGTCCTGTTACCTTATTACATATCAATCAATCAAACCCACGTTCTACTTGATTTCCAGTCATGTCTAAGTCCATAAACACACCTTAATGGGGTTCTGTCATACAACATGGCCGAACCTCACTCACATGGTTTTGGTCCCTTTTTTTGATCCTTGATCATTCTAACCATTGTGGGTCCAAGATCGTTCCATCTTCGATTCATTAAACCTAACACATATAAGTTAATCATTTAACCTTAATAACACCAGAAGTCCACAAACACATTCCCCATGGGGTTCGGCCATACACCATGGCCGAACCCATGGTCCATCATTTTCACCCATATTTACCTCTTTGCCATTCAGCTTTCCATGGCTACTCACTTAGCTTATATTTACATGACTTAAGTCCCAAAACCATTCCATTAGTTTTACATTAATGGAAGCCCTAAATCCATAAAACATTTTCTATAATTCAATCATTCACTTAGGCCATTTATGCATGTCTAAAACCAAAACAAGATCCATGGGTTTCGGCCATACACCATGGCCGAACCCATGGTCTATTAATTTCACCATTGGCCATTCTTTCCTTCCTTAGGTAATCACATATTTAAGTTACCCATACTTAGGTCCATATCTGATCCATAAACCTAGTTCCATAAATGATTTATCAAATCATGACATAATACAAAATGACTCATTAAAATGGTTCATGGGGTTTGGCCATACACCATGGCCGAACCCATGATGTCTTATTTCCATGTTCTCCATTGAATCCTTTATACTCTTAGATCCATAACTGATCCATAATCATAGATCCACAAATGATTCATTAATCATGACATAATCCATATATGATCCATTAAAATGGTTTATTGGGTTCGGCCATTCATCATGGCCGAACCCATGATGTCATGTCTTTCCTTCTTTTTCTTAAATCATTCCCAACACTAGGTCCATAAACCAAGTCCCTCCATGGGAGGTTTAATCATATACTTAGATTCATCAATTAAACCCTAGGATCCATAATACATCCATTAATTTTTCTCCATCATCTTCATGGTCTAGATACATGTAAACACCTCAATATTTCTCCATGGGGTTCGGCCATACAACATGGCCGAACCCATGGTCCATGGTTCTTCACCATTTCCTCACTTTTGGTTATCATCTACAACCTTTCAAACCCACTTAAAATCACCAATAATCTTCCATCATTATGGTCCTTTAAAACCTTTTAAAAACACTAACATACATCTATGGTTTAACCACCCTTAAAACCATTTAAACCAATGATATTCTTCCATGGGGTTCGGCAATACACCATGGCCGAACCCTATGGTTCATCAATTTATTCAAATAAATCATACTTCCAAGATTTAATCCTTTGATGGGGTTCGGCCATACACCATGGCCGAACCTCATCCAACCCTTTCATTTGTCTTTAATGATCCATCTTACCCATTAGGGTTTTGTCCATCTTTTCCATCTCATTTCTTGGATGGATTTTTACATCCATGGCCCATAACATTTTTGGCCAACTTCCCAATCCAAAATGAAATGTTCTCTTAACCTCTTTCCAATTAATAAAAATCTTGTCAAGTACTTACCGATTCCGCGACTCCTCCGGTTTCTTTCACTCCTTCTTGCTCCTCCAATCTTCTCCTTCCTTAGCCTCTTCTTTCTCCTTGATCCTTGGCCGAGAGTGATCTTGATAAGTCTTGAGATCAAAACCCAAAGAGAGGGTTCGGCCAAGAGAGTGTAGGTTTGAGAGAGAGAGAAGCTTGAGATTAAAAACTACTCTAAGTCCTTTGTCTTTGAGAGTGATCGGCCTTGAGTGAGAGGGGGAGAGAGTGAGATAAAACAAGGAATTCTCCTTGCTGCCCAATGTAAATCAGCCAAGGGTGGTGTCCTTTGGTTGATACCCCTTGGTAACTCCCATGACCTTTCATCTGTAACACCCCGGATTTTCAAGTTATTAATTTATATGAAAACTACCCATTTAATTTGTGAATTTTAGATGTGGACCTTAGATGGGTAAAGTGTTGGGTCATTGCCCAATTAAGATCCAACGGATATGTTATAGGTTCAATTTAAAATAAATGGGTAAGATGTGTTTAATTGGGTCAAGGTTGTTTATTTGGGTCAAATGCCCAATTGGGACCCAATGGGTCATGGTAAACTTGGATGACCACCAAGTTAGTTCAATTTAAATTAAATAGGGATTAATTTGGCCGTGTATGAAGATTTGCACATGTATGAGATATGAGCATGATGTATTAGAATATTTAAAAAAGGAGTCTTTTCCTTGGTTAAGAGTGATACTAGGGATTTGTTAAATGGAAGGGGCGCATGTCATATTGCTAAATATGAAAGATATCTAAGATTAAAAATAGCACTAAGGGAATTGCTAAGAAAGAAGGGGCGCACACCATCTTCTAAGTTGGGATCAATTGGAAATAATAAAGGAAAGGTAAGGAGGGGCACATGGCACCTTCTAAGTTGGGATCAATTGGAAATAATAAAGGAAAGAAAAGGAGGGGCATGGCACCTTCTAAGTTGAGATCAATTGGAATTTCTTTAAAACAAGGGTAGTGCACACGGCAATGGTTATTTCAGCAAGGGTACATGGCATTAAGCAATGGCTAATTTAAAGGGTCTTGGTACCTTCTAAGTTGGGACCAAGGGGAGGTTTAATAAAAGAAAGGAAGAAGGGGCGCATGGCACCTTCTATATTAGGACCAATTGGAGTTTTATAAGACAAGGGAGAGGGGCGCACGGCATTCACATTGCATTCAAAGAGAGGCAGCAGCAAGCATAAGGGCGCACGACACAAGAAGGTGTTCTTGGCTGTGTTAAAGACTAGGAGGAGAAAAAGGCTAAGGAAGAGAAAGATTGGAAGAACAAGAACCAATCGGAGCAAAGGAAAACAGAAGGAGTCGTGGAACCGGTAAGTGATTTGTTATTTTGTTTAAAAAAATAAGGAACCATAGGGTTCGGCCATGGAGTATGGCCGAACCCCATGAATGAAGATTGGTTATATTTTTTATGGTTGGAAACCATGGAAGGAAATTAGATGATCATGGTGTTCTAAATGGAAAAGGAGGAAACATAGGGTTTGGCCATACTGCATGGCCGAACCCCATGATAGAATATTGATTAATTTTAAATGGTTTAAGAGGAATTGATAAACCATAGGGTTCGGCCATGATGAAGGGCCGAACCCCATGGAAGGGTGTTGGTTATTTTGTGGGATGAAAATCATGGAATAATTATATGGTTTTAAAAGGGTTTAATTGATGTTCAAGAGGAAGTAAGGAACCATAGGGTTCGGCCATGTGGTATGGCCGAACCCTATGGAAAGGATATTAATAATTTTAATGGTATTTAAATAACGGAAGATGATGAACTATAGGGTTCGGCCATGTTGTATGGCCGAACCCCATGAATGAAGATTGGTTATATTTTAATAGAACTGAATGATGAAAACCATGGGAAATTATATATGTTTTTAAAGGAGTTTAAATGGAAGTTTGGAGAATAAAAATCATGGACCTTGGGTTCGGCCATGGTGTATGGCCGAACCCCATGGAAAAATATAGATGGATTTAATTTGGTGATGATCGAATGGAGATCATGGAGATGATGGCAATTTAGTAAATATAAGCCAAATTGAAAGATCATGGGTTCAGCCATGGTGTATGGCCGAACCCCATGAGGTCCTTTATGGATTTAATTTATTAAGGAATTTTTATTGGATGAATAATTTTTAGAAAGAAGATTCTGAACCATAGGTTTCGGCCATGGTGTATGGCCGAACCCCAAGGAGTTGGATATTAATTTAGAAAGGATCTAAGGATGGTGATTAAATTAGAAACTTTCTAATTATGGAATGAACCTTGATCTATAGATTCAAGTATGGAAGTTGATGAAAATGGAAAGTTTACATCATAGGGCTTGGCCATGGTGTTTGGCCGAACCCCATGAATCAAATCTTTAGTTCAATTATGGATTTATTATTATTAAATAAATTTAGGAGGAGGATGGAACCATGATATCATGGGTTCGGCCATGGGGTATGGCCGAACCCCATGAACCAATTTTTAAGGGTCTTGAATGGATCTAATATGATTAAAGGAATGGAAGGTTTTATTTATGGTTCTATGATTGTGGATCATTGGAGGATCCATGTATATAAAGTATAAATGAATGGACTTATGTTTTGGAAACCTAAACATGAGGTGATGGAAGCAATGGCAAGGTTGTAAATAGGTCAAAATAATGGACATAGGGTTCGGCCATGGTGTATGGCTGAACCCCATGAATTATATAAGGGATCATATGTTGGAATATTTTAAGGGACACTTAGATTGGATATGCATGTTTAAGGTAATGAGGGATTTAATTAAATATAGACCTATGTTTATGATTTATGTTATTGGATATGTTATTAGGTATAATGGCATGTTAAAATGAATGAAAGGTTTGAAATGATTAGACCAATAGCAAAGTTATAATAAAGGGTGAAAGTGAGGAATCATGGGTTCGGCCATGGTGTATGGCCGAACCCCATGA
Source organism: Chimonanthus salicifolius (assembly GCA_013350335.1). NCBI lineage: Eukaryota > Viridiplantae > Streptophyta > Magnoliopsida > Laurales > Calycanthaceae > Chimonanthus > Chimonanthus salicifolius. The sequence continues at coordinate 40,099,275 of CM023535.1, forward strand.
GAAATGTTTTATGGATTTGAACAATGGCAATTTGGTAATTAAGTGAAAATAAGGGACCATGGGTTCGGCCATGGTGTATGGCCGAACCCCATGAGGAATGGTTTATGGACTTAAATATTGTAAATAAGTGGGACATGGTTTTGATTGATTGATATAAGGTAACGGGACCTCACCAGGTGTTTATGATCGTGAGCGGTTACCGGACGAAAGACGCAAGGACACGTTAGCGGTCTTTGGTAGGATTCCACCTCATTGAAACCATGGATATGTATTATGTACTTATGATGATTTTATTTCATGTTTGATAAGTTATTTTGGTATCAATCAATATGTTTCAATTATGGAGTTTTAAATGCTATAATTTGTATTTCTATATAGCATGTTGGCATTTGCATCTCATGCATAGCATGGGAGGGATGAACAGTAACAGGAGACCCACACTCCATCGGGGCTTCCGTAAAATACTCGTGGGGGATACCTTGATGAGGAGCTTTCCATCAAGAGGATACTATGTATGAAATGTAACCGGAGATCCACACTCCGTCGGGGCGTCCGTAAAACAATCGTGGGGGATACCTTGATGAGGAGCTTTCCATCAAGAGGATATTTTGTGATGGGTAGGACTCATTGCATATGATAGCATGGCATGACATTGAATCGGCATGATTATGATCTCTATTATCATGCAAGGTTTCTGGTTTTTTTATCGGTATGATTGGATCTCTATTGTCATACACTGTTTTGGAAACGATGCTTTACAAGTATAGTATGATATATTATATCTGGTTTTTATATACTAACCCATGTATTAACCCTAATTGGAATACCTATTGGGCGCGTTGTTCTAACGCCCTACTTCTACCCTGGTGGATGATACAGGAAACAAGGAGAACGCTGAACGCGAAACGGGCCAGGCATAGGAGCTTGGATAATTTAGTTTATATTTTGAATAAAGTTACTTATGGACATGTATTTGAGTAACTAGTTTCCAGGAATGTAATAACTTAGCTAATATTTGCTATGGTTGGATGTTGATTGGATAATTATGTTACATTGATTATTGATTACAGACTTGACGTACTTTGCTATCTGGAATGGAATAGAACTGGGTTCTATTATGATTCCGCATGTTATGATTATAATTCCGCAGTTATGATGTTATTCAGCATGTTGATATTATTATGTGTGAACTGTTTTCATGGACTTAGTCCATGCACACATAGGGTTGGCCAGTTAAGGGCCGGACTTTAGAAGTTCGGACTTAGCTCGCGTCGAGACGTCCCGCTCTCTATCACTCTACTTTGTTATAAAAAAAAAAATAGACTCTAATTTTACGGAAAGAAGAGAGTGAAAAATGGCGGGGCATTACATCATCTCCCCATTGATACTTACTTTGGGGGTTTCATCCCATGAGATGAAACTCCCCACCATATGACCCTTGGGTTTCCATCATAAGATGGAAACCTTCCATGTTCCAACGTGTGCACATGGACATGTGTTGTGTAACCTCAAAACCCTCCAACTTCCTTGTCTTGATCCATGAGGGTCGGCCAAGGGTGGTGTCCTTTGGTGATACCCCTTTGTAACTACCATGGCTCTTCACCTCCCTCATTAAAGCTTCCTTTGGAGTTTCATCCTATGAGATGAAACTCCCACCATTCCAATGTGTATGCCTTGTGTAGGCTTGTGTGACCACCACAACCCTTCACCTCCCTCATCAATGAACTATTTGGAGTTTCATCCCATGAGATGAAACTCCCATCTCCAACGTGTATGCCTTGTGTAGGCTTGTGTAACCACCACAACGCTTCACCTTCCTCATAATGATGGTGTCCATTGAGATGGGACTTTCCATCTTCCAACTCCACTCATTAAAATGAAAGTCCCATTGACTTCCCATTCAACTCATTTTAATTCAACTCAACTTAAATGAACTCATTTTCCAACCCAAGTACTTGAACTCACATTAATAAATTCTCAAATTATGTGAATTCACATTCCAACTCAAGTATTTATTTATCCCACTTGAGTTCATTCATTAACTCAACTCTATTGAACTCACCCATGGTTGACCAAATCAACCATGGCTTAGCCGAATATGAACCATATAGTATTTAGGGTCTCACTTAGCCATTTCATTTACATGCCACCTCACTTGATGAGGTGGATCTCATGTCTTGTATCTTAATTGGTTATTAGACTCAATTATCAAACCTTACCCATTTACTTCTAGCTAGCTCATATATGATCCATTGGGTCCCAATTGGACTTTTGACCCAATTGACAACCTTGACCCAATTAAATAAATCTTACCCATTTATTTCAATTGAACCTTATTCATAATCCGTTAGGTCTTAATTGGGCAATTGACCCAACACTTACCCATCTAAGGTCCATATCCTTTAATTCACAAATTAAATGGGCAATTTCCATAAATATTGATAACTTGAACATCCGGGGTGTTACAATACAACCCTCTTTTTAAAATTTTTGTCACGAAAATCGAGCGAAGTAGGGTTTCCAACAAATTACATAAATAGCTCAGGGTGAGCTGTTCTCATTTCCAAGTCAAGTTCCCAAGTGGCTTCGTCATTACCATGTCGATCCACACCACCTTGACGAACTGAATAGCTCGGTTCTGTATCACCTTTTGTTCTGTCTTCTATTATATTTTCTTTTTTCGTTAGCCCATTTGTGATCTCACGTAGATCAATGTACTCTGTTTCACTTTACCTGCCACCAAATATTTTCCAAACGTACTCGCTCAATACGTTCATTTGTCTACACTCTATATGAGGTTATTGATGACCTTGTCCCTCATTGAAATTTTGTTAGTGAGGTAGCCTGCCAATGCGAGCCTATGCTCAAGGCTTTTGCTAATTCCATTTTAACTAGGTTTCTAGCTGCACTCTCCTGGAACTCCATTGGCTAACTAAAGAGTCAGCTGATCAGTCTAACTCGGCAATCGCCCATAGCTTCCCATTCAAGTTTCACTAGACTCTTAACTTTTCCACTAAGTACATCTCCAAAAGTAAGCATAACTTCATTTGCACATAAGTCACTATGTGACTAATACCTTTTGTTCAAAACTTCTACGATACCGATACCGGCATCAATCCAAACCACCATGGGAACCATCATCCACGGTTATACACATCCATCCCTGGTATCACTCTATCAGTGAGTATCATCTATCCATGGTTAATAACCATCCATGAATATAATCCTTCCATGGGCTTATTCCATCCTTGATCATAATTAATCTATGCCCATCGTCCACCATAAGATATTCTATCCGTAGGAACAACACTCGAATGAATTACCACGTGACTGTGGCAACAATATCAAATCATAAATATACCCCGACCCCTAGCAAGACTTAGGGCCCATGACTTACTAAGCGGAAGACCCATGTCCAACATGATCAAGTCTACCTCGCCCTACATCCCTTCACCCCAAGGGTGATTCAGTCAAGCTCTAAGGCGGTCGGACCGCATCTAACGAATCTAGTACTACCCCCATGGGGTAAAATAGTATCTAGCTCTGCGCATCAATGCACATCAAGTGTGCGAAATAGCCGTGAGAGCACCCTCCAGCGTGTAGCATGTGAGGGACCCACTCCTCAACGGTAACCCTATGGGACCAAGTCTCCGTATCTCATCTCGAGGCTCCCACAGTCTCATGGCTACTCTAAGCCTTACTCATGGAATCTATATACTTATCTCATCAATATCACGTGAGGGACGCACCCATACCACATCTTAATATAATCAAGTGACTTCGTCACATACATCTCAGTGCCCAAGTCCTCATAAACTCTTAAGTTTGCATACTTTATTAAAAATCCTTCAAACTTCCATCACAATACAAAGGGATGGTAGGGTTAGAAACAACCCTTCAAAGAACAAAACGTACCCACAACCCTTACAAAATCTTTCCCTTTTCCTCAACATTTTCTTACCATTTCTTAGCCTAACCTTCTGTAGAAGACCCTGCATCATCACCAAAATCGAAGAAATTGTCAGGGCATGTCATCGACGTGTGCCCCAACACTTCACAAGTCAGACAAGGTATTATTCCCGGTCCCCCAATGTAAGGACAGTTAGTCCTCTCCTTCCCGTGCCCGTGAAGTCCACAAACAGGGTAAATAACCTCAAGGGGGTAGGGGTAAAAAGTACAGTTGTGCCCTTCCTGGTTGCACAACTTGCACATATACCCGGGCCCTATCTCTCCTACAGATTCTCCTATCATTGGGATATCTCCCATATGCTCTTCAGGAAAAGGGGCTAGATTCACTTCGACATCCTCAGGGGATCCTACCTGGATGTCTATGTTAACTTCCACAGCGCGATTTGGCCTGCTGGAGTTGTTGGAAGAAGAAACCAGATCTATAGGACAACTAGGGGTTCCTCTGTCCCACAACTTTGTATACTCTATGTTACTTGACATATCTGTATCACAACAACAGAAGCATATCAATGACAACAACAGTTCTAATCAAACTAATCTTTGTTTTGGGGAATTTACCTAATCATCGTCTTGTATTTCTTATTTTGGGGAGTTTCCTATGTATCACATAATGTCTCTTGTTTGGGAAAATTGCCAAATAAACATCTTGTGTTTCTTGTCTTTGGGGAAATTTTCCTGGGTATCAAGTATCATTTCTCAATTTGGGGAAATCCTGATGTTTTCCTGTTCTCGGGGAAAACCTCCTTAAGTATCAAGTATCATTTCTCCATTTGAGGATATCGGGGAAGTATCTCCTAATTTGCTATGTTTGATAAATCCCTCTTATAGTGACTGTCCTTCCTTTGCTAACATTCCTTGTTGCTCTCAGATTGAATGTTTCAGTCTGAGTCTAACGAAGTTAATTAATCCGGCCCCCGTGCAGCGGACTCCGAAGAGTCGGTCAGTTGGGATTCTTATCTGTCAGTGAGACATGATACCGTTTTAATCTTACTTCAAAAGATTCAACTTTCCCATTTCGCTCTGATACCAACTGTAACGCCCCGCCCTTTTTCCCTTGCTTTCCGAAAATCAGAGTCTATTTTTTTTCTTTGAATAAAAGAGTGAGAGAGAGCTGGAGGCCACGACGCGAGCTAAGTCCGAGCTTCCAAAACCCGACCCTTAACTGGCCAACCATACGTGTGCGTGGATCAAGTCCACTAAAACGATTCACACGTACTAAAGTTGACATGCGGAATAATCATAATTGCGAAATTACAATAGAATAACAATTCTATTCCATTTTAGATAGCAAGGATGTACATCACTTAATCATAAATATCATACATTAAAATATCCCAAATTAACAATCCAAACCATAGCAAATAATCTACGTTATTACAGTCCCACGAACTAATTACTCAAATACATTATCCATGAGTAAGTTAAACAACATATAACTTAATCATCCAAGCTCCTAAGCTTAGCTCCGATCACGTTCATCGTTCCGTTCCATTCCTGTGTCATCAACTAGGGTAGAAGTAGGGCGTTAGACAATGCGCCTAGTAGGTATTCCAATTAGGGTCAAACACATGAGTTAGTATAAAAATCCAGATATAATACATCAACTGTAAAACATCGTATCCAAAATAGTGTATGATAATAGAGATCCAATCATACAGATAAAATCAGAATTAGTGCATGATAATAGAGATCATAATCATGCTGATACAATGCCATGCCATGTGTGTCATATGCCACGAGTCCCCCCCATCAGCCATATCTTAAACACATAGTATCCTCTTGATGGAAACTCCTCATCAAGGTATCCCCCACGGTTGCTTTACGGACGCCCCAATGGAGTGTGGATCTCCGGTTACCTATTGATGGGATAATGTACATTAAGGTATCCCTCACGACTTACGGACGCCCCGACGGAGAGTAGGTCTCCGGTTACCTCTTGATGGACAATGCACATCAAGGTACCCCCACAGTTGCCTTACGGACGCCTCGACGGAGTGCAGTCTCCGGTTACATATCATCCCTCCCATGCCAAATGTCCACATGCTATGCAATTATACAAATCATAGCATTAAAATCTCACATTTGAAGCATATCATTTATACAAAATAATTCATCTAAATAGGAATTAAAACCATCATACATATTCCATGATATCAATGAGGTAAGAATCCTACCAATGACCACTAAAGTGTCCTTGCGTTTTCATCTGGAAACAGCTCACGATCGTACACCGCTTGTGAGGTCCCGTTACCTTATTACATATCAATCAATCAAACCCATGTTCTATTTGATTTCCAATCATGTCCAAGTCCTTAAACACACCTTAGTGGGGTTTGGCCATACAACATGGCCGAACCTCACTCACATGATTTTGGTCCCTCTTTTTGATCCTTGATCATTCTAACCATTGTGGGTCCAAGATCATTCCATCTTTGATTCATTAAACCTAACACATATAAGTTAATCATTTAACCTTAATAACACCATAAGTCCACAAACACATTCTGTAATACCCCAACCCAAATTAGTGTCTAATTATGTGAATTTACGTGTTAATTGTGATTATTGACCCGTAAATCTAAAAGATTAACCAGTGTGCTTTATTTAGAGTCAAAGTTTGACTCGATCCGAGTGGACCCTACTCGTTTAAAGTGTAGTGGGAAAGTTGAAATTATCTAAACTTTTTCCAGCTGAAACCCTTAAAATAATTTGTATTTGGAAAATAAATTATTTGAGATATTTAAATTTTCAAATTTCACTTGTTAATTTAGTTTTAAAATTCCAAGTCTAAAGAATTTTCAGGCTGATATTTTGATTTATAGAAGTGGGGATTTTGATTTGTTAGTGGTGTCCTTATTTTATAAAAAATTAATTTTTAAATGTTTAAGAGTGTCAAACATCTCATAATTTTGTAGTGTTTGTGTCAATTAAAATTGTTTGATCCACTGTAAATTCAGAAGTTTTACAAAATGTTATTTGAATTTTTGAAATTTAGTATTTAAGTGATTTATAATTAAAACATTGGATTTTTAATGTATTTTAAAGGTGTGATTTAGAATTTTAAAACTAAAAAGATGTTTAATTTATTTTCCAAAACTATAGTAATTATTTGGTTTTGTTTTATTTATCGAAACTATAGAGGTTATATATTTTGAATTTATTTATGAATGGATAATTATCAAAGTTTTAATAAATAAAAAAAATTATAAAAATAGATGATTATTCACCATCCCTAGTGCCACTAGCCTAGGTGGCGTGGGAGCTTCTCTTCCACAAGCCACCTACGGTGGTTTTGTGTAAAGAGATGAGACGAGGTGGGTAGGAAGGAAAAAAAAAAATTTCAAACCCACTTTCTCTCCTTGCTTTACCCTTTTTCCTTTCTTTCATTTCTTCTTCCTTCCTCTTCCAACGGTTACAGTAGCTGTGTTTTGGAGTTTTTTGGTGGGTTTTCAGAGTAAGCCATTTCTCCATCGAATTCGACGACCAAGGTACGAAAGTTCATCGACTCGAAATTTTAGAAACTCCGGGACTGCTATTTTTGTAAAATAGAGTAGTTTGGAGCTTCAAATTTTGTTCTCAAAGATTTTAGTGAAAATGGGTTTCTCTTTTAAATCTTAAATAACCTCTTCTAGATTAGTTTTTGAGTTTAAATTAATGATTTACTTATACATTTAAGTTAGTATAAAATATAAAACATCTTATTGACTTGTTGTGGGTTAAATGAATTATAATTTATTTTAGATATTCAACTTTTTGTAAATTATGTAAGATATTAAGTATTCAGTTGTGGTAACCCCCTTTCAAGTGGTGCACGTTGGGCACCCTAACACTGAATGCACCACTTACCTCTTTTCTCTTTGGGTTTTTCTTAAGATTTGATTTAATAGTTCAAAACCTTGGTTTTCTGAAATTAATTCAAACCATTATGTGGTATAAAATAATTGTAATTGAAAATTTAAGGTAGCCAAGTAGTTATTTAATTATTTATGTTGAGATTTTAACACTTTTAAATGATATATGCAGTATTTGAAAAATTAATCTATTTAACTAAGTAGTTTTGTAAGATCTAAGTATATGGTTAAAAAAAAATAAAAACTATTTTGATGTAGAGTTGATGAATTTTAAGAAAAGTATTTTAATGGGTTTTAAATTTAAATGATTTTCTAAATGACATTTTTAAAATCCAACCCGAATGATTTTAAATTAAAATCTCAAAATCCCAAAATTAAAGATTGTCGGGGTACTTTGAGCAATGTTCCTGGTTAAAAGACCAAAGCTTTAACCCCTATTCATCGTCTTCTCAATTCTGAAATTCTTTTTCAACAAAAATGTGTTCTGTCAGTCAGACCCATCGAGTTGTCTATCGGGTCAACTTAGGTCAATAAATGTAGTGTCTAACTCTGTCAATTATCCAATTGAAACAGTTGGACCGGCTCTCTCTCTCCTCCACGCAAATCGAGAAACTCACGTTACTTTGTCGATCAAGGTGAAGAGACTCAACTTAACATGTGTAATGGTTATTGTTAAAACCTATTAGATTTTAGATTGAAAATGGAACCCATAGTAGTTTTAAGATGGAAAAGACCAAGTGAGACCCATTGGAAGTCTAGAGGGTGATAGGTTTAAGGTTTGGACAAAATATTGAAAAGTCCAATGATACTGTGATTTATGAAAATGAACATGTAAATCATGTTAGGATGTGTGCATGTGATTCATGTATTGATTACGTGAATAGGTGATATATGTAGCCTTGATCATGCATAGAGGTTTGTATATATGTGATTATACTTGTGCTAATAAGTTGTGCAGGTAATGAGATGAAAACATTTTAGGTTATTAGAGCTAGATTGGAACCAGTGGATAGTAAATGAAACTCCATTGTTAAACTCTCATGGAAAAGGTATATGGAGACAACATATGTGAATGATGATTTAATATTATTTCTGTGTTTATGGATAATTGATAGATAATATACATGTTAATACGCACACACTTGTACATTCGGTCAAGCTCTTGCAAGATGCTGCATTCTGTCTACCTTGACTTAATGCATTCGAGGATGAGTGGGATTCCTCGACAGGGTTGAGTGGGATACCCTGGACCGGTACAGTTGGGGTTGAGTGGGATATCTCAACGGGGTTGAGTGGGATACCCCAGTGTATTAGAAGTTTCGTTGTAACCTTTTAAATGATAGATATGATTTATTTGATTATCATGTGTTAAACATGCATTGTGTTATTGATATTATGAGTATATGCGTGAGTATGCATGGGTGTGTATGTGGAAAAGAAAGAACAAATGGTAAATGTATGCCATTGTGTTCTAGGTGTTTTCCTCATTGACTGTATTGTAAATTTGATATTCTAAAAATTTGGAGGGATTTGTTAATTTGAGATCTCTTCACTGGACTAGAGCTCACATCCCTTACAATACAGGTCATGTATTTGATGTGGGAAATGAAGAATCCCTCTGCAGTGCTTAGGAGTCGGAATCTAGTGCTGATCGAGGGTAGGATTTATGTTTGTTTAGTTTTATATTAAAATCATGTAAATATTAGGTGATTATGCTACTTGTGGCATAAAGACCTTGTGTATAAGTCATATATTGTGTAATATGATAATACGAGATATAATTGATTGTATTGTCGTGTGTATTTTAGATTTCGACTGTCGAAACGGGGAAGAACCGAGTGTGCAGCATCAACCTAGACAACACATTTGCTATCAAGGGCGAAGCATCGCCACTGGTATTGGGTCGCAAAAGGGCACTGATGATGGATCGCCCAGGTTTGATCATGTTGGAAAGTCAATGTGGAGTTGAAATTTGTTTGAGCTTTGATGTGTCGAATTACACGCGTTGTCCACATGATCATGTGGGCCATTTTCTATGGGCTTTGATGAGATCGATAAAGGCCCATAGACTTTTAGTGTTTGGATTAGTTTAAAAAAAAAAAAATTTAGTCGCGTTCCGAGCCTACATCCTGGGACGGGGCGTGACACATTCCCTGTAACGCCCTGCCCCTTTTCACTATGCTACTTAGCCGAAAATCAGAGTCTATTTTTTTTTTTTTTTAATAAAGAGCGACCAACGGCGCGGGACGTCACGACGCGAGTTAAGTCCGAGCTTCCACAACCTGGCCCTTAACTGGCCAACCCTACATGTGCGTGGAACTAAGTCCACGAAGAACGGTTCACACGTAGAAAGTAAGCTTGCGGAATTTAAACATTAAAGTGGGGTTATAATAGAATCTATCCCACCAATTTTAGATAGGAAGGAAGGTATATCATTTAAATTACTAAAATACCTCAAAATTATAACGTCCAAAATATAGTCCAACCCATAGCAACTAATCTAAACTATTATAGTCCAACGAGCTAAGCTACTCAAATTACATAACCATGAAATAAACTTAAATAAGTAAGCTATCTCGCTCCTCCAAGCTCCTACGGTTGGCTCCGGTCACTTCCTTCATCTCCTCCATTTCCTGCGTCATCATCTAAGGTGGAAGTAGGGCGTTAGACAACGTGCCCTGTAGGTACTCCGAGTAGGGCCAACACATGAATTAGTGATAACAAAACACATAGGTAATAGTGCATCAAAACCATGCAATTAAATACAATGCCATGCAATGGGTGTCATATACCATGAGTCCCACCCATCATCCATATCACCATCATACAATGTCCCTCTTGATGGAAAAGCCTCATCAAGATAATTATAAACACATAGTAACCTTCTTGTTTGAATAGCCTCATCAAGATAATTATAAATACATAGTAACATTCTTGTTTGGATAGCCTCATCAAGGTAATCATAAATACATAGTAACCTTCTTGTTTGGATAGCCTCATTAAGGGAATCATAAACACATAGTAACCTTCTTGTTTGGATAGCCTCATCAAGATAATCATAAACACATAGTAACCTTCTTGTTTGGATAGCCTCATCAAGATAATCATAACACATAGTATCCCCATGTATGTTTATCGGTCGCCCCGACGGAGCATGGACTCCGGTTTCATTTCATCCCTCCCATGCTATGCATGAGATGTAAGTGCAATATGCCATATAATAATAATTCAAACCATAGCATTCAAATCCCATCTTAAAACATATCATTTAATTACCAAAATAAATCAAGTAAAACATGCATAAGCACATAATCCATGGCTTACAATAAGGTAGGAGTCCTACCAAATACCCGTTAGCGTTCCTTTGCGTTTTCGTTCACGAATTTGGTCGCCAATCGCGCACCGATTGTGAGGTCCCATTTACCTTATTACACATCAACAATTAAACCCATGTTTTAATCTTGCCTAAGTCCATCATACATGCCTTAGTGGGGTTCGGCCACACACCATGGCCGAACCTCACTAATTAGGTATTTTGGGTCTCATTTAATCCATTAATCATTTTAATTATATGAGTCTAAGATCCAGCAACCCTATGCTTTATTAACCACACATAAGGTCATCGTAAAAACACCTAAGTCCATGACCAACATCCATGGGTTCGGCCATGCACCATGGCCAAACTCATGGTTCTTCATTCTTGGCCATAATTACAATTTTGCCACTACTTCTTCCATGGTTAATCACTCATTTATTTTTACATCCTTAGATCCATAATTGATCCATAAATTTGGATCCATTGATGACTCGCCAACCATGACATAAAATCATTAAAAATCAGCTATTAACTTAACCTAATTCCTATTCATCTAAACATATGCATAGTTCCAAACTTAGCCCATCAAATGGCTTACAAATGGGTCATGGGTTCGGCCATACATCATGGCCGAACCCATGATGTCTTTTCCTCACTCTTTTCTTGGGTCTCTTGTTGCATTTTAGATCTAGTACAAGGTTCCTTCATGGGGAAATTCCATCATACATTTAAATCATCATTTTTTATCGTCATTTGGTTCATTTTTAAGTCCCTTGAAGCTACAAACATTCCCCCATTATTTTCATATTTTATACTCATTAAAGCCACTAATACATTACCATAGGGTTCGGGCATACACCATGGCCGAACCCATGGTTCATGGTTCATCCTCATCTACAACTTTTGAGGCTGTAAATATCATTAACATCTTCCATGATTTTCCTTATTAAAACTCCTCTAAAATTTCACTAACATTTAACCATTTTAAGCCTCAAAATCATTAACCATCATTCCATGATTTCTATCCTTAAAACCCCTTAAGAATTACTTAATCACCCTCCATGGGGTTCGGCCATACAACATGGCCGAACCCTATGGTCCATCATTCCTCAAAGAAATCATATTTCCATACTTAAATAAGCCTTAAATACATAATGTCCTTAATATTCCTTAACCTATCTTACCCATTAGGGTTTGTCCATTTCTCATCCCTTCCTTGGATGGATTCTAAATCCATGGCCCATAACATTTTTGGCCACCATTTAATCCAAGAAAATGGACTCCATGATCTCCTTTTTAACCCTTTAAAAATTAAAATCTTGTTGAGGACTAGTTACCACTCTCGCGACTCCTCCGACTTCCTTTTTCTCCTCTTGGTTCCTTAGCCTTTCTCCTTTCTTATTCTCCTTGATTGTCGGCCAATGGGTGAGCTTGATCCAATGAAACTTCTTAGGGCTGGTTCGGCCAAGATAGAGATAGGTTTGAGAGAGGGGAAAGGAGAGGAGAATGGAAAAATACCCTAAGGTTTTTGGCCTTTGAGAGTGGTCGGCCAAGCTTGGGTCTTCCTCTTCTTTCTCTAAGTCTATTTCTAAGTCTTTTTCTCTTCTTCTTCTTGGTGTTTTCTTTGGAAGAGAGGGGACGGTTTTGGGAGAGGGAGTGAGTGAGATGAGAATGAGATGGAGAAATGGGATGGGAACCTTAGACTTTTCCATCTCATCTTGGTTGCTTGGGTTACACTCCTCCATGATTCCATTCACCAACCAACATGGGGGAGTATGGGCTTACATGACCTTAGTGGTGGTGGTTGGGATGATACACCACCCATGCCAATGGTTTTGGGGGTCTAAGATAAGTGGTTTGGGTTTCCCATGATGTCCATTGACCAACCATCATGGGGAGGGGTATGGCCTTGCATGTCCTTGGTGGTGGTGGTTGGGATGATACCACCACCCATGCCAACGGTTTTGGCCCTCTTAGTTTGGTGGTTTGGGCTTCCCATCATGTCCATTGACCAACCATCATGGGGAGGGGTATGGGCTCTCATGTCTTAGTGGTGGTGGTTGGGATGATACCACCACCCCTTGCCAACGGCTTTGTGATGTCTTGGATGGGTGGTTTGGGTGGTTTCTATGAGATGAAACCACTCATTGACTCACCCCTTTGACTCACCTATTAAATTTATTTGATTTCTAACTTAGGTCATTTAATTACTTAATTTAATTCCATTTTATTTCCTTAGATTTCCTCCATGAATCCACCCATGGTTGACCAAGTCAACCATGGTAGCCGGCCCCACCAATTCCTTAGCCTATCCGCCACCTCACTTGATTAGGTGGAGGTGGGTCCCACTTGATCATGCTACCTTGGTCTAATCAAGATTAACTTAGATGATTTTAAACCAATTAATTCCACTCCATTCACCTTGATCTTCCTTAATTCACCTTTGACTCACCCATGGTTGACCAAGTCAACCATGGTGGTCGGCCCTACCTATGTCTTGGTCCACACGCCACCTCACTTGATGAGGTGGGGTTGGGCCCCACTAGACCATGACACTTGTATAACTCCAATTTAACTCAGGTGATTTTAATTACTTCAATCCATTCCATCTAATTGGATCATCATTAGGCCCATGGCCCAATTAAATTCACCTCCTACCCATTTACCCTAGTGCTCGAACCATCTTGACCCATTGGGTCCCAAATGGGTATTTGACCCGATTGACCATCCTTGACCCAATTAACCATCATTGACCCACTCAAATGAAACTAATCCAATCCATGGCCCATCGGACCATACTTGGGCCATTGTTCAAATTTTGATCCATTTACCATTCATTCCATCAAAATTCTAAATTTCAACCATTAATATAAATAATAACCAACATTTATATTGATTTAAAAATCCGGGCTATTACATTCCCCATGGGGTTCGGCCATACACCATGGTTGAACCCATGGTCCATCATTTTCACCCATATTTACCTCTTTGCCATTCAGCTTTCCATGGCTACTCAGCTTATATTTACATGACTTAAGTCCCAAAACCATTCCATTAGTTTTACATTAATGGAAGCCCTAAATCCATAAAACATTTTCTATGATTCAATCATTCAATTAGGCCATTTATGCATGTCTAAAACCAAAACAAGATCCATGGGGTTCGGCCATACACCATGGCCGAACCCATGGTCCTTTAATTTCACCATTGGCCATTCTTTCCTTTTAGGTAATCACATATTTAAGTTACCCATACTTAGGTCCATATCTGATCCATAAACCTAGTTCCATAAATGATTCATCAAATCATGACATAATACAAAATGACCCATTAAAATGGTTCATGGGGTTTGGCCATACACCATGGCCGAACCGATGATGTCTTATTTCCATGTTCTCCATTAAATCCTTTATAATCTTAAATCCATAACTGATCCATAATCATAGATCCACAAATGATTCATTAATCATGACATAATCCATATATGATCCATTAAAATGGTTTATGGGGTTCGGGCATTCATTATGGCCGAACCCATGATGTCATTTCTTTCCTTCTTTTTCTTAAATCATTCCCAACACTAGGTCCATAAACCAAGTCCCTCCATGGGAGGTATAATCATATACTTAGATTCATCAATTAAACCCTAGGATCCATAATACATCCATTAATTTTTCTCCATCATCTTCATGGTCTAGATACATGTAAACACCTCAATATTTCTCCATGGGGTTCGGTCATACAACATGGCCGAACCCATGGTCCATGGTTCTTCACCATTTCCTCACTTTTGGTTATCATCTACAACCTTTCAAACCCACTTAAAATCACCAATAATCTTCCATCATTATGGTCCTTTAAAACCTTTTAAAAACACTAACATACATCTATGGTTTAACCACCCTTAAAACCATTTAAACCAATGATATCAATTGGCACTCCCATCACAGTTGGCATCTTTACACGATGTGTTCTGTAAGGTCTTGGAATTTTGGAATTAATATAAATGTGAATATTATTTATTTTAATGATGGAAATTAGAAAATTGGTGGAGTAAATGGTAAATGGGCCAAAATTGGATAAAGGCCCAAGTGTGGCCCAATAGACTATGGTTTGGATTTAAACTTATTTAAATGGGTCAAGAATGGTCAAATGGGGTCAAACACCCATTTGGTACCCAATGGGTCAAGATGGTTATGCTCTAAGGTAAATGGGCTAGATGGAAATGTAATTGGGCCATGGGCCCAATGGTGATCCATTTAGAGTGGGCTTAATGAAATTCAATCACCCTAAGTAATATGGAATTAAACAATGGTGGTGTGGCCAAGTGGGACCCGCCTCCACCTCATCAAGTGAGGTGGCATGTGGGCCAAGGTTTGATGGGGCCGGCCACGATGGTTGACTTGGTCAACTATGGGTGGATTCATAGAAGGAAGTTAAGAAATGGAATTAAATTAGGTGGGAACTAATTAACCTAAGGTAATTAGTTAATTTATTAAATGATTAAAATAATCAAATGAGGGTCAAATGGTCAAAAAGTGGAAAACCAAATGCCATCTTATCTTAAGGCATCAAAAAACGTTGGCAATTGTTGTTGGGGTCAAAAAAGCATGGAAAATATCTATGTGGGGTTGGTGGGAGGAATTGATTACTCCACCCAATTGAGATAAACTTTATCTCTTTTAACCATCTTCTTCCATCGATGCTCTTTTCTCTCATTTCATTTTTTTCCCATTTTGCTCTCCACCACCGTCCCACACTCCAAGAAGAGAAGAAAAAAATTAAGAAAGGAAGAGGAGAAGAGAAGAAAGAAGAGAAGAGGTGCAAGCATGGTTCACCATTCTAAGGTCAAGACTTACCATCTTCTTCTCATCATCTCCTCCTTTCCCTCTCTCAAGTAAACCCTACCTTGGCCAATTCTAAGCTTGGAGGTTTCCACCATTGATCAAGCATCTTGACCTACCAAAGATTAAAAGGAAGGAGAAAGGAGGCTAAGGAAGCCGACGGAAGCGGCGGAAGTCGGAGGAGACGACGGATTGTGAGTATTTCTTAAACAAGAGTTTTGGATTTTTTTTAGGGTTTAAGAATTGGAATTCTTTTTGGTTAAATTTAATGGTGGCTAAATAATTTTGTGCCATGGATTTTAAATCCATCAAAATGGAAGGATGGAAAGTGGAGGAAACTCTAATGGATAGGTTAGGGTTAGGAAAAAAAAAAAATGGATTAAGGGTTATATAATTAATGTATGATTTTTTTTAGGGTTTTAAGGAATGGAGGATATGCAAAGTAATTTGGGCATTTTAATGATTTATTAGGGTTTATGAAGAATGGAAAACCATGGAGGATGGTTTAGGGTTTTAAATTTCTTGATTAAATGTAATTAAGTTTGAAGGGGTTTTATAAGAAAAATCATGGGAAAGAGGGTTTATGATTTTTTTAAGGAGTTAATGATTGAATGTAGTGATTTGTAAATGGATTTCATGACCTATTTGTGGGTAAACTTATGATTAATTTTGGTGTTATGTATGTGGGAAATGAATGAGGATTAGAATATTTAAATGGATAAATTCTATTGTTGTTATATTATGGTTAAGGAGACACCAATGGACCCATTTTGTGTGAACCAATTAAGGACTAAGATGAAGGTGTATGTATATGGATTAGTAAATGAGGAATATGGCATGATTAAAGGGGACATTCATGGATTCCAAAAATGTAGTTTATGATGATAAAAAAAATGATAAGTCAAATGTGTGATGGAACTAAGTGATGTATGTAGACCGGTTTGGCCTAAGGTTAATGTGTTTGCATATGATTAAATTAATGGAGTTTAGGTTCAATTAAGTGGCTGATGTAATGATTTTGAGATATGGGGGATGGGTCATTAATGGACCTGAATCCATGAAAGAATTTTTAGACAAAGAAATGTATATAATTAAGTTAATGTTTAACTATAGGGGAGGTAGTGGCAAAAGCGTAAATATTGATCAAAATGAAGCAAACCACTAAGATATGATGTATGGGCTTAGAAATGGTTAAAATATGGACTAATTATGTGTATGTAATAAGGTATTGGATATCGCGAGCGGTACGCGTGTCGGTAGCCGGATTATCAAACGAAGCCGAAAAAGGACGCGAGTCGGTATTCGGTAGGATTCCTACCTATTTGTAAGCCATGGATGTGTGATGGTATTTTTGTCATATTTTATTGATTAGTATTTATCTTATGATGGGTTTTTACAATTATGGATGCTATTTTTAAGATGGATTTTATTTAATGGCTATGAACTATGATTAAGGTTATGCATTATAAATTAAGGCTATGTATGATATCTTAAGGTTATGAGTTATAAATAGTACATAGCATAATGCATTACATCTTATGCATGGCATGGGCGGAAAAAAAAATAAACAAACCGGAGTCCATGCTCCGTCGGGGCGACCGAGAACAGGCATGGGGACACCTTGACGAGGCTTTGCCGTCAAGGGGGATATTTTGCAGTTGGACATATCTTGACGAGGTTTTTCCGTCAAGAGGGATATGACAGTATATGGCAGGAATGATGGGTGGGATTCATAACATTGACACCCATGGCATATCATTTACTTATATTTCAGTATATGGTGGTTTATAGTTTTCACTGTGTTATTATCTGTATGTGGTTATTACTAACCCATGTGCTAGCCCTACTCGGAATCCTACTGGGCGCGTTGTTCTAACGCCCTACTTCTACCCTAGCTGATGATGCAGGAAATGGCGGAATGGAAGGGCGAGACGGAAGCCAAGCTTAGGAGCTTGGGGAGGCGGATTAATTATTTTGTTTTACGTTTAATTTGGAAAAGATGTATTTGTATAGTTAGCTTGTCGGAAATGTAATAATTTAGGTAGTTTGCTATGTTTAGGTATTATTTTGGATAATACAGTATAATGGCATTTTCGTAATTAATTGGGTATTTCTTCTCTGCTATCTAAAGAACTGGTAGGATAGTTCTATGATCATTCGCAGTTATTTTTATGTTCCGTGAGCCTACTTGCTACGCGTGAACCGTACTCGTGGACTGATGTTCCACGCACGCGTAGGGTTGGCCAGTTAAGGGCCGGGCTTTAGGAGCTCGGAACTTAACTCGCGTCGTGACGTCTGCGCCCTTTATCACTTTTATAAAAAAAAAAAAAAAATGTACTCTGATTTTACGGTGAAAAGGGGCGGGCATTACAGTTGGTATCAGAGCGAATTCGGAAGAATGAATCTCTCGAAGTAAGATTAAGACGGTTGCACGTCTCACTGACGGCTAAGAATCCCAACCGACCGACTCTTCGGAGTTCGCTGCACGGGGGCCGGGTTAAATTACTTCGATTGACTCAAACTGAAGGGTTTAATCTGAGAACAACATTTGACGGAAAGGGATGATAGCAAGGGAAGAAAAATCAATTTAAGTTGGAATTATCAAACACAGTAAGTAGGGTTACATTTCCCCGACATGAGAAAACAAATCTAGGTCTTCCCCAAATTTGACAGAATAATGATAGATTTATTGAACATAGGAGAGAATTCCCCAATTTCATCAAATGGAACAAAACATAGATACTTGGGAAGTTTTTCCCCAAACCAAGTGTGCTTATTTGGCAATCTTCCCCAAAAATGAGAAACAAAGTATATTGTTTAGTATTTTTTTTTTCTTTTCTTTGTCCTTCATTTGAAAAGGAACAAAGTCAGTGTTTTCGATGACTAGGAAATGGCTCCGAAGAGAAGGACTCGTCGCAACCAGAAAGAGGTATCACCACCTCGCCAGGAAGAGGAGGTACCCCATCGGGAGAAGGAACAGAATAATATAAACATACAAGGTGTACCTCCCGAGCTAAAAGATGTAGTTCAAGCGGCAGTCGCTGCTGCTCTTCAGCAACATTTGAGCGGAAATGCGACTACTAGCGACGGAAATGCTACTACTAGTGACACTAGTAAACGGAAGATGGTCAAAGATTTTCAGCAACAGCGCCCTCCCTATTTCAGAGGAAAAGAAGGGGCTGTAGGAGCAGATCACTGGTTAAAGAAGATCACTCAGATCTTAAATCTGCTTCAGGTTTCCAGTCCGGCTGACAGAATCTTACTGGCAACATCTCAACTGATTGAGGATGCCGGTAATTGGTGGGAAGTGGTAGAAAAACAACAATCACTGGTGCCGGAAAGGGAAAGAATTGCCATGACTTGGGAATGGTTCTCAGCCACTTTTCTAGAGCAGTTTTTCCCGGAGGAAGAAAGGAAGAGTCAGACTGAAGCTTTTATATCATTAGTACAAGGCAATATGACAGTGGCAGAGTACCACCAGGAGTTCCTTCGACTATCTGTCTACGCGTTCTACATGGTGGACACTGAGCACCGGAGGGCCCGTAAGTTTGAACGGGACCTTCGGCCGAGCATCAAAACTAGGGTGACAGTATTCAAGGAACCTACATTGGCAGGGGTGGTCGGCAGGGCCACTATAGTGGAGAGGGAATTGAATGAGGTAGCGCGGCATGACAACCGCCGATGGCAGAGTGGGCGGGGTGCATTTCAACCCAATAAGAGGTTCCGCCCGAGTTTCAGCAGACCCTCATCCTCTACTGGATCTAGAGGGGGCTTTCGCCCCAATCAGCCCTCCCAGTCAGCATCAGTTACCCAGGTTCCTAGAGGTGGGAACACTTGCTATCAGTGTGGCCAACAGGGTCACTTCAAGAGGGAGTGTCCGCAGCTCAGCAGACCCTCTAATTTCAAGGGTTCCCCTACCCTCCAGTTAGATCAGCTCCGCCGCGAGGGGGTAGAACATACAATCAGGCAGGACGGGCGCCAAACCCTATGGGATCAGGACGACTTTTTGCTATACCTTCTCCAGTAGCAGTGGACCGCTCGGTGATTCAAGGTATGGCCGTAGTTGGTAGTTCTTATGCAGTTACATTATTTGATTCTGGAGCTTCCTATTCATTTATATCTGCTGCATTCATATCTGCTACGGGCACATTAGTACAGAATCTGTCCACCTCACTTACTATTGTATCCCCTGTCGGAGACACATCTTTGGGGCTCATATGCACGGCACTGAACACTGAACTCGCTGGATTCAGATTCGAGTTCAATTATTTAGTAATCGATATGGCTGAGTACGATGTTATATTTGGCATGGACTGGTTGGCTACGTATCAGGCCCATATTGATTGCCATCTTCGTATAGTGATATTTTGGTCACCCGAAGGAAGGCGGTATATAGTGCCCGCTGACCGACAGGGCATTCCTAGAAGGCTGCAGGAAGAATTGAATCATCTTGCCTTGAACACCCTCAGATTAGATAAGGCACCAATAGCTGAACTTCCGGCGGTGGTAGTAGATTATGCCGAGGTATTTCCAACAGAGCTCCCTGGTTTGCCACCTAAGAGGGAGATAGACTTTGAGATTAAATTATACCCCGGCGCAGCTCCAGTATCATTACCTCATTACAGGATGGCACCGGCTGAGATGACTGAGTTGAAAAAACAGATTGATGAACTGCTCAGGCTGGGCTTTATTCGGAATAGCACATCCGCATGGGGAGCCCCGGTATTGTTTGTTAAGAAGAAGGACGGTACCCTTCGGATGTGTGTGGATTATAGAAAATTGAACCAGTTGACTGTTAGGAATAAATATCCCCTACCCAGGATTGATGATCTGTTTGATCAGCTTAGGGGTTCCTCTCACTTTTCCAAGATTGATCTGATGTCTGGATACCATCGAATCCGGGTTAGAGAGGAAGACATCGAGAAGACAGCCTTCAGGACACGATATGGATTATATGAGTATGTAGTCATGCCGTTTGGGCTTACTAATGCACCGGCGGTGTTCATGGACCTGATGAATAGGATATTCCATCCTTACTTGGATCAGTTTGTAATTGTATTTATTGATGACATCCTGATCTATTCCAAGAGTCAGGAGGAACATGCTGAACACCTACGGATAGTTCTGAACACCCTGAAGAGGAACTAGTTGTATGCCAAAGCCAGCAAGTGTGAATTTTGGCTGTCAGAAGTCAATTTCTTGGGGCACGTTATATCGGAGGAAGGCATAGCTGTAGACCCGGCTAAGGTAGCGGCAGTGAGGGAGTGGAAAGCACCGACGAATGTGACCGAGATCCGCAGTTTTCTGGGATTGGCCGGTTACTACAGGAAATTTATTATGGATTTCTCCAAGATTGCAGCCCCACTTACCCGACTCACTCAGAAAGGAGTCAAATTTGAATGGTCAGATCTGTGCAACCGAAGATTTGAGGAGCTAAAGGAGAAGCTTACAACCGCTCCTATTTTGATCTTGCCAGAAAGAGGCAGAAACTATGAGGTGTACTGTGATGCCTCAGGAGAGGGACTAGGGTGTACGCTCAGTCAAGGTAATAGGGCGGTGGCGTACGGGTCAAGACAGTTGAAAATTCATGAGCGCAATTATCCCACACATGATCTGGAACTGGCAGCGGTGGTCTTCGCTCTTAAAAGCTGGAGACACTACCTATATGGTGAGAAGTTTGAGGTATTCTCAGACCATAAGAGCCTAAAGTACTTATTTGATCAGAAGGAACTCAACATGAGACAACGTAGATGGATGGAATACTTGGCAGATTATGAGTTCGCACTCCAGTATCATCCTGGCAAGGCGAACAAAGTGGCGGATGCTCTCAGCCGCATATCACCTGCGACAGTAGCCAGTATGATCAGAACAGAATGGGAGGTGTTGAATACCATCAGAGAGTTTAAACTCTATCTGAATAATCATGGAACCATATATAATCTGATCATACGATCCCACATGGTCTCCGAGATCGAACGGGAACAACGAACAGATCCAGAGGTGGATGAGATATGGGCTAAGATGTCTACCGGTGAAGTTGTACCGGAATGGGAATTACGACCGGGACAGGGTCTTATGTTCCGAGGCAGGACATATGTGCCTAAGAATTGCAGAAGAGAGTTGCTGATTGAAGCACACCAGACCAAACTCTCTATTCACCCGGGCAGCACCAAGATGTATCATGATCTTAAGAGGCAATATTGGTGGCATGGACTTAAGAAAGACGTGGCAGAGTTTGTTGCTCGTTGCTTAACCTGTCAGCAGGTTAAGGCAGAACATCGGAAGCCACCGGGTTTACTCGCACCCTTACCGGTGCCAGAATGGAAATGGGAACACATATCCATGGACTTTGTAACAGGGTTGCCAAGGTCATCCAAGGGCAACGATGCTATATGGGTCATAGTGGACCGGTTGACCAAGTCTGCACATTTCTTTCCCATCAAGATGACGGATTCATCAGACACTTTGGGTCGACGGTACATCCGGGAGATCATCAGGTTACGTGGCATTCCCCGGTCTATTGTGTCCGACAGGGATGGCCGATTCACCGGCAGAGTATGGCAGGGCTTGCAGTCAGCTATGGGGACCGACGTATTAACTAGCACAGCATTTCATCCACAGACTGATGGACAGTCGGAGAGGACAATACAGACATTGGAGGATATGCTGAGAGCATGCATGCTAAACTTTAAGGGTGGATGGGAGGATCATTTACCACTGGTGGAGTTTTCCTACAATAACAGCTATCAGTCAAGCCTACAGATGGCTCCGTTTGAGGCCTTATATGGTAGGCCATGTAGATCACCAGTGTGTTGGACAGAAGCCGGTGAGCCTGCGCTGATTGGACCGGAGTTGGTTGCGGAAACTACAGCGCAGATTAAATTGATACGGCAACATCTACTCACTGCACAAAGCCAACAGAAGAGTTACGCCGACAAGAGGAGAAGGTTCCTCGAATTTGAGGTGGGGGACTTGGTATTTTTGAAAGTCTCACCACGGAAGGGACACATGAGATTTGGAAAGAAGGGGAAATTGTCACCTAGATTTGTGGGACCGTTTCCAATCTTGAAGAGGGTGGGGGGGGGGGGGGGGGGGGGGTAGCTTATCAGTTGGCGCTCCCTCCACAGTTATCATCATTACATGATGTATTCCATGTATCTATGTTGAGGAAGTACAACCCTGATCCTTCACATGTATTGAATATTCAAGACATCGATGTGCAAAGCGATGTGACATATGTGGAGAAGCCGGTCAGAATAGTCGGGAGCGAGCAAAGAGTGCTGCGGAACCGTACCATCCAGTTTGTCAAGGTGGTATGGGAACGACATGGTAATGAAGAAACCACCTGGGAACTTGAGTCGGAAGTGAGAGCCTCTCATCCGGAACTCTTTCTGTAAGATGTTTTGACCTCTACTTCGCTCGAATTTTCGAGACGAAAATTTTAAAAGAGGATTGTATTGTAAGGTCTTGGAATTTTGGAATTAATATAAATGTGAATATTATTTATTTTAATGATGGAAATTAGAAAATTGGTGGAGTAAATGGTAAATGGGCCAAAATTGGATAAAGGCCCAAGTGTGGCCCAATAGACTATGGTTTGGATTTAAACTTATTTAAATGGGTCAAGAATGGTCAAATGGGGTCAAACACCCATTTGGTACCCAATGGGTCAAGATGGTTATGCTCTAAGGTAAATGGGCTAGATGGAAATGTAATTGGGCCATGGGCCCAATGGTGATCCATTTAGAGTGGGCTTAATGAAATTCAATCACCCTAAGTAATATGGAATTAAACAATGGTGGTGTGGCCAAGTGGGACCCGCCTCCACCTCATCAAGTGAGGTGGCATGTGGGCCAAGGTTTGATGGGGCCGGCCACGATGGTTGACTTGGTCAACCATGGGTGGATCCATAGAAGGAAGTTAAGAAATGGAATTAAATTAGGTGGGAACTAATTAACCTAAGGTAATTAGTTAATTTATTAAATGATTAAAATAATCAAATGAGGGTCAAATGGTCAAAAAGTGGAAAACCAAATGCCATCTTATCTTAAGGCATCAAAAAACGTTGGCAATTGTTGTTGGGGTCAAAAAAGCATGGAAAATATCTATGTGGGGTTGGTGGGAGGAATTGATTACTCCACCCAATTGAGATAAACTTTATCTCTTTTAACCATCTTCTTCCATCGATGCTCTTTTCTCTCATTTCATTTTTTTTCCCATTTTGCTCTCCACCACCGTCCCACACTCCAAGAAGAGAAGAAAAAAATTAAGAAAGGAAGAGGAGAAGAGAAGAAAGAAGAGAAGAGGTGCAAGCATGGTTCACCATTCTAAGGTCAAGACTTACCATCTTCTTCTCATCATCTCCTCCTTTCCCTCTCTCAAGTAAACCCTACCTTGGCCAATTCTAAGCTTGGAGGTTTCCACCATTGATCAAGCATCTTGACCTACCAAAGATTAAAAGGAAGGAGAAAGGAGGCTAAGGAAGCCGACGGAAGCGGCGGAAGTCGGAGGAGACGACGGATTGTGAGTATTTCTTAAACAAGAGTTTTGGATTTTTTTTAGGGTTTAAGAATTGGAATTCTTTTTGGTTAAATTTAATGGTGGCTAAATAATTTTGTGCCATGGATTTTAAATCCATCAAAATGGAAGGATGGAAAGTGGAGGAAACTCTAATGGATAGGTTAGGGTTAGGAAAAAAAAAAATGGATTAAGGGTTATATAATTAATGTATGATTTTTTTTAGGGTTTTAAGGAATGGAGGATATGCAAAGTAATTTGGGCATTTTAATGATTTATTAGGGTTTATGAAGAATGGAAAACCATGGAGGATGGTTTAGGGTTTTAAATTTCTTGATTAAATGTAATTAAGTTTGAAGGGGTTTTATAAGAAAAATCATGGGAAAGAGGGTTTATGATTTTTTTAAGGAGTTAATGATTGAATGTAGTGATTTGTAAATGGATTTCATGACCTATTTGTGGGTAAACTTATGATTAATTTTGGTGTTATGTATGTGGGAAATGAATGAGGATTAGAATATTTAAATGGATAAATTCTAGTGTTGTTATATTATGGTTAAGGAGACACCAATGGACCCATTTTGTGTGAACCAATTAAGGACTAAGATGAAGGTGTATGTATATGGATTAGTAAATGAGGAATATGGCATGATTAAAGGGGACATTCATGGATTCCAAAAATGTAGTTTATGATGATAAAAAAAATGATAAGTCAAATGTGTGATGGAACTAAGTGATGTATGTAGACCGGTTTGGCCTAAGGTTAATGTGTTTGCATATGATTAAATTAATGGAGTTTAGGTTCAATTAAGTGGCTGATGTAATGATTTTGAGATATGGGGGATGGGTCATTAATGGACCTGAATCCATGAAAGAATTTTTAGACAAAGAAATGTATATAATTAAGTTAATGTTTAACTATAGGGGAGGTAGTGGCAAAAGCGTAAATATTGATCAAAATGAAGCAAACCACTAAGATATGATGTATGGGCTTAGAAATGGTTAAAATATGGACTAATTATGTGTATGTAATAAGGTATTGGATATCGCGAGCGGTACGCGTGTCGGTAGCCGGATTATCAAACGAAGCCGAAAAAGGACGCGAGTCGGTATTCGGTAGGATTCCTACCTATTTGTAAGCCATGGATGTGTGATGGTATTTTTGTCATATTTTATTGATTAGTATTTATCTTATGATGGGTTTTTACAATTATGGATGCTATTTTTAAGATGGATTTTATTTAATGGCTATGAACTATGATTAAGGTTATGCATTATAAATTAAGGCTATGTATGATATCTTAAGGTTATGAGTTATAAATAGTACATAGCATAATGCATTACATCTTATGCATGGCATGGGCGGAAAAAAAAATAAACAAACCGGAGTCCATGCTCCGTCGGGGCGACCGAGAACAGGCATGGGGACACCTTGACGAGGCTTTGTCGTCAAGGGGGATATTTTGCAGTTGGACATATCTTGACGAGGTTTTTCCGTCAAGAGGGATATGACAGTATATGGCAGGAATGATGGGTGGGATTCATAACATTGACACCCATGGCATATCATTTACTTATATTTCAGTATATGGTGGTTTATAGTTTTCACTGTGTTATTATCTGTATGTGGTTATTACTAACCCATGTGCTAGCCCTACTCGGAATCCTACTGGGCGCGTTGTTCTAACGCCCTACTTCTACCCTAGCTGATGATGCAGGAAATGGCGGAATGGAAGGGCGAGACGGAAGCCAAGCTTAGGAGCTTGGGGAGGCGGATTAATTATTTTGTTTTACGTTTAATTTGGAAAAGATGTATTTGTATAGTTAGCTTGTCGGAAATGTAATAATTTAGGTAGTTTGCTATGTTTAGGTATTATTTTGGATAATACAGTATAATGGCATTTTCGTAATTAATTGGGTATTTCTTCTCTGCTATCTAAAGAACTGGTAGGATAGTTCTATGATCATTCGCAGTTATTTTTATGTTCCGTGAGCCTACTTGCTACGCGTGAACCGTACTCGTGGACTGATGTTCCACGCACGCGTAGGGTTGGCCAGTTAAGGGCCGGGCTTTAGGAGCTCGGAACTTAACTCGCGTCGTGACGTCTGCGCCCTTTATCACTTTTATAAAAAAAAAAAAAAAAAATGTACTCTGATTTTACGGTGAAAAGGGGCGGGCATTACATGTTCCATATATCAATGTTGAGGAAGTATAATCTTGATCCTTCTCACGTGCTGAACGTACAAGACATAGAGGTCCAGAGCGACGTGACATACGTCGAGAAGCCTGTCCGAGTCGTGGACACAGAACAAAGGGTATTACGGAACCGAGCGATCCAGTTTGTCAAGGTAGTATGGGATCGACATGGCATTGAGGAAGCCACATGGGAACTCGAGTTAGAAATGAGGAAAGCTCATCCTGAGCTATTTATGTAAATGTTTGAAACCCTACTTCACTCGATTTTCGGGATGAAAATTTTAAAAAGAGGGTTGTATTGTAACACCCCGGATTTTCAATTTATTATTTTGTATGAAAATTATCCATTTAATTGTGAATATTAGTATGGATCTTAAATTGGGTAAAGAGTTGGGTCATTGGCCCAATTAGGACCCAACGGTTTTGGAATTGATTGCAATAAAAATTAAATGGAGATGAATTTAATTAGTAATGCAAAATTAAATAAATGATTGTGCATGGCCGAATATTGGATTTGAATATCCAAGGAGATGTTCAAAAATCAAATGAAGATTTCATGGCCGTGTGAATGGGATTTGCACATCTAAGGAGATATGCGCATAAGGTGTTAGAATATTTTTAAAATGGGTTCTTTCCCTTGATTAATGTAATACCCCGGATTTTCAAATTATAAATATTTACCGAAATTACCCATTTAAATTATGAATTTTAGATATGGATCTAAGATGGGTAAAAATGTTGGGTCTTTGCCCAATTAAGACCCAACGGTTTTGGTAAATGTTTTCAATAAAAATTAAATGAGGGATCATGGAAAGATTTTTGGAATAAGATAGATTATCATGGCCGTGTGGGAGATATGAAATCTATGAGATATGCGCATGGGACTTTCTAATCTAAAAGAAGAAAGGATGCATGGCCGAATGTGGATTTGGATATCCAAGTAAATGCGCATAAGATCATTTTATAAAGGGTCTTTCCTTGGTTAAGAGTGGAATTAAAGGAATTGCTAAGATAGAGGATCGGCACCTTCTAATTAGAATTAAGAGGAAAGTTTTTATAAAACAAAAGGGAAGGGGGCGCATAGCACCTTCCAAGTATGAACCAATGGGAGATTAATTAAGGCAATGGCTAAATTTGGAAAGTGCCTAAATATGGAAATATAGATGCTAAATTTGGAAAGTGTCTAAATATGGAAACATTGAAGCTAAATTTGGAAAGTGTCTAAATATGGAGAATGGTTGTTAAGTTAGTAAGTTTCTAAGTTTAGAAGTTGGAAATTAAAATGGGAAGTGTAATTAAAGGGAAGGTTTAATAAAATGGAAGAGACAACAAGAATGGGGCGCATGGCACTTTCTATTCTTGATTTAGGGAAGGTTTTATAAGAGGCAAACAAGTGCACACGGCATGACGTAATTAAAGAAGGGAACAAGGGCGCATAGCACATTCTAAATAGGGATTAAGGAAAAAGAAAGAAAATAAGAAAGGGAGAAAAATAAGGAAGGTTTGACATATGTTCAGTAATTTGGCTATAAAGTTCCACTCCAATGTCCGGTTGCTTTGATTCTTTTTGCGTTGGAAAGAAGACTTCTAGGGCTACAACTTTATAGTTACCACTTTTTCTGATTCGGAAGTTAACAAGGTCGAAACTGACCTATAATATAGTATACGTGTAAAAAAAAAAGGAAAACACAAGGGGCGCACGGCTAAGGGTTGCTTATCTTAAGAACATTCTAATATTGGATTAAGAAAGGCTATAAAAGGAGAGATCAAGAGGGATACACGGTTTTGGACATCTTTTATTGTTGAGTTTATTCCTCTCTCTCCATCTCTCAATTCATCATTCTCTTCCACGCCAAGAGCAAGAGAAGAAAGGGCAGCAACAAGAAGGAGTTCTTGTTTGGAGAAAAGCAAAGGGAAAAAAAAGAAAATTGGAAGAACAAGAAACCAAAGGGGAAAAGGTTAGTATCTTGCTTAATAATTTTATGTTTTGAAACAAAAAGAACCACAGGGTTCGGCCATAGTGCATGGCCGAACCCCGTGGAGAAAGATTGGTGATGAGTATTAATGGATTAAATGGAGAAAAAGAACCATAGGGTTCTGCCTTATGGCATGGCCGAACCCCATGGAAAAATATGATTAGTTCTTGGGTTTTATGATTGAAAAACCATGGAGAGATTGGATTTTACTTCATTGGGGTTATGTTATTAAATTTTGGAACATGGAAAGACATGGTGATTTCATGATGAAACCATGGGGATTTATGGTTTAGAATTACAAATTTCAATGATGAAAATCCATGGAAGAATTTGATAATTTAAAGGGAGATTTGGATAGGGATATGGATCGGCCATGGCATGGCCGAACATGATTTTTTTTTATGGTTAAGTATTGGATCTAAAATAATAAAAAGAAAGGGGTGAGGTTCGGCCATGGTGTATGGCCGAACCCCACCAAACATTTTATGGATTGATGATCGGTTTTGATTGGATCTAAACCAATGGTCAAAGATCATGAACCATAGGGTTCGGCCATACATGGGTTAAGTTTGAAATGTTAGATGGAAATGGTTGCTAAATTTGGAGAGCAATCCAAATATGGTTAGTATTGCTAACACTATAAAACATCTAAGTATGGTAAGGATTGCTAAATTTGGAAAGCAATCTAAAAATGGAAGGAAGGTGGTTATTTTTGGAAACAATCTATTTTTAGAAAGTGTTTCCAATTATGGAAGGAGAATTGAATATTAAGAAAGTTTCTATTCTTGGAAGTTGATATTAAAATTAGAAAATATCTACTTATTGACCATGAAGATTATTTATGGAAACTATCCAAGAATGGAAAGTGGGGTTTGATTATGGAACTTGGATTAAATAAATGGATTGGATGCCATGAGTGAGGTTCGGCCATGGTGTATGGCCGAACCCCACTAAGGTTTAGTTTTTGAAAACCTATTTAATTATGGAATTAAATATATGGTTTAGGCTCATGTGTAATTGAATCAAAGGAGATGGATGGTATGAATTAAATGGCATGGTTGGAGATTATACAGCATAGGGTTCGGCCATGATGTATGGCCGAACCCCACGGTCCAAATTAAGGGATTAATGGCATCTTTAATTCATGCTTTAAGGGCTGATTATGAATCAGATTATGAACCTATGTCATGAGTGAGGTTATGTATAGTTTTAAAATAAAATAAAGGATACAATGTATGTTATGAATTGATGAAGAAAAGAATGGCAAAAATGTAATTAAACACCAAAGTGGAGAACCATGGGTTCGGCCATGATGTATGGCCGAACCCCATGAGTTGTGTTTGATGGATTTATTTGGTTAGGGAAATTTATGAGGTCGAATTATGGAAAATTTAAAGGAAAGAGGAAACCGATGACATTTTTGTAAATATGTATAAAAAATGGTAAGCCATGGGTTCGGCCATGGTGTATGGCCGAACACCATGGGGTTTTGTTTATAGACTTAGAACCTTATAATGAGGTGAGACTTGGTGTTGATTTATTATTATATTATAAGGTAACGGGATCTCGCAAGCGGTGTGCGATCGGTGATCGAATCTTGGACGGAAACGCAAGGACTTGTGAACAGTCTTAGGTAGGATTCCACCTCTTTGAAACCATGGGTTTATGTACATTATTTTTATCTTCTTTGATGAATTTATATTGCAAAGGATATGTTTCAAATTATGATTTTTAAATGCTATGTTTATATGATAAAATAGCATGTGTTGTATATGTTTCAAAATGAGCTTTTAAATGCTATGATTTGTATAATTGCATAGCATGTGGACATTTACATCTCATGCATGGCATGGGAGGGATGAACGGTAACTGGGGACCCACACTCCGTCGGGGCGTCTGTAAAGCACTAGTGGGGGATACCTTGATGAGGAGAATTCCATCAAGAGGACACTATGTTGCCGGAGATCCACCACTCTGTTGGGGCGTCCGTAAAAGAATCGTGGGGGATACCTTGATGAGGAGATTTCCATGAAGAGTATATTATGTGTGAAAATGTAGCCGGAGGGTCCACACTCCGTCGGGGCGTCCGAAAGACCTATGTGGAGCGATACATTTTATGTATATGTGATGGGTGAGACTCATTGCATATGATAGCATGGCATGGCATTGAATCGGCATGATTATGACTTTTATTATCATGCAAGGTTTTGGTTTTTATCGGTATGATTGGATCTCTATTATCATACACTGTTTTGATATGATGCTTTATGAGTATGTTATGATTTATTATAACTGATTTGATATATTTATTATATCTGGCTTTTTTGTACTAACCCATGTGTTAACCCTAACTGGAATACCTACTGGGCGCGTTGTACTAACGCCCTACTTCTACCCTTTAGTGGATGATGCAGGAAACGAGGAAAACGCTAAACGCGGAAAGGGACAAGCATAAGAGCTTGGAACACTTTTAATTTATATTTTGTTTAAGATACTCATGGGCTTGTATTTTGAGTATTTAGAGTTCAGATGTAATAACTTAAATGAATTTGCTATGGTTGGATATTTTACTGAATAATTATGTTATGATAATGATGATTGAAGACTTGACGTACTTTGCTATCTGAATGGAATAGAACTTGATTCTATTATGATTCCGCATTTTGATGTTATGATTCCACAGGTCATAATTTTATTCCGCAAGTTGATATTGCTATGTGTGAACCATTTTAGTGGACTGAGTCCATGTACACATAGGGTTGGCCAGTTAAGGGTCGGACTTTGGAAGCTCGGACTTAGCTCGCGTCGTGACGTCCCTCGCTCTGTCACTCTACTCTGCTATAAAAAAAATATATACTCTGAATTTACGGGAAGAAGCAAGTGAAAAAAGGTGCGACGTTACAATTAAAATCGGCACTAAGGGAATTACTAGTTGAAGGGTAGGCAACTACTAATTATAGACACAAGGGTTATGCACATAGCACCTCCTAAAAGAGGCACAAGGAAAGGGCTCACGGCATTGCTATTCTTATCTTAGCATGGGCCAATTGGGATGATTATTAAAGAAAGATAGGAAGGTCGGCAATTTGTATCTTAAGCACCTTCTAATTTTGGACCAAAGGAAGATTATAAAAGAAATAGGGGAGGGGCGCACGGCTCATACACATCATTGCCAAATTTTCTTTCTCCCTCTCCATTCTTATTCACGGTAAAACAAGAAAAAGGAGAAGGCAGCCAACAAGAGGTATTCTTGGTTTGGAAAAATTAAGAAGAAAAGAGAAGGATTGGAAGAGCAAGAAATCAATCGGAACCGGTTAGTATTTTATTTGATAAATTTTGTTTAAGGAAAAGAACCATAGGGTTCGGCCATGGTGTATGGCCGAACCCCATGGAAGAAGATTGGGAGATGATTTGATTATTTTTGTTGGATAGAAACCATGAAGATC
This sequence comes from Chimonanthus salicifolius, assembly GCA_013350335.1. Classification (NCBI taxonomy): domain Eukaryota; kingdom Viridiplantae; phylum Streptophyta; class Magnoliopsida; order Laurales; family Calycanthaceae; genus Chimonanthus; species Chimonanthus salicifolius. The sequence continues at coordinate 40,131,391 of CM023535.1, forward strand.
ATGGATTTATGCTTATGTTTTAAGAGGATTTTTAAATAGAGATATAGTTAGGGATGTGGGTCGGTCATTGCATGGCCGAACCATGATTTTATTATGGCTAGGATGTTGGATCAAAAGAATAGAAAAGAAGGGATGAGGTTCAGCCATGGTGTATGGCTGAACCCCACCAATTATATTTATGGATTTTAATTGATTACAATGGAAGGTCATTGGTTAATTTTTAATAAGAAGTTGATGTTATTGGTATGTAATTTTTTAAAGGATTAAATGGTCAAGATCATGAACCATAGGGTTCGGACATGGTGTATGGCCAAACCCCATGGAGATGGTTACTAATTTAAAAGGTGAATAATAAAAGGAAAGATATGTTTCTATGGGTGAGGTTCAGCCATGGTATATGGCCGAACCCCACTAGGGTTTATTTATGGAAGGTTGTTTATTAAGAAAGTTTCTAAAAATAGAAGGAGGAGATTAAAATGGGAAAGTTTCTATTTTTGGAAGGTGGAGACTAAATTAGAAAGTTTTAATTAGGAACTTTCTAAGTAGGGAATTATTAATTTGGAAACCTTCTAATTATGGAAGGTGGAGATTAATTTGGAAACCTTCTAACTATGGAAGGTGGGGATTAATTTGGAAGTCTTCTAATTATGGAAGGATGGATGATAAATTGGGAAACTTTCTAATTATGGATCATTAGTGAAAATGGAAACTTAGACATCATGGGTTCGGCCATGTGTATGCCCGAACCCCATGAACCAAATTTATGGGTATTTTAAATTTGTTGGACCTAAGATGGAATTAAGATATCATAGGGTTCGGCCATGGTGTGTGGCCGAACCCCATGAATTAAGTTAAATGGATTTTATGGATTTAATATAGTGCTTGGATTAATGGAGAGACATAAACCTAAGGTAGTGGCAAAATTATAAATATCGTCTAAATTGAAAGATTATGGGTTCGGCCATGATGTGTGGCTGAACCCCATGAGATGGTTTGAGGAGCAAACATGAACTTAGGCAATTTGTTTTAATAATTGAAAAGATTGGATTATGGAATGATAGACCAATGGCAATTTGGTAAATAAGCATGAAAATGGTAGGCCATGGGTTCGGCCATAGTGTATAGCCGAACTTGGTCATGATTAATTGTTATATTATAAGGTAACGGGACCTCATAAGGTGTTTACGATTGTAAAAGGTTACCGGACGAAAGACGCAAGGACACATAGCGGTATTTGGTAGGATTCCACCTCTTTGAAACCATGGTTTATGTACATTGTGTTTATCTTATTTTTGATGAATTTATGATGCAAAGGATATGTTTCAAATGATGATTTTAAATGCTATGTCTATATGAGGAAAGAGCATGTGTTTTAAATATGATTTTAAATGCTATGTTTATGTTATAAAATAGCATATGTTTCATTGGCATCTCATGCATGGCATGGGGTGGAGGATTTGTAACCGGATGGGCCACACTCCGTCGGGGCGTCCGAAAAACCTATGTGGGGTACCTTGATGAGCTTTTCCATCAGGAAGAAACCGAAGGGTCCACACTCCGTCGGGGCGTCCGAAAGACCTATGTGGTGGGTACTTTTATGTACATGTGATGGGTGGGACTCATTGCATTTGTCATCATTGCATGGCATGGTTTATATGGTTTTTGACATTACGATATTATTATATATGTTTTGTACTGAGTATGTGTTAGCCGTAATTGGAATACCTACTGGGCGCGTTGTTCTAACGCCCTACTTCTACCCTAGTTGATGATACATGAAACAAGGGGAACGATGAACGCAAGGAGGGCCAGGCATAAGAGTTTGGATGATTTATTTTATATGTTTTGAATAAAGTTACTTATGGACATGTATTTGAGTAACTAGTTTTCGGGAATGTAATAATTTAGATGGATGGATGTTAATGCTGATAATTATGATATTTGAATGATGATTAAGGACTTGACGTACTTTGCTATCTAAATGGAATAGAACTTGGTTCTATTATTAATTCCGCAGGTTATGATTTTTATTCCGCAAGTTGATATTGTTATGTGTGAACTATTTTCGTGGACTTAGTTCATGCACACATAGGGTTGGCCAGTTAAGGGTCGGACTTTCGAAATTCGGACTTAGCTCGCGTCGTGACATCTCGCGCTCATCACTCTACTCTATTATAAAAAAAAAAAAAAATAGACTCTGATTTACGGGAAGAAACGAGTGAAAAAAGGCAGGGCGTTACATGTGTAACCACCACAACACTTCACCTTCCTCATAATGATGGTGTCCATTGAGATGGGACTCTCCATCTTCCAACTCCACTCATTAAAATGAAAGTCCCATTGACTTCCCATTCAACTCATTTTAATTCAACTCAACTTAAATGAACTCATTTTCCAACTCATGTACTTGAACTCAGATTAATAAATTATCAACTTATGTGAATTCACTTTCCAACTCAAGTATTTATTTATCCCACTTGAATTCATTCATTAACTCAACTCTATTGAACTCACCCATGGTTGACCAAATCAACCATGGCTTAGCCGACTATGAACCATATAGTATTTAGGGTCCCACTTAGCCATTTCATTTACATGCCACCTCACTTGATGAGGTGGATCTCATGTCTTGTATCTTAATTGGTTATTAGACCCAATTATCAAACCTTACCCATTTACTTTTAGCTAGCTCATATATGATCCATTGGGTCCCAATTGGGCTTTTGACCCAATTGACAACTTTGACCCAATTAAATAAATCTTACCCATTTATTTCAATTGAACCTTATTCATAATCCGTTGGGTCTTAATTGGGCAATTGACCCAACACCTTACCCATCTAAGGTCCATATCCTTTAATTCACAAATTAAATGGGCAATTTCCATAAATATTGATAACTTGAAAATCCAGGGTGTTAGACAACCAAAGGAAGAGATCCCCAGATCGATATATCGACCGAGTTGATGTAATAGTCCGGAATTTTTAAATCAATGTATATGTGGCTATTATTTAATTTTAATGATGGAAATTGAGAAATATGATAAGAATAAATGTTAAGTGGATCAAAATTTGGGCAAAGGCCCAAGTATGGTCCAATGGGCCATGAATTGGAATGAGTTCACTTAATTGGACCAAGGATGGTCAAATTGGGCTCAATACCCATTTGGGACCCAATGGGTCAAATGATTTAAGCTCAAAGGTAAGTAGGTAGGAAATAAATTTAATTGGGCCATGGGCCCAATGGAGATCCAATTAGTTGGAAGGGATTGAATTAATTAATGTGAAAATCACCTAAGTTAATTTTAATTAGACCAAGGTGACATGGCCAAATGGGACCCACCTCCACCTCACCAAGTGAGGTGGCGTGTGGACCAAGGATTGGTGGGGCCGGCCACTATGGTTGAATTGGTCAACCATGGGTGGATACATGGAGGGAATTTAATAAAATGGAATTAGGTTAAGTGGGAATTATTTAACCTAAGTTAATTATCTAATTAATTAAATAATTAAACTATCCAAAAAGGGGGTCAAATGGTCAAAATTGGAAGACCAAACCACCTTATCTCTAACACCAAAAACGTTGGCTAAAGTGGTGGTTTATCCCAACCACCACCACTAAGCACATTAGCCCATGCTTGGTGGTTGGGAAAATTAATGGTGAAATGTAACTTAAGCAAGCCTTGGGATGAGATGGGTTTTTCCTCTCATCTCTCCATTTCACTCTCATTTCACTCTCTCCCTCTCTTGCTCTCTCAAAACCGTCCCACACCAACAAGAGAAAGAGGAAGAAAAACTTGGAAGGAAAAAAGAAGAAGAGAAGAAAGGAGAAGTGCAAGCTTTGGCCCATCACTCCAAGACCAAGACCTTGGGTTAGTTCTTCCCATCTTCTCCTCCTTTTCCTCTCCCAAACACACTCCATCTTAGCCGACCCAAGCTTTGATGTTTTTCATTTGATCAAGCTCATCTTGGCCGACCAATCAAAGAGAAGAAGAAGAGAAAGGACTAAGGAAATCAAGAGGAGAAAGAAAAGCCGGAGGAGTCGTCGGATTGTAAGTAATTCTTAAACAAGAATTTTACATTTTAAGGGTTAAGAGGTAATTATGGAACCCATTTCTTGGATTAGTTGGTGGCCAAATTGTCAAGGGCCTTGGATCTCAAATCCATCCAATGAAAGGAGGAAGAATGGGCAAACCCTAATGGGTAAATTAGGTCAAAAAAATGAAGGATGCATTAAGGATTTTATGTATTAAAATTTACTTAAGCATGGAGGTATGTAATGTTGGAAGAAATTATGGGCCATAGGGTTCGGCCATGTAGTATGGCCAGTGATTAAGTGATTTATTAGGGTTTTAAAGAATGAAAGCCATGGAAAGATGATTATGATTTTTAGGGTTTAGATGATTAAATGTAGTGATTTTAAATGAAGAAATCCATGGGAGATGTGAATGGTGTTTATGGCCTCAAAAGGCATGAATGGATAATGAACCATGAACCATGGGTTCGGCCATGGTGTTTATGGCCTCAAAAGGCATGAATGGATAATGAACCATGAACCATGGGTTCGGCCATGGTGTATGGCCGAACCCTATGGTGATGAAATGGTGGATTTAATGGGTGTAAAATTATGGAAATGATGGAGAAGGTTCATTGTCTTTAAATAGATTTTAAGTATTATAAATAAGGTTTTAAAGGGATGGAAATAAGGTTTTAAAAAGAAATAAAACCATGGAGAGATTTTATGGAGGGAATGCTTTTGAACCTTATGGTGATGTGTGTGTAATGATGATGGGTGTAAAATTATGGAAATTGATGGAGAGTGATTGGTAAACTTAGAGGTATTTGGACCATAGTGATGATGAGGGAATGTTGGCAACCTTAATGGATTTTAAATGTAGTTAGTGATGATCAAAATTAATGATTTAAATGCATGATGTAAAACCCCCTCATGGAGGGACTTGTGGTGGACCTAAATGATGAAAAAAAAAAGGTCCAAGAAAATTGGAGAAAAGACATCATGGGTTCAGCCATGGTGTATGGCCGAACCCATGACCCCTTTTGTAAGTCATTTTATGAGTTAAATTTGGGATTATGTATGTGATTAGATGAATGGAAAATTAGGTAACTTAAGGACTGATTTGTTAATGAACATATCATGGTTGATAGAACGTTAATGGATCCAAGATTATGGATCAATTATGGGCTAAGTACGGGGTTTTGTATGTGTTTAAGTGAATAAGGATTAGGTTAATTAAATGGCTAATTTTAATGATCATATGACATGATGGGTCATTAACGGATCTAAGATAGGGATCATTAATGGATCTAAGTTTGTGATCAGTTATGGACTCAATTATGCATGGATGAATGAGTGATTAGTCATGGAAAAGAGGTAGTGGCAAAACCGTAAATATTGGCCAAAATGAAGAACCACCATGGGTTCGGCCATTGTACATGGCCGAACCCCATGGAAGATGATCATGGACTTAGGGGCTCTAAGTAATAACCTTATGTGTGATTAATAAAACCTAGGGTGGCTGATTTTTTTAGACTCATGGGATTAAAAGATTTAATGGATTAAATGGGACCCACAAAACTACATAGTGAGGTTCGGCCATGGTGTATGGCCGAACCCCACTAAGGCATGTATTAGGGACTTAATCATGGATAAAATATGGATTGATTTGGTAATGTATAATAAGGTATCGGGACATTGCAATCGGTGCGCGATCGGCGACCGGATTCGTGAACGGAAACGTGAAGGGACGCTAGTCGGTATTCGGTAGGATTCCTACCTTTTTGTAAGCCGTGGATTACGTATTATATGATGGTTTCCTTGATTTATTTTGGTAATTATATGATTGGTATTATGATGGGTTTTAAGATTATGATTTATATATATTATATGGCATATGGCATATTACATTTACAATGATTTAAATATTATATAGCATATCGCAATTACATCTCATGCATGGCATGGGCGGGAAAATAAAGGAACCGGAGTCTATGCTCCGTCGGGGCGACCGAGAAGCAAACATGGGGATATCATGATGGTATGGATGATGGGTGGGACTCATGACATAGACACCCATGGCATAGCATTCATTTTACGGTTTTCATTATATTATTATATGCATGCTTGTTATCACTAATCCATGTGTTAGCCCTACTCGGAGTCCTACTGGGCACGTTGTCTAACGCCCTACTTCTACCCTACCTGATGACGCAGAAGATGGTGGAAACGAAGGACGCGACGGGAGCCAAGCGTAGGAGCTTGGGGAAGCAGGCTACTTAGTTTATTTAAATTTATTTTGGAATATGTAATTGAGTAGCTTAGCTCTTCGGATTGTAATAATTTCTATTTCTTGCTATGGTTTGGACTGTATGTTCGAATGTTATCATTTTGAGATATAATTATGAATTAAGGGGTATTTTAGTAATTTAAGCGCCGTACTTCATTGCTATCTAAAACTAGTAGGATAGTCTCTATTATAATGTTCCGCATTAAGTTATATTCCGCGAGCTTACGTCTACGTGTGAACCGTTCTTGTGGACTTAGTTCCACTCACATGTAGGGTTGGCCAGTTAAGGGCCGGGCTTTAGAAGCTCGGACTTAACTTGAGTCGTGACGTCCCGCGCCTTTGTCACTCATTATTTCAAAAAAAAAAAATAGACTCTGATTTTAGGTGAAAAGGGGCGGGCGTTACAGTTGATGTGTCGGTGAAATCAAAGTTGGAATGAAATGAGTACTGAAGTTGCCAGGTCGACGCATCGACAAAGTCGATGTATCGATAGCATCATCGCTCGATGTGTTGATCACAACGATGTGTTGACTGTGTTCAGCGTCTTAAAGATTGACGCACACTACCACCTCCATCTCATGTCACCTTATGCATTAAATGCATGAGGCGAGTTTACACGCCACCATCAGCTACCCATTTTTTTTTACTAGGGAAACCAGAGGAAAAGAAGAGAAGAAAAGAGAAAAGAGTTAAAAGAAAATACGAAGAGAAAGAAAATAAAAGAGAAAGAAAGGAGAGAGGCTTCTCTTTTCCCTCTCCATTTTCGGCGGTAGACCCTCATTCTCTCATCCCTACTTTCACCTACCTCAAAGGAAAGAAGAAAGCAAAGCCTCGCCTCTTCTCCATCTCCATTCGTGAAGCTGGAAAGGAAGAGAAAAAAACAAAAAAAAAAAAAAGAGAAAGGAAAGCAAGGGAAGAAGAAACGAGCTCAATTTGGAGACCCTTGTCTTCTCACTATGAAATCCCCAAAGATCTCCCAAGGTACGATTGATTTTATGGTGATTTAGAGTAAAAGGAACTCACTAAGATGCGTAGAAGTAGTATAAATACCAATTTGGGAGAGACTAATCAGAAATGAAAAACATACAAAGGGGATCGAAGGATTGCAGGATTCCCAAGTCGACACGTCGGTGAAGACAATGTGTTAACTGAGCATACGGCTAATAGACAATGGAATCCATAGTTTTCGAGTATTTCCCAGTACGACACATTGACATGGTCAATGTGTCGAGTAATCCCAAAGCTTTACATGATGACGATGATGTGTTGGAATGATTTAAGAGACAAACTGGACCCAGGACGATATGTTTCCGGTGTATCTTGCATGCAAATCACATTTGGAAAATTAATTGACCAAATCTATAGAAACCAATTATTAAAGTTCCCAATATTTGAAAAGAAATTAAAATTCCCCAATCGTCTTATTCCCCTCCCCCCCCCCCCCCCCCCCCCCCCCCCTCCCCCTCTCCCCTTTCTCTCTCCTGGACTATTCTAGACATCTTGCTAGCTTGACTAACAACTTAAGACCAATAATCTATGTTTGGCATCAGTCTAACAGGTGAACATCATACAGACTGAGTGTAAGACCAAACAATATGAACAGTTCAACCATTAAATTACCTGAAATTGTATAAGACAAAAGTCAGGCTTCAGCTCCATAACTTTGAATATCTGGAGAGCTGAGTAAGACCATTTAGTTTTGTCAAATTGGTAACTCATGACCAAACCGTCAACAGGTACAAGCATCACCATTGACAAAACTTTAATGAATACGCTGCAGTCAATTTCTAATCTAAAGTCATCAACAGTTCCTCACACAACTAGTGACAGTTTATGGACTGCAACATATGGTTGGTCTCTGATAAGTTATCGTCGACAATAGGTAGGTAACTGTCGACAATATTAACACTCCAGAACAAATCATGTCTCTGTTTACATTTTGTTGAATGTTACAAACTAGACCGTTGCATGTACAAATATGAATATCTATTGAACAAGTGCTTTGTGTCGACTAGTTTTCTTAACCATCGACTGTCTCTGTAATACCCCGACCCAAATTAGTGACTGATCGTGCAATTAGTAACCATTAAGTGTGTTTAATGGAGAATTAATTAGTGAGATTAACATTTGAGCCTTGTGAAGAGTCAAATTTGACTCGATCCGAGTTTGGAATCTGTGGATCCAACTCGTTGAGTGTTGTGGTGAAGTTGATATTATCTGAATTTTTTTCCATCTAAGGCGTTAAAGGTCACCTATGTTTGGTGAACAGTCATTTGAAAGATCTAAGCTTTTAAATTTCACAAATTTGTTCAGTTTTGAATTTGCAGTTCAACAGTTTTTGCAGTTTCTGGAAGTGTATTTTTGGCACAACTGAGGATACTCTTATTTGTAAAACATTATGTTTTAAGCGTTTGAGAGTGTCAAAAGACCTTGAAGTCTTAAACTATTTTTATCAGGTTATTGTAATTAGTCTGGATATTCAATTTGAGAACTTTTGGAAATGCACAGTGCTTAAAAAATAACTTTAAAGCTTTAAAAGAGATTTTATTATTCAAAACTATAGTAATTATATAATTTCATTTTTATAACTAATGCACTATGCATTATTGTAGCATCTACCGACACGATCCATCCCTCTACATGTAGAGCAGGTGATGGCAGGCCATCACTCGCCATACCTTGGAGGTTTATAAAAGGAGAAGAGATGAGGGAAATTTTCAAACACTCTCTCTTTGTTCACTTTTATTTTTTATTCTATGCTTCATTTTCTTGTTCTCTGTTTTTCTTTTCTCTTCCAACGGCAGTGACAATGAGCTTTTGGGTTTACATGGATTTTCCAACTTCTTCATTTCTTAACCGTTTTCAGCAATCAAGGTATGAAAACTGATGTACTCCGAATTTCAGGAACTCCGGTACTGAAATTATTTTAAGAAGAACAAGTTTTGTACTTCAAAAATCATGCCAAAGATTTTAGGAAAGTGTTGTTTTTCTTAATTCTTGAGTAACACCTTTAGAGGTGATTTTCTTCTGTCAAAACAGTATTTTTGGTAAGTCAAAGCTAAAAGAGGAGAAAGATTAACCTCCAGCTAACTTTGGATGTTTATTTTCTGCTATGAGTGTTTACTTTCATGTACCCTCTAGGCCTACCTCAATAGTCTCTATGGTCCCATCCAAAAGACAATACGGGAATGGCCTGAGCATTTTTACTTTACTGTATTCTAACCTCTGGGCACGGTCTCAATACTCGACCTTGGCTAGGAAGAAATGCGAGATTGGGCAATGAGTAAATTCCATTTTCTCTTTGTTGTGTGTTTTGGGTGATTGACAACTGACATTTGACATAAGTAATGAATTAAAAAGATTTAGGGAGACTCACTGACATTACCTAGTTTTCAGATAGAAAATGTATTTAAAGAATTTTTTGGAAATGTTTTAAGTTACTTTAAGTGTATTTGAAATTAAATAAGTATTTATGAAAAATTATGATGTTTTACAGATCGTGGTGATTTTTGCAAGCTGAAAAAGGTGAAGGGACTGAAATTTACATACATCTTATTTATTATGAAGTCTTGTAAGACTTTAGACTGGATTAAGTTAATCTATTGGACTCTAGGGTGGAAAATGAGAACCATGGTATATTAGAGATGGAAAAGACCAAATGGGACCATAAAGCGAGACCTGACATCGCTTCCATGTAAGGGATGGTATTTTGTTCTCACTGTGTAGAATGAAAGCTTAAGAAGGTGTCGGGGAGTTGAGGCCTAGTGGTCTGAAACGCATTATGGGACCCATTATGAATCAGGAGGATAATAGGTTTTATTAAATATGATTTGCAATATTCAGTGTTAATAGATGTATAGATGGACTACTCGTGAATGTTTATTAATATGTGGTTATGAGATTGTGCATTTACGATGTTATTCTTATTCATGCACGTGATTTATATTATTATTGAAATGTATGTGATTACTATGCATAAGATTATACTGCATGTGGTGTTCCTGTACTAAGAGGGTTATGCAGGTGGCGACTATGAATATTCTGGGTTTGTTAAACCTGGATAATACCAGTGAATGGTAAAGGTAACTCTATTGTTAAATCCTAGTGGAAAGGTATATAGAGGTTCATATTTATTCCATGTTTATGGATTATGGATCTTTAATATACATGTTAATGTATATAAGCACACATTTGTGTAAAGCTCTTGCAAGACGCTACATTTTGTCCAGCTACAGACCTAATGTATATGAAGTTGAGTGGGATACCTCATGGAGTTGAGTGGGATACCCCCCAAAGGTTGAGTGGGATCCCTTGGAAATACACAGTTGAGGTTGAGTGGGATACCTCAATGGGGTTGAGTGGGATACCCAGTGTGATTAAGATTGTTAATCTTATTAATGAAAGAAAGGAATAAATGAAAAAATGGTTACTTGTTTATCATTTCGTCACAGTCATGCATTGTATTTTGTGTTAAATTTATGTTTATGAATATTGTGTATTGTTGAGATCTCTTTACTGGGCTAGGATCTCATATCCTTTACAATGCAGGGCATGGACTAGTAGAGGGAGTTGAGGATCCATTCATGATGGAATCGAAGTGAAATTTCAGAGATTGTGGATGTTAAGACTTAGAATAGCTTAGTTCTAAGTTCCATATTTTGGATATTTTGGAAATCTGTGTATTTTGATAGTTGGAGCCTTTTATGGCCCGATGACTTTTTGGACAAGTCATATGTATATATTGTGTTATGTTTTTGAAATAAAATTTGACTTTGGATTTGTGTTTGTAAAATTCGAGTGTTAAACCGGGACTTTCGAAAGTCTTGTAACTTATGTATTTCTTGGAAGTTTGATTTCCAAAATCTTGGATTTAGACGTTTAGATTGGTTTGAAACACTTGTGTACAGGTCATAAATGTCTATGGAAATGTGTAGGTATTAAAGTTTAGGAGTTAAGATGTGTATTTTCAACTTTGAGAATCCAAACTGGGAAAGAGATCAAAAGTTGAGAAAACTTGAGAAAAACCAAATCTGTCACTGGCGATGGGTCGTCAGGTAGAGTGGCGACTGTAACGCCCCGCCCTTTTCACCCTTCCGAAAATTAGAGTCTGAAAATTTCTTTTGAAATAAATACAGAGTGAACAAGAGCGGGAGGCGCCACGACGCGAGCTAAGTCCGGACTACCCAAAGTCCGACCCTTAACTGGCCACCCATGTGTACATGGACTAAACCATGATAGATAATACACACATGGAACTAAACAATGACTTGCGGAATAAACTAGACTAACTACGGAATTAGGCTGAATAGATAGCAAGTACCAGTCTCAATTAATAATTAACATAAATCAACCTTCCATTGTTAATATCCTAACCAAACCATAGTAAGTAACTACATTATTACAAGTCCATAATGAAGTATCAAATAACAGCAATTCATAAATTTATTCCAGCATTCAAGCATTTACACTTGGCTCCCCTCCTGGTCATCGTCCTTCTCTTTCCCCTTCCTTGTTCCTGCATTATCCTCTATGGATAGAATTAGGGCGTTAGATCAACGTGCCCAGTAGGTTCCCGAATCAGGGCTACCACATGGTTAGCATACAAAACATGCACATATATCATAGTACATGATTATCAATAAAACATCTGAAAACAATACTATGTATGTAAGTGCATATGTAATGAGCCCCACCCCATCACACATACATAGCCATCACTTGACGGGACTCTCACCGTCAAGGTAAATCACAATACACTTTCATTTGGGACTCACAGTAGTCTTTCATTGGGACTCACATGATAAGGTAATCTACAGTAATCCTCGTTACCTGTGGAAAGACACTTCATCATTGAGTTGTTTCACGGTGTTCTTTCATTGGGACTCTCAAGTCAAGTAATCCATAATCATCACCCCATGCCATGCATGAGATGTCAATGTACATGTATGTCATTTGTAAATACATATCTCATCATTAAAAACCATATTTGAAACATAATATCAAATACAACATATCTCATAAAAACATAATAAAACCAAATCATAATTGTGGTTACAAGTAGGTAGGAAACCTACTGAAGATTGACTTCAGTATTTGATCTTTCTTTAGCGTCACCCGGTCACGACTCGCACATTGTCAACTTCCGGTACCTTGTCCATACAATAATCAGTAAATCATATTATCACTTACTTGTTCATTCATATCTAAGACCCAAGCACATCATGTGGGGTTCGGCTATGCCCTTGGCCGAACATCACCAACTTAGGATTTAATCTTCCTTTTTCGCTTGGTCAATTCTTAAATACGTAACCCTTTAAACATGTCTTGGTAGGGTTCGGCCATACACCATGGCCGAACCATACCACCTTAATTTAATCCTTCCTTCATGTCCTTTTAAACTTTATCTATCCATATTTACATTATCATCCGCATTTACAGCTTTGCCACTAGGCTAAGCTATATCAAAACCATTATCATTTTATGAGGTTCAGCCCTATACATGGCCGAACCTTGTAATCCCTTTTATCCATCACCAAATGGTTCTCCATTAGGATATTTTAAACCTTTTAAATCAACATGGAACCATTAACAATTAGTACTCATAAACTTAGCATATTTAACCCATGCAATGGTCCATGGGGTTCGGCCCTATTCATGGCCAAACCCAATGGTTCCCTTGGCTCAATAATCTCCATGATTACTCATTGATTTAACATGCTATTTCAACCATGATCAATACATGGTTCAGCCATCCAAAGGCTGACCTAAATCAGTAACCATAACCCCAAGTAAATCAAATAAAAACCATAAAGCAACCCATGGGGTTCGGCCATTCACATGGCCGAACCTCATGGTTCTTTGGATACAATTCTTCTAATGATCTTACATAATTTATCATGCATCTTAGCCATAAAAACAGCAAACATATTTCTATTTAAAATCCCATAGAAATCCCATGATATTGCATGATTTCTAACTCTCCAAATTCATAACAATCATCAATTTCTTTCATGGGGTTCGGCCATTCAAGGTGGCCGAACCCTACGTCCATGACTTGGTCCTCATAAACATGTTTTTTATCTCATTTAAACATGTAATAATCAGTATAATATTACCGGGTTTTTACCTCTCAAAACCATCCAAATCTGTCCATCACTTTGCATGATTTCCACTTTATAAAAACTCAATCCAAATGACCATAAATTTCATATGATTTCATGGGGTTCGGCCATGCTCATTGGCCGAACCCTATGGCCTTTGGTTTAAACTTCTTAGACATTCATCTTATGTCTAAATTAATCTCTCAAAACAGTAACTCATTTGCATAATTTTAATTTACAAAATAAACCATCAAAATTCCAACATCATTTCATGGGGTTCGGCCATCCAAGATGGCCAATCCCAATGATCCATTTCATCATTTAATTCCCAAGGTTTAGACCCATGATACCTTCAGTCCTTCATGACATCCAAATCCATGTTTTTAACCTCTTTAAAACATGCATTTTAAATCCAACAAAAACATCCAAAACAGTCCATGGTTTTGTCCTACAAAAACCATCCAATTTAACCCATTCTTTTCATGGGGTTCGGCCATCCCCAATGGCCGAACTCTATGATCAAATTCCCATCTCACTTATGAAATACCATCCAAGGTCTAATCCTTGATGGATTCGGCCATACCCATGGTCCAAGACATGTTCCATTTGTCCCATCTTTTTAAACAAAATCCATGGAAATACTTACCAAATTTTCCAAGCTTTTCCTTTTGCCTTTGCTCCTTACTTCCTATCTTTCTTTGCCTTCCTTCCTTTGCTGGTTTATGCTTGATCTACTGGTGAAACACCAGCAGCTGGTTCAGCCAAGAAGATGATGTTCTTGAGAGGGGGAGAGGGATGGATTTCTAAGGTGTTTGCAAAGTGAAATACGGCCATATGATGTGTTTGTTGTCTTTGTTTAACAGCCCAAAGCATCTCATAACTCCTCATTAATCTTTTGATAAAACTAAGGAGGTATTGGGTGCCATCCAAGGCACCCCTTGGTGCCAAACGTTGCAACCCTTCATGTAAGTCCATGCATCTTATCTCATTTACATAAATGCATTTAAGACTTTGCATGGAGACCACCATAACAAGTCCCCAACGTGTGGGACTTGTTTTGGTTTGTTTGAGATCAAAACACCTCCTCATATTCCACTTAACTCACTGAATTTACAGCCCATTTGATTTCCATTTTGACTCACTCAACTCACATGTCCAACTTACCTCATTAATTGGCAATCATTTAATGCATTTGAGTCAACTCAATCTTAATTCAAATTAAATAAAATCAGTTCCACTTAACCTGATTTAACTCACCATTGAACTCATTTGTGGGCCCACACGGTCGGCTATGGTCAACAAAGTCAACCCGACCCGTTGGGTCCCCCTTTAGCTCCTTGACCCGTTTTTTACTCCATGACCCAATTATGGGTATTTTGGTCATTTGTACTTGGTTTTCACATGTGCATCAGGCCTACCCATTTTTACTCCACTTGATTTTCAATCAAATCAGCTTAACCCCATTTAATTTAAGCTCACACAACGGTCAAATAATCCATTAAGACCCGTTGGGTCCCATTTGGGCCCTTTGACCCATTTGGGCCCTTTGACCCATTTAGCCATTTTTGACCCAATTGCTACACATTACCCATCCAATCAAATTTGACATTTATAATGTGTTCATAGGATCTTAATTTGAGCAATGGGCCCCACCTTTTCCTTATTTAACATTACAAATATTTAATTTAACAAACCAGGGGCATTTTCGTAATTATTCCAATCATTGAGAATTCTTTGACCCACTTAACCATTTTAACCCAATTTGATGTACATTACCCATCCATTATAATTTGACCCTTATAATATGTTCATAGGATCTTAGTTTGAGCAATGGGCCCCACTATTTTCTCATTTAACATCATAATTAATAAATTTACCAATCCAGGGGCATTTTCGTAAATATTCATCTTATTGAGAAATCGGGGTGTTACAGCGACAGGTCTCCAATCCACGATAGTATCGGCCTGGGAGAAAATTGAAGCAATACAGAGTTTCGAATCGACGATGGGTCATCATCTGGCGATTGATCGCCTATAACTGATCGCCATTTGGTGACCGATCGTGGGTCACTATTCACAGCAAAAACATGCTTCACTAAGATGGCCATAACTTGAGCTTCTGACTCGGATTTGGGTGTTCCTAGGCATTTTGAAAAGCTCTTTCAATGTTCTATCTAACCATGAGCGATTTATCACCTAATTAACTTGTTTGATAGGTAAAAATATTCCCTCAACGTCATGGTGTCTAAGCTCAGCTTATAAGGATACCTCGAGTTCATTTGTACTTGCAAGACTTATTTCTTGGGCTTGAGTGAGATTGCTAAAAGCCCATGAACTGTTGATGATAGGCATGTTTAATATATATATATATATATATATATATATATATATATATATTTATTTATTTATTTATTTATATAACGTTCCGGGCCCACATCCTGGTTTGGGGCGTGACAGTTTCACATCAACAGTCTCGTAGGTGGCACATAAAATATATTTTCAAATGGCAACATTTTCATTTAATGCGTGGCAACGTCAACAAATTCATACATTATATAGACCATGCCATTATGTGGAGAAATTTTGCTACAAGAAGTGGATTAAGAAGAGGAGAAATATAGAGAAATCCACTCTCCCATAGCCACAGAGAGAGAAAGGGAGGGAGGGAGAGAGATTGTCTATCCTTAGATAGACTCAGACGAACCCATTGCATACCCTTTATTGAACCATCTCTATTCTAATTTTGAGGAACTCTAGCTAAGCTTCATTCTTATATATGAGAGTTTACTCCTGAGCAGAAATGTATTTTGTTTTTCTTTGAGAGAGAATAAAAATAAGAAGAAGAATGGTTGGTGGACCCTATTGTGAGGTTGGGAAGAATGTTCAGTCTCGAAACTGGAAAAAGACTCCTTGGGATTAGGGAGTGTGGAAGATTAATGTGAACGGTTTGTCTTTCACCTGTAAGAAGGATGGGTTAGTGCAGTTAGCACTTGGACGCGGCTCGAGACAATGTCGTAGGCGTTAACAGGCGAACATCATTAAATCTGGTTGTATTTCTCCATCTCTTTTATCCGCTTCTACGGTGATTGTGTTTTACTTCCTAACATACTCGATGCTTGGTTCATTGATTTACTGTGGATTATTTGCGTCGCATTCAGCCATGTCATAATGGCACCATGTCCCCATGCTCTTCACAGTTAATGCTCTGTCGCACACACATTTACATTGCTTCTTGAATGTCATAATCTATTGTGAACGTGTATATTCATCAGACATGCCATACTTAATCAAGTCAATTAAAAAGAGCATTTCCAATAAATATAATTAGAAAAGAATCTGAAAACTTTTTACAGACTCAATTCCTCCCTCCCCTCCCCCTCCCCCTCCCCCTCCCCCTCCCTTTTTCTTGAGTAAGGATCTGGGCAACAATGACCTTTACATTAATATATATATATATATATATATCAATCAATCTTATCAGTGCAAATTTTGTAAATCTTTTTAAAGTATTAACCTTTCCATTGGATCTATGCGCATCACTATTGGTGGATCCCATATGGAAGGATAATGATCATTGCACAATGAATTTTCACCATGGTGCACCACCTTTAAAAAAAACCATTTTGCTCTCTTTTTGAAAAAAAGGAAGAGAAAAAAGAAGAAAAGTAATAACAAAATGATATTTTCTTTTTAAGATGGTGCACTATAGTAAAAACTCATGGTGCATAGATCATTATTTCATATAGAATAACTTTAGTAAGGAATTTTAAATTGAATGATCGATGAAGAAGAGTAAATATCTTTTTTGTTAATAGCTCAGATAAAGAGATTAGTCAAGACTTGAAATATTAATCTTCCAAAATTTTATTTGATTTTAAGGGAATTCTACGTATGCAATTTCTCAACATTTTCATTAAATATAAGTAATATATTCTAGAACTTTTTAAAATTTTCAAGAAACGACTTTTTGAGAAGAATTCACTATAATTCAATTTTCCTAGGAAATAAATGTACTGGATTTCGATGGACATCGCGCAAGCCAAACCTCTTAGATCATGAAATTTCTAGCTTTAAGGAAACAATAACTAATTATTTTTCGATATTGACAGAAGTTTTCTGCACAAACATTAAAGGGTATTCCGTTATTTGGTATGGTGGGTGGGTCCAAAAATATATTATATGTCGTTTTTAAACTCATTAAGCCCATGCTACACTTTAATATGTATACGTGGCATTTGTAATCCAACGTCTAATTGAATTGGAAGAAGTTTTGGGAGAAAGTATGAATTCTCTAATTTTTTTAACTTTTTCATGAAATTAATATATTTATTTGAAAGGTCTATGAATTGTGATAGATAATAAAAGTCAAGATGTTTGCTAATCAAAGTCAATACGTAACACATTAAATAATATTATCAAAACTATGGCAAACATAATAACAAGAGCTGGCTTACAGGAGGTTGCATCCATCTAAATTTTTATCTAAATGCCCCCGTCTTTCAGTTTCCCTCCATCATTTAAAAAATAAAAATAGAAAGTATAATCAGAGCAGTTGTTAAGCATTTCCTCTCTTAAGAGAGTTGGTCCATGATGTACTTGTAGTTGGTGTCCAAACATCTCATCTGAAAGAGACATTTTAGCCTGACTAATTCTTAGAACATGTGAAGACCTCCATACCTTGTACTTGTTTCAGTCTGCATAAAATAACACTTTTTTTTAATAAAAAGGGCAAAGGAAAGAAAGAAACGGACGCATATAAATGATATAATAGTAAATAGTAATGGTAATACTAAATTGAATAGTACACCATTACATTCTTAAAGTCATTATGTATAATTTCAGCAACAGTATTCATCCTTACAACAAGATTACATCGAACTCCACCAGGAGAGAAAACAGGCAAAAGACAACCCAGCTCCACTGACATTCTCATGGCATTGCAGATAAATACCTAAAAGCCATAAAAAACAGGGAGGAAAAACAAAACGACAGCTGAAACAGACCCTCTTTCGCCATTAAAACTGGGGGAAGTCGAGAGTTTTCAGAATCCAAACCCTAGTGGATAGCACCAGTAAAAATGCAGCATCTGTCGATTATGGCTTCTTGTTTTTCTTTTGTTTAAATTATTAATAAGCTTCAACCGTTTCTCTTTACAAACACAATCTTTGGACTCGGAAGAAGCTGGAGAACGCAGTCATTCATCATTGGCTTTGGATCATTGTCAGAACCCCGTTGAAGTTTCACCTGTAAAATGTGTGAAGTCACAGCACAAGGGGATGTAATCTGTTGAGAAATAGTAAGCGAAGCAACTGATGTTAGAATGTTCAGTGTGTTAATACAGTGTCAAGCATGAGACAGATTATTGAGTGGTCACATGGCATCACGGATAGTTGCTTGCTGCACAACTTTAGAGGTGGTGATTTGACGGACCTTCTATTGCTGATTCTTTTTAGAGAGGTAGGTAGGTTTGACTCAGACTGACTGTATAATTTAAAAAAAAACTAGTGGGAGGCACACGTTTCTTATGAGTGAAATTAGTCAGAAATTTACAGTGATAATTTTTCTTTAACTCACAAAATTTTGAACAAAATTTTCTATTTTTAAATATTAATATAAGAGATTTCAGTTATATCCGTTAAAATCACCAAATTTAATCATAAAATCTCTTTCTATTTTTGACAAAATTTTCACAAATTTTCTCTAGTTTTTGATAATATTATGATAAAGTTGAACTAAATCCTTCCAACTTACCGAATCCCTATCTTGAAATCGCTTTTCCCATTTTTTAGCTATTTTTTGAATATTTTGTGAACTAAATCATTCCAACTTATCAAATCCCATCTTAAAATCTTTTTTCCTATTTCCTAACTATTTTTCAACAAATTTCGCATTTTTGTTTGTCAACATTGCAGTAAATCACAACAATTCAATGAGCAAACAGTCCAAGGCCAAAGCTCACAACAATTCAATAAGCAAACGGTCAAAGGCCAAGCCCGAAGTCGTTACCTTAACCTGTAAGGAGGGGGATGCCGAAGGCGAGGCTAATGACTGGAGAGAAATCAGAACAAGGTGCAGTTGAACCATCCCCTTTTTAGGGAAAGCCACCTCCTTGGGTACTTCTATAGCCGGTTGACCGATGCGAGTTGTTGGATATTTTGGTTTGACACTACTTCACAATAAAAAAGAAACGAGCTACTTGTCATGGGACTAGGCGAATCCTTCTTTGATTCAGTCGTGCGGCACTCACTCAAACAGTCCGTCGTCAAACGAGTTAGTCTTACCACCAATTTGGTCACTCTTTGGACTAATGTGAATAGACCAAACCACACACAAGCTTGCACACAAGGGTGAGAAAGAGATGGTACACCAAACTTGCCAACACTAACTCAACTTGTATTGATGACCACAAAGAGAAATACAAGGCAATCACTCAAACTTACAATGAACACAAGACTCGGAGACTCAAGCTCTCACACTCACTTGCTAGAACTCTTGGCTAACCTCTCCGATGTCATCTCCTTGCTCACGCGGTGTGGTTTGTTGGTGTTGAACTAGCTTGGATAACCACTTGTCACAAAGGCTCATGTCATCCCAAAATGACTATCCACCATGGGTATTGCCTACCAACGCTATAAGCCCAGGATCTTCCCAGCATACATCTGACGTGAGACTCAACACATGCCTGCGTGATATACATCTATACTAAGCTTGGAGATGGAAGTGTTCTTTTGTTTCTCAATGGTGAAGACAAATGTCACAGGACTTGGAGAATCCTTCTTTGATTCAAGCCTGTTGGCACTCATTCGAATAGTGCATTGTCAAGCGAGTATCCCTTCAACGTATTTGGTTACTCTTTTGGATCAAAATGATCACACCAAACCACACACACAAACTTGAACACAAGGTTGAGAGAGATGGAACACCAAGACTAGAACAAGAATGCATTCAACTCCAATTGAACACAAAGATTACATGGGAGATGGGGGACTCTCAAGCTATCCAACAAGCTTCAACACTTAGAGAGTTCATCTCTTTTCCAAGCTCTGCTCTCTAGCTTGACTCCTCTCTCAAGCTTATGAGGTTTGTTTGCAAATGTGCATTCGACCTCCTTATATAGTTGAGGCCGTGGATCACCAATGTCTAGGTTGTGCCATGTGGCAACAATCCAATGGCCATGAATGTTCTAGACCCCATGATGAAAACCTTTTTAGGGGGTCTTCGAATCGATAGGGTTTTGCTTCGGGATTTTAGGCCGAACCAAAGATTTCAATGATAGAAACCCAAAATTATTGTTCCCGGGCTCAAGTGTCGTCTGAATTCGCAAATTGTTCCCAAGTTAAGTACAGTCTAACTCGAAAAACCTTCTTATGAAATTTAATTAAATTGTGGAATCCCGCTTTAATTAGATAATAGAGAAAGAATGCAATCGATGAAAATTAAAATCCATGTTGCAAATGAAAACATCTCATTTAATCATAACTAAAGTAATTCAACACAATAAATTAACTAAATTCAAAAGGAAATAAAAATCTCACCAAACTTGGGAGAAAAAAGCTTGAAGCTTGACAATTTAATAAATCCAAATCTACCTACAATATTCGGCCATCACTGCTTTTTTTAATGCCTAATAAGACTAAAAAAGAGATTAAAGCTAAATACCAAATTAAGGACTCTGAACCCTTTCACTGCTATGGTCATGAGCCCTATCTACAGCAACTTCTTATCCTCATCTTCTTATCTTCGTTTCAGTGATGTGGGTTGCTGGCAACCAAAGACACCTGTGGGTTTTCCCTTCCTCTTCTCTTTCATTCTTGTCCTCTGTAATCGAAGTCTCCTTTCTCTGTAACTACCTGGTTCCTTCTCTACAGTCGTCCTCTCTATCCTTACCCAAGTGGACGAGGCATACCCCTACCTAGTCCACACATCATCAGATTCGTTGTTTGAAGAGAGGAAAGGGTTCTGCTATCATGCCTGTCTGTATCTCTTTCCCAGCTTGTTGGCAGTGCCAACAGGCTCTTCCCTGATTCGTTGGAGAGAGAGAGGACCCTTTTTTCCTCTCTATCCCTTCTTCTATTCGTTCTTTCTCTCTGTTCGATTCTATCTTTCTTCTCTGATGGATTGAAGCTACATCGCCATCCTTCCTTTCAGTTCGGTTACAACCATGCTGTCGTCCCTGCATTTCCTCTTCTTTCAGCCTTTCGTTGATACACCTGATCTTCAAACCTCTCTATTTGACCAACAGTTGCAAACCCAGTTTGTGCTTCCTAGTCCTGCCGTTTTTGGACTTCTTTCTCTTCTCTTATCTTCATCTTATTCACACAGTTTACTGCTGGTTTTTCTCCTGACTTATCCTCCCTCTTTCCACCGTTTGAAACAGCAGATATTTTGGCTCCACTGGCTGTGGGATAACATCTGTTTGCATCGTGTGGGTCCACTCGTGGGAGGCCCCACTGCATGAGTCAACAGTCGCTCTAAGTGTTGTGGGTTTCTTCAGTGGGCGGCAAGCAGGCTTGGATCCACAAGTCTCGAAGGCCCGAGATGCTTCTAAGTGGGCCCAATTTTTGGACTGATGAGTATGGACTTTAATGGCTGTGTTCGTGGGCCTCGCTTCCTTCAGTCTATTCGATGATAGATTTGAAGGGCCAACTCGTCGGCCCAGTCCAATTGGGTCGGATCATCATCGCTTGGGCTCGAGTCGGACTCTATGCCAGCATCACCCCAGATCTAGAATTTTCTATACAAAAATCCTAGATATTTCTACAAGACCTCCTTATATAGTTGAGTCCATGGATCACCAATGGCTAGGTTGTGCCATGTGGCAACAATCCAATGGCCATGAATGTTCTAGACTCCATATCTAGAATTTTCTATACAAAAATCCTAGATCTTTCTACAAGATTCCACACACTACTAAATTATTCTACACTCTTCCATAGATTTCTACGACATTCTACAATATTCCACAATCTTCTAGAGAACTCCATAACTCTCTAGCACCTTAGAGAGTCTTCTTGAATATTCTGGAACCTTCCACATCATTCCGGACTCTTCTTGCTCTTTCCGAGCTATTCTTAAGCATTCTGGAAATCTCTACGCATCCAAAACCTCCATTTCTTAGTTTGTCCGTACCTCATGCACAAATTTAGCACTAAAGCCGGCTTTGTAGATGCTCATCAGGTCACAAAATCTCGACTCCTTACACAAAGTCAATGAGTTTATTATCCTAGGCCGGAACAAGTTGATAGGATCCCTTTTTTACGTCCCCATGTCCCTCCCGTATGGCGACATGGGGGTGAAAAAAGGAGAGGGATAGGCTTTGTCTCACTTCTGGCATAGTTGGCCTACCTATGGGGGCTTGCAAGGGCTATTAGCTCAACGGTAGAGTGTGCCCCTAATAATTGTGTCGTCGTGCCTAGGATGTGAGGGCTGTCAACCAAATAGATAATTCAATGTGCTCATCAGCACTTGATCTAGAGATGTGGATCATCTAAGGCACATTAGCATGGGCATACTCTCGTTTGAACCGGAGTTTGAAATCAAACTTCTCCTCAAGAGGATTAGATGGGGCGATTCAGGTGAGATCCAATGTAGATCCAACTTTCTCTTCACTCGTGGGATTCAGGTGGTTCAGGGGGTACCACCACGGCTCCTCCGTCTTAAGAATCCATACATCCCTTATCAGTGTATGGACAACAATTTCTCGAGCATAGGTTTAGGTTTGGCCTCACTGGGGAAATGGAGCACCTTACAATGCTTCTTCATTGATCAAGAACTCCAATCCATCTTTTTCCGGTTTATTGGTTTTGTAATGAAAAGTATAGGGTTTTGTCACCTCTCCAACTATCTCTCCATTAGGTAGGGTTTTGTTGGCCCAAGCACGTATTTGTTGAGGAGAAACTGATCCAATTCGAAGTTGTTGATGTTTATACCGGTCGATCATAGAAGAAAAATTCTGATTCATTTCGATCAAGCTTCCTTCCTATTAATCTGGAAGTTCTTCTCAGATACAAGGAAATGATTCAGTTCCAGAGCCAAAGATCGTAGTTCTCGAACGAGCAACCGAAAGATTCAGGAGCATCCTCAGGTTTAGGTATTGTTCCTCCAATGATCGTAGCACCAAGTACTTCCTGGCGAGCCCTAATATGATCCGATTTATAAGTAAGCGTTTCTTGTGAAATATGAGCAACACCAAATCCCTCTAGAGCCCAAACTTCCATTTCTCCTACTCGTTGTCCCCCTTGCTTGGCCCGACAAACACCTTAAACTGTCTCTTTATATATAGATAAAAGGATAATAATAATAAATAAAGGCAATCTTGAGTGGACGTTAATAGAAAATAATTATGCAAGTTCACGTTTGTAGGTAAGTATGATGTTTATGAAGAATAGTTATTGAATATTTAAGACTTTCCATCAGTTGTTTCTGAAGTATTAGATCAATCTGCATTACCAGACCATTACCCAAATATAAAGCTGAAGGACAAGTATGTTATGCAGTCCTTGGGTTTAGAGTCATGTAGTTCCTCTCTTTTTTTTTCAAAAGGTAATCATTAATTAAAAGAAGAAAACAAACAAAAGAGAGACCAAGGTGGGAAAAGAAATCCCACCACACTCAACAAAAACTATACAAACTAAAAACCCCTGACGCGCCACGTAGTTCCTCTTAAATAAATATATCTTACTACGTTCATAATTTCTAGGTAATTAAAGAATACCTTATTATTGAAAGTATAGAAATGTTAAAGGATTATTTAATATATGTTACCCTAATTCGAGTAGTGGATAGTAGAATCCAGCTCAAGAAATCTAGGGTTTCTTTTCATGTAAATCTATGTACGAATTGAACCCACTTCCCACCATATGGTTATTCAGTGTTCATTAGCCCTTTCTGAAGTCAAAGCTTTTGTAGGGAAGCCTACCTTGACAAAATCCTGAGTTTGGATAACTTCAAAGTCCTGAAGCTTCTTAACATTTTTTTTTGGTGGTGGTGGTGGTGGTTGTATGAGCAAAAAAATTATCAAACATCTTATGGTTTTTTGCATCTTTGCCTCTCCCTTGTGGTCCTTTTCCCTCTCTCCATTCTCGGTCCCTTGGTCTGTTCCGTCTTCTTTCAGGGCTCTCAACAACAGGTACCACTCAGGTCACTTCTCTACAAAAGGCCAAATTCTCTGGAAACATGTACCTTGGGCTATAGCGTGGTTCATTTGGGGAGAGTACAATAGGTGGGTGCTTGAATAAATCCTCTTATGGAGAAAGCACCATCAAAATCACTGATGCGGAGCATGTCATATTCCACTTCAGATCCGTGCTATTTCTGTATTGTTTTAGTTTGGTTTTAGTAGTTTCATTTATTTAGTAAGGATAGTTTAGGTATTTGATAATTATTTTTTTAGTAGGTTGAAAGTTTATATATGCTGTAACCCTTCCTGGGTTTTCTCCTGTGCCTCAAAACCTATGAAGCACGGATACTTCGAAACCCTTCGAGTATCCATGTCGGGTGAGTATCCGACACGGATACGGCTTGGATACATGCCGAATACGCACCCAATTAATTAAAATATTTTTTAAATATAGATATACCACCGAAAAGCCCCGATACGTCACTGATACATCACCGATACGCCTCAATACGTCACCGATACACGTAGGTGTGCGAGAATACGGCACACGATACGGGGACACGCCCGGACAAGCGACATAGATTTATATAATTTAAAAACAAAAAATCTACGCAATCAATGTTGCTTTAACTAATAAATCTTGGAAAAACAGTGATTTAAATGACTCAAATTTTAACATCTAAAATCACGTAACCTGATGAGCATCTACAAAAGCCGGCTTTAAAATTCTACGAAATCAATATTGCTTTAACTGATAATAGTCTTTTTAAAATTTTGATAAATAGTTTTTCTAAATATGGAAGCTTTAATTATTTTCTAAATAAATTTATTTATCATATAAAAATACATAATTATCTCAAATTTATTTTTTATTATATGTATAATGCCTGACTTCCTAAGCCCACTAATTTAAATTACAAAATAGGATTATATTATTCAAATATTTTTAATTATTTAATTTCTTTATAACTTAGTTGTCCAAGTCTCTTAGAGCATCTAGTTAAATAGCTAATCTTCCGAGAATGTGCAAATCACTCTATCAACACACACTGAGTAACTCTTATTTAATTACTATTTGATAATTATATTGTTATAAATTGAAATTAGAAACATAAGTATGTATATACTGATAATTTTTATTTTTATTTATGTAGATTAGTTAAAAGTGAATTTAATTAATTTTAATAAATTTATGTTCATCTTATTATTTTATTTTATGTCTTTTTTTTTTTTCAAAATAGAACAACAAAATAGCTGAAATGTTAAAATATCGCATTATAGAGACAAAATCAGACTGGAAAATGGTAATATTAGAAGTCATCTTTACTATTAACATAACATAACTGAATAAAATTATTCATTTTTAATTAAAAATTATTTTAAAAATATAGTGCCACAATAATAAAATAGTTGGATCTCAAAATAGATTGTTACTTAAATTATTTAAACTTTTCATCAATAATTGTCATAAATAATAATTTTAAATGTTTTTATCTCGTACCCACAATGAATTATTTTTAACTTTTCTTCAACTGAAATTGAGCAATAATTAAACGTATTTCTTCAATTGATTTGCATGTATATATATATAAAAAAAAAAAATTATTAATTCGGCATATCCCACCGCACCCATATCCTAGTTTTCCAAAATTTTCTGTATTCCCGTATCAGTGCTTCTTAGCCCAAAACCCTTCTCTAAGTGTCGTCTCTTGTCCTAATCCCTTCCAACACCTTCGCCTACTCCTAAAACCTACCCTACACCACTCGTTTCCCCTTCCCAAACCATCCAAACCCATATAGTGCCTTCCGCCATCACCAGAAAACCTGCCATACAGATCCCCTCCCCTGTTAGCCTTCGTCTCTCACCCAAACCCCCTATACTTACCTTCGCCCATCCCTAAAACCTCTCCCATAGCCTTTCCTTACTGCTGCCTACCCTTTTTCCACAGCCCCTTGATTTCCCTCCTCTTGTTCTACCCTCCCATGAACCAAATTTATCCGAGACTTGTCAAACAGGTCCATCGCCACCCCCTTTTGGGTTTTCCTAGCTTTCGTCCAGCCATATAACCTATTCCTTTGCTGCCGCAATACTTCAAAGCCTTCGTAGGTCTTCCTGTGGTACAAGACAATTGTCGCCCATCCTTTCCACATTGCCTTAACTCATATTATCCTTTCCCACATTACCGTGAGCTTATATTCTCTTATGACTATAGAAACTACTTCTCTGACCAAGATAAATTCTATCTTTTCTCTCTCGGGTGGCAAAGAAGGTAAGGGAGGTAGGATCGGTGAAGGTTGTAAAGGTGCAGGCCATGTGTTATGAAGTGGGTCTGGAAAGCCAGTAGGAGGATCAAGGTAATGATTAGGATTGATGGCAACTCTAAACTGTGAGGATGGGCTTGATGGTGCAGCTGTTAGGCTTTGAATAAGTGAGGGAGGTACAGGCTGAATGGGCTGGACAGGTGCATAGCACGGGTCATGGAATGGATCAGGAAAGCCAAGAGGTACAAAAGGTAGAGGCTCAATTGGTGGCACAGGTAAAGGTTGAGGGGACTGTACTGGTAAAGGTTGAGAGAATTGTACTGGTAAGTGACATGTAGGGGTGAAACTTGGGTCGGGCGGGTCAGGTTTAATAACCCAACCCTAACCCATGTCACAAAACATTGAACCCAACCCAACATGACCCGAATTAAAAACCCAATTTATCCGACCGACCCGACCCGAATTTACAATACCTTCAACCCGACCCAACTTGACGTGCACTATTCTACCAGAAGAGAGAGAAACTAGAGACATCTTCTTCCATAGAGTTTTGAGAGTAAAGAGCAGAATCAGTGCTTGAGAAGGATATAAACTAGGCTTGGGCCTTTATTGTATTTGATTGTTTGTTTCTCTCAAATTTAAACAAGACATGGACCGACCTTGAGGCTGTTTTGAACAGCAAGACTCCTTAAACCCACTGAAATCAAGTAAGAATCAGCAACAGCGTGCAGACCAGATCTGCTTGCTGATGGGCCTGGGTTTTCTGAACAGTTTGCAAGCGAAGTAATCTAATTTTTGGGAATCAACAGTCAGATCTGGAAGAATAAAATAGGGAAACTCACCAATGTCTGGCTGGGAAGAAGAATAATAATAAGGAAAGGGGTAACAGCTCGGCCGAGAGAGAGTTGAAATCCACCTCGCACAGGAGCGCTGAAGCTCTCAGATCTGAACAAAAAAACCACTCAGACACAGAGTTCTTTGGATTGCTGGGAAATCAGATAAAGAGGATAGAGAGGAAGAACAAACCTGAGAGATCTAAGAGACAAAGCGGCGACGCAGGCGAGGGAGGAAATGGAGAGGAACACTTGAAGCTCTAGGGCTGAAAAAACGAAATGGGTTAGGGCCAGATAGACGAGGTGGAGCAATTTAGTTTGAAAAAAAGTTTATTTTACTTTCATTTTTTTTAATTGAAGCAATGAAGGCCCTGGTGCTTCTCTTGAACCTCGCACCTCATTCTTAACTACAGTTCTTTTAGGCTTTAGAGCATCCAATACAGTAAAATTTATTATTATTATTATTTTTTTTTTATAGAGTAGTGAGTGGCAAAAGCACCAAAAGTCCAAAACCATCAACTACCCATTGGAAAGTAATTCTCTTTTCCATCCTTCCAATTCACGTGAAGAAAAAGTGTCAACATGATGGTTTATTCCACGGCCCTGTATTAACTTATAATTTAGGAAATTCGGGTCTTCTCGGGTCGGGTCGGGTCGGGAATTAAGAGTGCAGCCGTCGGGTTTTTTTTTTTTTTCAAACCCAACCCGACCCGAGTTTACAATTTCTTTAACCCCGCTCGGGTCGGGCCAAAACCCAACCCAAGTTTCACCCCTAATGACATGGGTCATTGAATGGGTCATATTGTGGATCAGGCTGTGGGTCAAGAAGGCCAATACGTGGGTCACGGCCATGCTGATGTGGGGTGGGGTCTAGAGGTGAAGGTGCTGGAATTGGACAGGTATGAGGTCCTCTATATGATCATCTACATCAAATTCATTGGACGTACAATGAGCATCTGTAGCAAACTTATATTGTTCATCGCTTATATTAATATGACTTTTAATTTCAGCATGCAAATCATAAATGTGTTGTGCAAATACATGTACAGACTCAGACAGACTAGGTGACACTGACACTGGGATGGGATCTATGGACTTGGATGGAGTGAAAGCACACCTAACCAAAGCAAGAGGAGTTTTTATGGTTTCCTTTGGTTTTTCATCCCTGGGAGATTCTCCTATCAAAGGAGGTATCTACTGACTTCTGGTCTTGAGTCTCTGCCTGTATTTGAGAGAGACATTTTTCCGTTAACAACTCTTTCATTTCGTCCCAAGTCAAATTGAGTGAGTCTTTTCTTAACCTCCTATTTTTCTGTTCCACCGTCTCCAGAAAGTCCGAGCTTGCTCCACAAATCTGAATTTGGTATAACGGACTCGTCGACTTTCTGATATATCATGCCATTCAAAGTAGCGTTCCATGTCCAATAGTCAATCGAGAAAAACTTTGGGTTCTAGACGTCCATAAAAATCCCAGAGAGCAATAGGAACAATCTTCAAGGCACATTCGTCATTTTTGGTAAATTCCTGAGGCTTATGAAGCTGACAGTACCCACCACGATCAACTCCTCAAAGTTCAGTCAACTTGAAAGTCAACTGGTTGCTCTTGGATTGTCCAGGAATGAATTTAGCATTTATATCTTCCTGTTTCCTTTGGGATTCAGTGAATCAGGCATTTATCCGAGCAGTCAATTGGGTCACAAGTTGATCAACCCAAGTTGGGGGCTATTCTCTTGACATTTCTCTAGATGGTCTGACTCACCATTGCAAGAAAATTTTATCCAGATGTTGTGTCCTAATACTATATGCAATGAATGACAATAAAAAATGCAATTTTTTTTTTAAATAAAAAATAAAGTGCAACCTAAGACCATTGTGTTTAAGGAAACAACCCAACCTTGGCTACTGATACCAATTTGACGCAGGACAAGGGATAGGGTGACTCTAAATGCCTAAATGTAGTTCCCTAAAGATTAAAAGGGGATGAAAATAATGCTCTCTAAATTCAAAATGGGCTGAAATTAAATTCCAATTAATATTTGTAATTAATTAATATAGAGTTTATCACAGATAATTATCCAAAACATTCCCAAAATCTGATGTAGACAAATACATGAAAGATTTAAATGAAAGGGTGGAATGTGACTTCGAGTGAGATGGGCACATGTGATTTTAATAGAAAGGACCTATGGTTTTAAATGAAAATATGGGACTTTGTGGGTCACAACAAACATGGGAAAGAGAATATAAGCTCACGGTAATGTGGGAAAGGATAATATGAGTTAAGGCAATGTAGAAAGGATGGACGACGACCGTCTTGTACCACGGGAAGACCTGCGAAAGCTGTAGGAAGACTTTGAAGTACTGTGGCAGCAAACGAATGGGTTATATGGCTGGACGAAAGCTAGGAAAACCCAAAAGGGGGTGGCAATGGATCTGTTTGACAAGTCTGGGACTAAATCTGGGTCGTGGGAGGGTAGAACAAGAGGAGGGAAATCAAGGGGCTGTGGAAAAAGGGTAGGCAGCAGTAAGGAAAGGCCATGGGAGAGGTTTTAGGGATGGGCGAAGGTAAATAGAGGGGTTTTTGGTGAGAGATGAAGGCTAACAGGGGAGGGGATCTGTATGGCAGGTTTTCTAGTGATGGCGGAAGGCACTGTATGGGTTTAGATGGTTTGGGAAGGGGAAACGAGTGGTGTAGGGTAGGTTTTAGGAATAGGCGAAGGTGTTGGAAGGGATTAGGACAAGAGGCAACACTTAATGAATGAAAGAAGCTTTAAAGTTTTCTTTGCAAAATTTGTCTCCTACGAAAGGAATTGGTGAGAAGCCACGGAGGTGAGAAATCTTCAGGAACAATAAGGTGAGCAGACTTCATCTATCCAGGTACTCTTTTCTATCTCTCGTACCTCTCTCTTTGTTTCTTTTCTTTTCTTCTAAGAACAAAAAGCCCTTGAGCCATTGCCGTCACCTTTAACAGCCACGCCATCTGCTGCCCCAAATCCGTCCCAGATCTGTCCCGGATCTGTCCCAGATCTGTCCCAGAATCGTCCATTTGCCGTCCCAAATCTATCCCAGACCATCCCGACTCGTCCCAGATCCGTCCTGACCCGTCCCAGACTCGTCCCGGACCCATCCATTTCACTCCCTGCTATCACTACCCTTCCTTAATTTGGTTTGGTAAGTTATATAATTGTTTACATTAGATTTTCAAAAATTGCTTTAATTAATTGTGGTAAATTTATATTTATTAATTGTAAGTATAAATTGGAATTTAATTTCTGACCATTTTAGATTTAGGGTGCATTATTTGCATCCTTTTTAATGTTTAATGAACCAAATTAGGCATTTAGGATTACCATATCCCTTGTCCTGCGTCAAATTGGTATCAGAGCCAACTTTCGATCCTGGAACCTGTGGGTTATGGGCCCACCACCCTATCCTGAAGACCTCACGTGTGCGTGTTTGCATTTTGAAGACCCCACAAAGACGCGTGTGTGGGTAGATTTTTGTCCTTTCATCTGCTTGAACTCAAGGTCGAATTCTTTTTTAGATGGGGGGTTTGATGCGGAGCATGTCATATTCCACTTCAGATCCGTGTTATTTCTGTGCTTGCTATTTCCGTATTGTTTTAGTTTGGTTTAGTAGTTTCATTTATTTAGTAAGGATAGTTAAGGTATTTGATAATTATTTTTTTAGTAGGTTAAAAGTTTATATATATTGTAACCCTTCCTAAGCTTTCGCCTGTACCTCAAAACCCTTCTCTAAGTGTCGCCTGTTGTCCTAACCCCTTCCAACACCTTCGCCTACTCCTAAAACCTACCCTACACCACTCGTTTCCCCTTCCCAAACCATCCAAACCCATACAGTGCCTTCTGCCATCACCAGAAAACCTACCATACAGATCCCCTCCCTTGTTAGCCTTCGTCTCTCACCCAAAACCCATCTACTTACCTTCGCCCATCCCTAAAGCCTCTCCCATAGCCTTTCCTTATTGCTGCCTACCCTTTTTCCACAGCCCCTTGATTTCCCTCCTCTTGTTCTACCCTCCCATGACCCAGATTTAGTCCCAGACTTGTCAAACAAATCCATCGTCACCCCCTTTTGGGTTTTCCTGGCTTTCGTCCATCCATATAACCCATTCCTTCACACCCGCAATACTTCAAAGCTTTCCTACAGCCTTCGCAGGTCTTCCTGTGGTACAAGACAGCCGTCGCCCATCCTTTCCACATTGCCTTAACTCATATTATCCTTTCCCACATTACCGTGAGCTTATATTCTCTTTCCCCTGTTTGTCGTGATCCACAAAGTCCCATATTTTCATTTAAAACCATAGGCCCTTTCAATTAAAATCGCATGTGCCCATCTCACTTGAAGTCACATTCCACCCTTTCATTTAAATCTTTCATGTATTTGTCTACATCAGATTTTGGAAATGTTTTGCATGATTATCTGTGATAAACTCTATATTAATTAATTGCAAATATTAATTGAAATTTAATTTCAGTCCATTTTTTAATTTAGAGAGCATTATTTTCATCCCCTTTTAATCTTTAGGGAACTACATTTAGGCATTTAGGGTCATACTATCCCTTGTCCCGCGTCATTCATTGAACATTGTTTGGAGGTAGTACTCTTCCTCTCTGTGATCTGTTTCAGTTTCTTGTTGCTCAGGTTGTCCACTGCCATTTCCACTCAGCTGTTTGTACCTCTCTTTCATATTAATGAGATCTCCACAGTTTTCTCAAAGGAAAAAAAACACAATAATATGTAACCATAAAGTTGCATTTCTAATTAGATGTATCAAACTATCAGAACATGTTCAAACCTTATAATGCACGTCACTATTTGTTCTTAAAAAACACAATGGTTCTTCACAAACAAAAAATTCATTATGCATCTTTTTTCTGCATGGGAATTTTGTAACATATATAAGAGATAAATGCTTAGACTTTTGCACCTTTCAACTTCATGTACCTAAGACTGGTGCTCCTCGCACCTTTTACATTGGTGATGAGCAAAGAAAAATGATAATTTTTACTCCTGAATATTAGATTAGTTAGTTCTTAAATTTGTTTTATTTTGTAGTTTTATTGATATTTATTTTATATCTAAAATTATTACTGTTAGTATCTTATATTATTTAATTTTATTTAGTTAGTGTGTTTCTATGTTTTGTTAGGTTGATTTCGTTTGGATTGATTTTAGAGAAGCTTTGGTGATGGCGATTAAAGGTTGCTAGAAATACATTGAGAAAGAAAAATCAAAAGAAGTGGGTTGTTGACATAGATGATGGCTGCATGAAGAAAATAATGTAAAATAGAAGATCATGCTCTAACCAAGAAGAAAACAAGACAGCAGAGAGAGAGAGAGGTAGGATCGTCTCTCGAAACCCAATATTGAACAAGCATTGGATGGTGTTGGCTGATTTAGAAAACATAAGAATAGAAGGAGAGGAAAGGAGCCATGCAGCAGACAGGTGCAGCAAGCAAATAAAAAAATAATACAGCCAGCAAAGATGAGAAGACTTTCACTAAAAAAAATCAGCAACCCATCCAATGAAGCATCAGCAGAGATGAATTGGGTTCCGCTAAACAAGAGCACTGGGCCTAATCCCTAGCACCTAGTTTCAGAAAGATTTTAGAACAAGAGCAGCCAAAAGAGAATCTGCTACCAGCTAGAGACAGCAACCCACCTTGCAGCCAACGTGCAACTAAGAAAGGGACAGCAGAAGGAAAGAGGCAACACAGAGAAATACAGCAGCGTGTAAAAGCCATGTCTTGCTGCCCTGTTTGAATCGTGTAAAGCAGAGAAATAAAGAAGAAAAAGAATGAAAAGGATGCTGTTGTTCGTATGAAGAAGGTGAGGTAATTGTAGTAAGAAAAGAAAAGGGGCAGAGAGAATATAAAGAGAATGAAAATAGAAGTCATTGAGAAAGAGGAATCAATCGAGAAAGAGCTGGAATTAGAAGGGACGGTGGCTGATTTGGCAGAATGAGAAAAAAAAAAGAATAAAATAGAAGGGATGATCGGCTACATGGCTGACTGAAGAGAGAAAAAAAAGAAGGGAAAAAAAAAAGTAGCAGTTGCCGTGCATACAAGGGATCGGCTGAAGTGAAGTGGGACCCAGTGCTTGCTAAATTCACATCTCCAAACCTCTATAAATTGAGAGCCCTTCCTACAGAAGATTTCAAACTAGACATTGAGAAGGCTCGACTGAGAGAGGAATTGTGGCTAAGGCTCGGGAGTTCCGACAATCGCTCAGGTTTTATTTTTCCTCTCTCTTTTGCTTTTAATATCATAATGTCCGGCTAATTTTCTGTACTGAGGTTGAAGAGGAAGCCCCATTAATGAAATAATTTTTCAGTTATTAATTTATTGATTCTCATATATGTGTGTTTATTATTTAATGATTTTGACTTCATTAGATTAATTAAATATTCATTATTTTCACCATTAATATCATGCATTTTTTGTAGTTAATAATATTATTTAATTAATCAAGGGCTTGGCATTTTAATTAAAGAGTCCCCGTTTACACACTCGGATTTTCTGCCTCTACACACCCATTTCCGGGTGCGGGTGGTTAATTACCATTTTGCCCCTGCGTTTCCATTCGTTCGAACGAATTCCCAGTTCATTTAGCCATTCGTTCGAACGAATGGACGCATATCCCATCCAATTTTGATTCGTTCGAACGAATCCCCGTTTAAAATCAATTCGTTCGAATGAATCGGGTGAACAGTAATGCGCGTTACTGTTCACCTGTGTTACTGTTCACCCGTGAACGAATTGATTGAATAAATTGATTTTCTTTAAAATTTTAAAGTTATTTTTTAAGCACTGTGTATTTTTAAAATTTCTCAAATTAAATATCCGGACTAATTACGATAATCTGATAAAAATACTTTAAAACTTCAAGGTCTTTTGACACTCCTAAATATTTAAAACACAGTATTTACAAATAAGAGTATCCCTATAGTGTGCCGAAAACACATTTAGGAGTATCAAAAGACCTTGAAGACTTAAAGTATATTTATCAGGTTATCGTAATTATTCCGGATATTCAATTTGAGAAATTTTGGAAATACACAGCGCTTAAAAAATAACTTTAAAGTTTTAAAGGAGATTTTATTATTTAATACACTATGCACATTATTTTTTAAGCACCGTGTATTTTCAAAATTTCTCAAATTGAATATTCGGACTAATTACAATAACCTGATAAATATACTTTAAGACTTCAAGGTCTTTTGACACTCCTAAATGTGTTTTTGGCACACCCTAGGGATACCCTTATTTGTAAAATACTGTGCTTTAAATATTTAGAAGTGTCAAAAGACCTTGAAGTCTTAAAGTATTTTTATCAGATTATCGTAATTAGTGCGGATATTTAATTTGAAAAATTTTAAAAATATACAGTGCTTAAAAAAAAACTTTAAAATTTTAAAGAAAATCAATTCATTCGAATGAATCAGTGATTCATTCGAATGAATTGATTCATTCAATCAATTCTGAATAAATTCGTTCACGGGTGAACAGTGACGCACGTTACTGTTCACCCGATTCATTTGAACGAATTGATTTTAAACGGGAATTCGTTCGAACGAATCAAAATTTGATGGGGTATACGTCCACTCGTTCGAACGAATGGCGAAATGAACTGGGAATTCGTTCGAACGAATGGAAATGCAGGGGCAAAATGGTAATTAGCCACTCGCACCGGGAAACGGGTGTGTAGAGGCAGAAAATCCTGGTGTGTAAACGGGGACCCTAATTAAAAAGGAAGATTTGTTTGATTTAATGTTTTTCAATTTAATTAGATACATTGGATGCTTAGATTATTTTCTTTGATTCATTGTCTTTTAAATTAAAATTGGATACATTAAATGCTTAGGAATTATATCTTTAAAAGCGAAGGAAAATCTAAATTTTGAA
Organism: Chimonanthus salicifolius; assembly: GCA_013350335.1. Taxonomy (NCBI): domain Eukaryota; kingdom Viridiplantae; phylum Streptophyta; class Magnoliopsida; order Laurales; family Calycanthaceae; genus Chimonanthus; species Chimonanthus salicifolius. The sequence continues at coordinate 40,166,935 of CM023535.1, forward strand.
CAATATATTAATGAACTTAAATGTTTAAACCTTTAAAAACTGGGAATTGATGAATAAATAATTTGAATATTATGAATTTAATGGTGATGGAATCAGATACCTTAGTAATTCCTTTCACTTGATTAAATCTCCAATTTTTTTAGTTATTTTAATTTTGCAATTTTAATTCAACCATTCTCCATAAAAAAAAGTGTTAACTAGGTTAAGAGTAAATTGTTAGGCTTTTTTAATTTATTTTCCGGTTCATTCTAAAATCAAGTCCCTCTGGGTTCGACCTCGCACTTGCATATCTCTACTCTAATTTGATTCATGCGCTTGTGAGTAATTATTAATTTAAAATTTGCACAACAATTGGCTTCAATCCAACTAGAAATAGATAAAACGGGACAAATTCTTACATACGTGAGCTCAAAGAATGGGAAGTTGTTGATCATAACATAAGAATTTACCTCCCTGGGTAATAGTGATTTTTGTTTTCTCATATTTACACTCAATTTCAGGGCCTCAAATGCAGTTTTAAATTCTCTAAAACCAGTCAACATTTTCTTGAGTGCTCATGGGTGGCAATGGAATTGTGTTTTGAACATTTTTTTTCAGAATTTTGTTTGATTGTTGAGGTTGCATCTGGCTTCAACCATTTGCAGCAAAGAAAATTGTTCCTCACCTTAGGGATCCAAACACAGCCAAAGGAATTTCAAATTTTCATTAAAGGACACCCTCAGGTCAGACTCAGTTTCTCAAGGCACTAACTGTACTGTATTTTATTCATAATCAGTTTCTCGCGAGTAAAGGAGTTCCTGTTGGACTATGTTCTTAACATAGTTAAGACGTCTTTATAATGCAATAATGGCACCCTCTATAAAATGTTTGTATACTGGTTAGGATATCTTTATAAGTCAAATCTGAGACAAAAACTGTATATTTTTCGAAAGTTCTAAAAGGACAAAAGAATAACAAAGAAAATAATAGTCAATGTGCACAGACCTCATAGTGTTGAAGCAAAGCAGCAAATAACATTGTAATTCCGAGGATGGCAAATTTCTGCCCCACACATGCCCTTGTACCAGAACCAAAAGGAAGATATGCCGCATTTTCATTTGGATCATTCAACATGAATGAACTGCTTTCAGAATCTGCAAGCTCCTCAGCTAACTCTGAAATTGGGGAAAACAAGATGTCATAGAAGGCTGAAACAATCTTGGTTCAAGTGATGTTACGAGAGGAAAATGAAATTGCAGTTTTGCATATTTTGCTTTGTGTAATAGTACCAAATAAAATGTGGTCCAGCATACTTCAAGCAAACTTGGACATATGGCATAAAGCTATCTGTCTTTCTATCTAATTAACTACCTATCTAGCTATCTAACAGGAAAGAAATAGAGGAAAAAAGAGGATTCACAAAAACTAGGGATTATTAAACTAAACAGCACACTTCATTTTGTGTTTGACAGTATCAAAATAAAATGCAAGCCAGTGCACTTCAACCGAACTTGGAAATATGGCATTATGCTATCTATCTATTTAACAGGGTATAAGCAGCAGCACTCTCTTTTTGGATTTTATAGTCATCGAGAATGATCCTTCAAGAACAAATATGGAATCTAAGAGATCTTGGATATATGGAACTATCTAACTTATCTTTCCATGCGATCTGGCCACCAAATCAGAAGGAAATGAGAGAGAAGATAGCTTGATTCTTTACCGTGGCAAGTGTAGGGTGAAACTTGCCAGTTCGAGCTTTCCCATTGTGGGTCTGGTGCATGTAGACCCAACACATGGGCCCAGCGCCCACTCAAGAACTTAAATGGACCCCACTTGGAGAAGGAGACACTGTCAAACCCTGGAAGTCGAATAAAGTAAGGGAGGAGGTACAAGTTAACTAAAATTTAGCCAATTTGGCTGGCCCTAGTTTGCATAATTCCGATTTACATAGCCCGAGTTATGTCTGATTTTGTAAGCAGGTGTCAAGAGATGTCGAACCTAGCAATGGCCGACTTCTCTCCTACTTTCACTCTCCCTAAATGTGTGTAACTCCTCATGGCCGAATTCTATCCTAAATTGTCTCTCCATTGATGCACAATGAATCACTCCAATCAGTACAAGGTCTTCCAATCTCTTTTGGACTTTCAATAGGCGCATGAAGCAAGCTCTCTCCTCATTGGCCGATGCCGACATGGCAAGCTCCCATTGGTTGTTTCATCTCTCCTCGGTTGAGTGCAGCTCTCCAACGTGCACAAGACCAGTTTGGGCACAAGGATTAGCAGTCTTATGTACATTTTTATCATTGGTTATATTTTTAATTCCTTTTTTTCATTGGTCCTCAATGTGAGCTAGAAAGGGTTGAGTTGGGCTTGCATGCCCTAGTCCAAGTGTGCTTCATGCTTCCCACGACCACTTGGTCTTGTCCACGCCAACTATGGTTGGTTATCCCATGGTTAAGTCCTCTCTCTCAAGCCTATAAGTAAAGGCCGAGAGCATGCTTGTGGAGGCATCGAGTTTTTGAGCACAAGTCAAGAGACTTAGAGTCAAGTCTCAAGTGTGGGAAGAGTCGAATTCATTCAAGTAAGTTGCCGATTGAAGCTAGTTTCTTTGTAATTTTTTATTTGAGTTAAATAAAGCTTGCTACATGTTTTCATTACTGAGTTTAATTGGATTGCTAAGTGGATTGCATTTAATTTTATTTTAATTCAATCGAGCAAAGGCTAGTTCTCTGGGACTACTTTTTTCCTTAAGTTGTGGGTTAGCATTCCTTTTCGATTGACACCAAATTGATTTCCTTTCCTTGTGTGGACCAAGGACGGTTCTTAACACTAACTTCGGCTACATCACTATCTGTCTGATCTATAAATGTAGAAGCATAAAAATGCATATGTAAAACAGAGAGGATTTGACGAGGATGATACAATCTGATGGGGAAAAAAACCAGACAGCCTGCAACACAACACTTATGTTGTCCAGTGACCTTCAACCAAAGTTGAACACCTGGCATTATCAATCTATCAATATAATCTGATGGAAAAATCAAGCAGACTGCAGCACACCATTATAGTTTGTCCAATGTGCTTCAAATGAACTCTGACATGACATTATGTTATTTAGCTGATCTGTTAATGCAAAGGCATAAAGATGCACAACCAAAAGACAGAAGAATGGCACTAGAATAATATGATATAATGTAGATTCAAAGAAACCACAACACAAGTTGTCTAATGTGCTTTAATTGAACGGGACATATGGCATTACACCATCTATCTGATCTCTGAATGCAGAAGCATAAAGACGAGTACAAAAAAGGCTGAGAAAGATGATCCTAAGAAAGCATAATCTGATGGAGAAATCCAAGCAGTTAAGTTGTCCAGAGTGCTTCAATCAAACTTGGACAATTTGCAACTATTTTGTCCATCAGACCGCAATACACCAGTTGAATTGTCCGTATGCTTCAACCAATCTATTACTATGCGTCCCTTGGTGAACTCTACCGTTTGGTCTTCCAAAGCTCTGTCTCGTGCTATTTCATTTGGAGTATGAGATTGGGGAAAATATTCACCCAAGATAATTTGCGCAAGAAAGGACGGATGATGGTCAGTGCTTGTCCGTTCTGCCATCAAGCCTCCAAGGACGTGGTGTTGGGTTTTATGGCTCAAAGCTCTTTTGGCGCCTAGGCCCAATCTTTTTTGTAAGCCCTAGTATATAATGTCTCTTTCTCTAGGGTTTTCTTTGGGCTGTGTCATTTCTCTGGGAGAGAAACAGAGAAGGGAAAGAAACAGAGAAAGGAAAGAGAGACTATGATGAAGTGGGAAAGGAATCCTTGTAACGATCTTATTCATAGTGGAAATCTTTTACACGCCTTGTGGACGTAGGTGGTTTTACCGAACAACGTAAATCCCGTGTTCTTGCTTGTCTTGTGTGATTGCTTGTTTTGATTTGCGATTTGGTTGTTCTGTGGGTTAATTTGCACAACACGTGGATCATCTCCTAAGCCATTGTTCCTTCTTGTGGGCAGTTTAGAACATTATCTTCGACAGGTTTCATTCAATTGGTGTATGCTCTCCTTAGTTGGCCAGCTTTCCTTTGCTTGGGTCTTATTAATGTTTCCCCAAGGTGCTCTACATTGTGGTGTCTTGCTCTTTTTGCCACTTCGCAGAGCCTTTGGTGGAAACGTAACAATTGGGTCTTCAAGAATCATGCAAGAGTCCCCAAGATGTTAGTAATCGAATTTTCGCTAAATGTGCTGCTTGGGCCCCTTCCCTTGATGATTCCGGAATGTCTGCATAACTGAAATCCTGCGTGCCTGGAAGTGTATTGGGCTGTCTTGACTCATGATGTAAGGATGGTTTTTGCTTCTTTGGGTATTTCGGGTGTATGGAGTTGGGGCTGATTTTGTTCAGTACCTTAGTTTAATGTATTTAACATGAAAACCCAAAGGAGTTAAACTGTCCAGTATGGTTCAATATCAAACACCACCACCCTAGGTATAAGTTGCATTGTGTGATAGATATGTCGAGATATGCAAGACATGTCAAAAGATGCACCATGCGTAACAACAGTGAGAGAATGGAAAATTACCATCGAAATTGGATTTCACCAAGGGTCTACTTTAAGCCCTTATTTCTTTTTTTTAATAATGGAAAATGTAGCATCAGAAATTAAAAATGAAGTGCCTTGGCTTATATTGTTTACAAATAATATGGTACTAATTAGTGAGACAAGAAATCAACTAAATAATAAACTGAAACTGTGGAAGGAGCTTTTTGACATGAACTATCTAAAAATTAGTAGAGCAAATACAGGATACAAGTGGAATTTTAGTGGGTCTGAGAACAAGGGATAGACCAATTAAAGTTCAAGATGCCTTTAGTATTGTTTTGTGATGGTGCAGTTGTAGAACCTAACAGATGATTTATTTCGATATAGCAAGTAGGATGGGTGCAGGGTATGTTAATTCTAGGGGCATGTAACGCCCCGCCCTTTTCCACCCTTCCGAAAATCAGAGTCTATTTTTTTTTTTTATATAAGGTGAGTAAAGCTGGAAGAGAGCGGGGAGCGTCACGACGCGAGCTAAGTCCGACCCTTAACTGCCCAAACCTATGTGTGCATGGACCAAGTCCATGAAAACCCAACCACACATAGAACTAAGAAAAACTTGCGGAATATACATAACTGATTGCAGAATAAATCAAATATGCGGAATAACAATAGGATGACAATCCTATTCCATATGAGATAGCAAAGTACAAGTCCTATCCACAATAACAATAAATAGAGTTCATTCCGATATCCAAGCTCCTATGCGTGGCTTCCTTCCCGATCCTCGGCCTTTCCCTTCCCCTTTCCTGCGTCTTCCACTAAAGATAGAAATAGGGCGTTAGACAATGCGCCCAATAGGTATTCCGATTAGGGCTAACACATGGGTTAGTATATAAAATCCAGATATAATATACCATATCATACTTATAAAACATCGTATCCAAAATTATGTATGATAACAGAGATCCAATCATACAGATAAAAACCAGTAAACTTGCATGATAATAAAGATCACATCATGCCGATTCAATGCCATGTCATGCTAGCATATGTCTTATGCAATGAGTCCCACCCATCACATACATATAATCTCTTGATAGTATTCTCATCTCTTGATAGTATTCACCACATCAAATTACCCCTCACGACTTACGGACGCCCTGACGGAGCGTGGGTGTCCGGTTAAAGTATCCCTCACTTTATGGACGCCCCGACGGAGTGTAGATCTCCGGTTAAAATACCCCTCACGACTTACGGACGCCCCGACGGAGCGTGGGTCTCCAGTTACATTTCATCCCTCCCATGCCATGCATGAGATGCAAATGTCAATCATGCTACAGAATATTCCAAAACATAGCATGAAAATCCCATAATTGCAGCATATTGTTTGATAACAAAATAACTTATCAAACATGAAATAAAATCGTCAAAAGTACATAATACATATCCATGGTTTCAATGATGTAGGAATCCTACCAAAAGACCGCTCAAGTGTCCTTTGCTTCTTAATCCGGCAACTGCTCAAGGTCTTGCACCGTTTGTGAGGTCCCGTCACCTTGTTTATATATCAACAAGTCAAGACAATATCTATATAATTTCCAATTAAGTCTAAGTCCTTACACAGACTTTGTGGGGTTCAGCCATACACTATGGCCGAACCTCACTTACTTTGTTTGATCCCTCTTTGATCTATTACTCCATCACCACTTAGTTAATCCTTTAACAATTACTCATCTACCATTGGTAACCACCTAAGTCCACAAAATACAAGCTTGTGGGGTTCAGCCATACAACATGGCCGAACCTCACTTCCTTATTTTGGTGCCTTTCTTATAGTGTCCTTTGATTATTAATTTAAAACCAAGATTAAACTACCTTGATTCATACATCTAATCAATTGTACCATAATTATTTAACCTTGATAATAACCTAAGTCCATAAAAATATCCCCCATGGGGTTCGGCCATACACCATGGCCGAACCCATGGTCCATCATTTTTGGCCATATTTACATTTTTGCCACTCCTTCTTCCCTTTGTTTAATATTGCTAATAACCCATGTCCATATAACAATCCACCTTAGTGGGGTTCGGCCATACCCCATGGTCGAACCTCACCAACTCAAATTTGATCTTTTTAATCCTTTCTAATTAAATCCAAATGCCATTCCAATCATCTAATTACCTAGCCCTTAGTCCTCCATCATTGCCACTCTATGGGGTTTGGCCCTACACATGGCCGAACCCTATAATTCCTCTTATCCATCAAAACCTTTATCCATCAAAGAATGGTTCTCATAACCCCATCCATTGGAATATTTTTAAACCTTTTTTTTTTAAACCAAAGTCCATACATAGCACTTGGTGGGGTTCAGCCATACACCATGGCCGAACCTCACCCCTTTTGGTTTTGGTGTTCCTTTTTGCCATTCTTCTTAATAACCATTAACCATCCATGTCTATCATTTTTCCATCTATGTTAACCCTTTTAAAACATTATAAAACTAACAATAATTTCTAATCATATTCATACTCTATATAACCCATAAAATGGCCCATGGGGTTCGGCCATACACATGGCCGAACCCTATGGTTCTCTTGATTCAAACCTTCCTATTTACACATAGTTTATACCCCACATCTTAGCCATAATCATAGTATGGTTCAGCCATCCAATGGCCAACCCAAACTGTCCATCATATCTTCATATTAAACACCTTAAAACCTTAAATCATTGTATGGTTTTTATCCCTCAAAAACCATACAATTATCAAATCATTTTCATGGGGTTCGGCCATCCAAAGTGGCCGAACCCTATGATCCACTTTCTACTCTTTTTAAACACCATCTTCCATGGTTTAAACCTTTGATAAATTCAGCCATATCATGGCCAAATCATGTTCCCTTATTCATTTTTCTCAACAAAATTTTATGGAATGCTTACCAATCCTCTTAGCTTCTCTTCTTGCCTTTTGATCCTTCCTTCCTTCCTTCTTGCTCCCTTAGATCCCTCTAGCCGATTATGATCTTTGATCAATGATGAAATCACCAAGGCTGGTTCGGCCAAGGAGGTAGGTTTTGAGAGAGGAAGAGAGATGAAACTCAATGCTTCTTGAGATGTAAAATTCGGCCAAATGATGTAGTGTGCCTCTTTTGTAGTATTTCTTTGAAATCAGCCCCAACTTCTTTCAATTCCATCCTTAATCCTTCTCCTTCCTTGATGCTTTACTGGTCCTCTAAAGGCAAAACGTGGGAGAGAGTGGAAGAGAGAAGAGAAGAGAATGAGATGGAAATTCCTCAATGGAGGGGTCGGCCAAGGGGTGTGAAGTGCCCCTTGGTTGTACCCCTTTTATAATTAGCCTAAGTCCTTTCCCTTTCCCCTCTTTACTTCTTGGTTTGTTCAAGGTGTCCCTTGGCTTAACCAAGGAGACCTTTGACACAAACCAAGGCATCCCTTGGGACTCCCAACGTGTACATCTTGGATTGTGCTTCTTGGGTTTCATTCCATGAGATGGAAAATCCTATCTCATTGTGGTTTGTGCACTCCCATCAATCAGCCCCTTAAACCTCTCATTTACCCTCATCATTATTGGTATAACCAAGGAGTCCTTTGGCATAACTATGGGACACTTGGCCTAAACTCAAGCAAACCTTTCATCTCCCCAACGTTGGGCTTTGGGTTTCCATCATGAGATGGAAACCCTCCAAATTCCCAATTTAATTCTTATCTCATTTCATTAAGTCTTATGCATGGGATACCACTCCCAAGTACCCAACGTGTGGGACTTTGCTTGGGTCTTTGAGATCAACACAACTTCTCATTGACTCACTTGCATTAAAAGGTCTCCATGGCTTCCCATCCAACTCATTCAACTCATTAGCTCAACTCACCCATTTAATGCACTTGAGTCAACTCAATTGTTTGATTCATTTCCAACTCAATTCAGCCCTAACTCAACATAATTTAACTCAATCCTTTTAGCTCACTTGATGGTCCACATGGTCAACGTGGTCAACATGGTCAAACTCGACCCATTGGGTCCCCATGTAACTTCTTGATCCAATTAGGTGCCATGACCCATTTAAATGACAATTATCCGTTTAAATGTGGTTTACCCAATTGCACCTAGCTTACCCATTTACCCTTCATTGAACTCCCATTCAATTCAGCCTAACCCAATTAAACTTGAGCTCACCCAATGGTCAAACAAGTCCACTGCGACCCATTGGGTCCCAATTGGGTAGTTGACCCATTTAATCACACATACCCAATTATTTCCAACCCGAATTCTATCCTTGATCCATTGGATCATAATTCGGCTATTGACCCAATTCTTAGCCATTTATTTCCATTGATCCACATCTACTATCCGTTGGGCAATTGACCCAACATTTATCAAGCCTTACCCATTTACTTCTAACTAGCTCATATATGATCCATTGGGTCCCAATTGGACTTTTGACCCAATTGGCAAATTTATTTCCATTGAACCACATCTACCTTCCGTTGGGCAATTAACCCAACATTTACCCATCTAAGGTTCATATCTTTCCAATTCCCATTTCAATGGCATTTTCGTGAATATTGATATCTTTGAAAAATCGGGGTGTTACAGGGCAAGATACTGGAGTTTTGTAAGATAGGAGTGTAACTGTCGATTATAGGGCAATTCTACAAGACAAAAAACAAACCTGCAATACTATATGCAGCTGATTGCTTCGTTCTTTTTTTGGGTGAGATGGTGATGTGATTTGAACTTGCAACCCATGCAAAGCTAAATGTTGGGTGATGTAGAGAAGCAGATAAAGTGATGGTAACAAAGATGAGTTTATTCAGATGAGTGTCTCAAGAAACATTTGAAGATAAATAGAAACAATGCATTAGAGAAACCCTAACGATAACGACAATAATAGAACATCCATTTAGTTCAAATGGCTTGGGGACAACTGCATTACAAAAAATTAAAGGGTAAGCAGTAGTTAAAGGTGCACCTAGGTACAAGCAAAAAGAAGCTACACCTTTTCATATAGCTAGGAGGATGCAGGCATAAAAGATGGCTAGGTGCGCCTTGATTATAGGTGCACCTTCTCAATAAACTAGAGTTCAGACTTTAAAAGTTAAGGTTGAAATTTAAATTAAGCTATTAAATAAATAAAAGAAACTATAGAAGATGAATAGGGAAGAATGGGACTAAAAAATACCCTATGAAGGGTCTCAAGTCTTGACAGAGAGGAAAGGGGGGAGAGAAGAGGTGCAATGATACGGCATAGAAGAGGAGTGCACTATAGAAGGGCACAACAGTGCACAGCGATACTTGTAAGTCATCCTCTCTCTCTCTCTTTCTCTCTCTCTCTCTCCCCTCCTCTTCGTAATCATTTTTCCACATTTTCATGAGGGCTTTTTCTATCTTTTCTTCCCCTTTTTTCTCTCTCTTTTCTTTTTTATTTCTTTTTTTTCTGTTTTTTCTTTTTCTGATCTTCTCACCATTGGCGCTTTTTCTGATCTTTTTCTTTTTTGCTTTCCCTCATTTTTCTTGCTTCTCACAGCTTCTTTTTTTTTCTCTTTTCGCTGCTATTGCTTTTCTTGGGTTTTCTTGAGTTGCTGACTGATGCCACTAGCTTAGTTTTGAAGCCATACAACCATTTTTCTTTGTTTGTTTATTTAGGTCCATCACCTCTTTACCTGAAATTCCTCCTTCACAAATTATAATAGCTTTCACTAGAGGCTTATTAGGTCCCAAACCATAGCCATATTGATGTAGCGGAAGCGATGCGGGTTTAAAGGGGCCTAGTCAAACCCGGTCGACACGGGTCAAACAGTCAAATATAAAGGTCAAATGATCAATGTGTCAATGGGATAGACTAGGGATGGTCAATAAATTAATTGAGAAGGGTAGAACGGGAAAGGTGGATAAAGAAAAGTAGCATTTAATGACTTTGTGGTTTGCACGGAAAAGGGTGAAAGGTGCATTAATGGAGGTAATAAAGGTGGGAATAAAGAAAGTTGAAAGTAAGGAAGGGTATGGTTGGAGTTATTGGAAATAAGGTGGGATGGGAAGATGGGTTTTGGGCTTGGTCGATGGTTATAAGAAGGAGAAAGAGAGGATGAAGAGAGGTTGCAGGTGAAGGTTATGGACGAACCTGATGGGGCAGAAGTGGTCTTTGGTAGCAGCGGCGGAGATGGATCCAGTGAAGGTTTCTGGGCGATGGGGTTGCAGATTTGCAGCAGCAGGTTGCTGATGGTGCTGGGCAGTTTCGCTGGAAATGGCAGGATGGAAAAGGAATGGCTGAAGATGGAAGCTGTCAGGGATAAAGCCCAGACTCTGCGGAGCGGCAACAGAAGCTTACCTGGGATGATGCCCAGTGTCGGCGATGGCAAAGGCTGGAACTTAGCCAGCAATAAAGGAAAAAGCCTGCAACGCAATAGAAGGTAGAAGATAAAAAACTAAAAGATAATTTTATTTCAATCTGAATATTCGAAAAATAGAGAGAGGTATTCTCTTGTTGGTACATCCGTGTATATATAAAAGCAAAAGACTCCTAAACAAACTCAACATGGACTCAACAAGGAAACTAGAAATGGGATGGGAATGAAAATCCATACCAACTAGGACACCCACTACAATCCAAAACGAAAACAACTTGCTAATAATAAAATAATAATAATAATAAATAAATAGGAGTGGGGACATCATTGTCGTGTCCTACATCACATATCCATACTATCAGCATGCTGCCTAATGCTTTCTGTTATAACAACTAAAAAAATTGTTAGGAGTTATGCATGAGAATTAACATAGAAGAGCATATGCAACTAAATAACTGAACTACAGTTTTTAGAGAGAAAAACACTTTCTTTGTTGAGTTTGACCTTCTGCTGCCTTTTTTCTTCCTTTCTTTTTGAGAAAGAGAGAGAATGAAAAGTTTTTGACTTTTTAGCACTTGATTCTATATATTTTATCCTTTTGTTCTTAACAGCTTTTATTATGCTTCTTTTCCTTTTTGTCTTGCGCACTTGTGCTTTTGTATTTTTTTGTCAATTCAATTTTTACAGCACATTGTTGCACTGCTAGTTGATGATGAATACATGAAGTGACACATTCTTCATAAATACGTAAGAAATAGTTACAGCAGCATTGCATTTTGTTTATATTGGTTCCATAAATGCAGATAATAAAAAATAAAAAATATTTTTTAAATATCTAAAAAGGTGTCCATGCCTAGACATTCACCTTAGACCTTATGATGCAGGACAACTAGTAGGGTGATCCTAAATGCCTAAATTTGGTTCCCTAAATATTAAGAGATGAAAATAATTAACCCTAAATCTAAAATGGGCTGAAATTAAATAAACAATTAATATATGCAATTAAATAATATAAGTTTATCAAATAGTCATGCAAAATATCCTTGGAATCTGGTGTGAACAATGGAAAGATTTAATAAAAGGGTGGACTGATCGAATTTAATGGAAAAAACATATGGTTTTAAATAACCATGTGCTTTCACCCAAGAAATAAAAGGAACCGAGGGTAAGGAAAAGGGCATATGGGTTACGGATGGCAAGGGGAGGGTTTTAGGTGTTGCCGCAAAGGGTAGTGGATCTTACGAAAGTAGGCGACAAAGGCCAAAGGTGTTGTGGGACCCACTGGGACCCAACTCAGGATAAACTAAATTGACTATGCCTATCTTGGCAAATCAACTGTATAGGTGTATAATTAGGAGTAAATAAATTAAACTGAATTTTCATCTGTAAAAACTGAGAAGAAATCAGTCGACTGAAAATTACATTTCAGTCGGCTGAAAAAGGTTCCACTATTCTCTTTGGTTTGACGGATCAGCCTCTTCCACTGCTCTTCTGCCAGTTTTTTGCTGCCTCTGATCTCTCTGCCACTTTTATCCTTGCTTTCTACAACTTGCAAGCTTTCTTATTGGGATAATGGCCGCCTCTCCGGAACCACTGAAGACTTCTGGGGCATCTTCTTCCACTGATATGGCTTCTTCTGGACATTAGCATATTGGCAAGATTACCATTGTGCTCTTAAATGAGACCAATTACTTCCAATGGTCTCATTCGGTTAAAATGTTTCTTACTGACAAACAGCTATCCAATTTTATTGATGGCACCACCCCTGAACCAGACAAGAAGGACTCTTCCTACCGTACCTGGAACGCTAATAATTCTTTGGTGTAGTCTTGGCTTCTTCATTCCATGGAAGATCATATTCGTGGGACTGTCTATACACTTCTCACTGCCAAGGATGTCTGGGACACCATTAAGGCTTTGTATTCGGACAGTGATAATTCTGCCCGGCTCTATGAGCTCTATCAAACTGCTTCTCACCTTCGACAGGGGGAGCTCTCCCTCATTCAGTATTATTCCAAGATGCAGACCTGTTGGCTTGAATTGGATCAACTTGAATCTGTTCGGTTTGTCGACCCTGCTGATGTTGTTCTCTATAAGCAGATTCTTAATCGACAACAGACTTTTGAGTTCTTGGCTGGCCTTAACCAAGACTTTGAACCTATTCGGGCCCAGCTGCTTGGCAAACATCTTCTTCCCTCTCTAGAAGAAGTCTACTCTGACTTATTTCGAGATGATCGGCGCTGCCTGGTTATGACTCCTATGCCAGTTGAACGGTCTGCATTGGTGACCACTCATCATTCCATGCCTCCTCTTGCACGTGGGGCTATTGGTTCTTATGGCAACAATCCTTCTTCTGACCCGCGTCGTGACACCAAAGGTCCCCGGAAGAAGGGGTCTCAGTTCTACACTTTTTGTAAGAAGACGAACCATTATGTTGATTCCTGCTATAAATTGCATGGCCGTCCGAAGCAAGTTATTATCTCCGTCGCCTCGCCGGTTACCTCCTCCCCTGATGTGGTTAGCGACGATGCCCCAGTCACTCGACAGGACTTTAACATGCTGTTACAAAAGCTGGATCACCTTCAACACTCTGAGGTTTCCAATGCTGTCTCTTCTACTTCAGGTACTGAGTCCTTTGCCAATCATGCCTCTTCTCATTCCTGGATCATCGATTCTGGGGCCACTGATCATATGGCAGGTATGTCTAATCTCTTCTCTTCCATTTCTCCTGTCTCTTATGGTCAAGTTAAATTAGCCAATGGTTCCTCTACTACCATTGCTGGAAAAGGGACCCTCCCTCTCTCTTCCACCTTGCACCTCCCATTTGTGTTACATGTACCTAATTTATCTCGCAATTTGCTTTCTGTTAGTGCACTCACTAAACAATTTCATTGCTCAACAACCTTCTTTCCTTCTCATTGTGTATTTCAGGATTTGACCACGAACAAGTGATTGGTGGTGGTCGTGAAGTTGGCGGTTTATATCTGCTGGATGGTCTTGTTGGTGCCTCTGCAGCCTACTCTAGCTCCTCTTCGTCTGATATATGGCTTTGGCATTGCCGGTTGGGGCATCCCTCTGACCCTGTCTTCAAGAAACGTGTTCCTTCTTTATCATTTAAGCAGTTTGAGTGTGCTCCCTGCCAATATGGGAAAAATAAAAGAACTTATTTTCCTTCTTCTATGAATAAACATGAATCTTCTTTATATTCCGTTATTCATTCTGATGTTTGGCAATCACCCTCTCTTTCTCGCACTGGTATACGTTACTTTATGTCATTTATTGATGATTATTCTCGGATGACCTGGATTTATATCATGAAGCATAAGTCTGAAGTGTTTGATCACTTTCGCACATTTTATAATTGGGTTGCCAGGTTCTAAAATTAAAATTTTGCATAACGATAATGGGGGAGAATATCTGCCTCATTGTTTTGCTCAATTTCTGCAAGAGCATGGTATTGAATCACAGTTATCTTGTCCATCTACACCACAATAGAATGGTGTAGCTGAACGCAAAAATAGACATCTTCTTGAAGTCGCCCGCTCTCTCCTTTTTTCCATGCATGTCCCACAGTCGTACTGGCCTGAGACTATCCTAACCTCATGCTACCTTATCAATCGCATGTCATCCAGAGTTCTGCTGGACAAATCACCCATTGATCTTCTCTCTCTTTATAAACGTATTCCTCTTCTTCCCTTACATATATTTGGATGTGCCTACTTTGTTCACCAATTTTCTGGTGATAAACTTTCCCCCCGTGCTGTGAGGTGTGTTTTTCTGGAATATTCCCCATTCCATAAAGGCTACAAGTGTCTTGATCCAGTTCCTGGCAAAACATATGTGTTTATGGATGTCACCTTCTTCGAAACAGTCCCTTACTTCTCTTCACCATCTGTCCCTTCTCCAATTCTTCCTCTCCTCCCTCCTGACTTGAGTCTTACTGGCTCTGACGTGCATCCCACTAGCACTGCTAAGCCCACTCTGGTATATCACCGCAGATAAATAAAGCCTCCACTCCACGAGAACAACACCACGTCATCTGTTCCCGGCCCAGATCCTTCCCTTCCAGATGCCTTTGTTCTTCCCATTGCCCTCCGCAAAGGTAAACGTACTTGTACCTCGCATCCCCTTGACCATTTTGTGTCTTATCATGCTGTCTCTCCTGCCTATCACACTTTTCTTGCAGCTTTGGACAGTACTAAGATGCCCAAGCGGATTGACACCGCTCTCCGTGATCCCTTGTGGAAGGCATCCATAGAAGAGGAACTCACAGCCCTTGAGCAGAATCACATATGGGACATGGTTCCCCTACCTCAAGGTAAAACTCCAGTCGGGTGCAAATGGGTTTTTGCTTTAAAACATAATCCGGATGGCTCCATCGCCCGGTATAAAGCTCGTCTCGTTGCCAAAGGATTCACACAAACTTACGAGGTGGACTATCAGGAAACCTTCTCCCCCGTGGCCAAGATTACTTCTGTTCGCATCTTGATTTCCATTGCCACCACTTATAACTGGCCGCTGCATCAGTTAGATGTGAAGAATGCCTTCCTTCATGGTAATCTCTATGATGAAATTTATATGCTTCCACCACCAGGGTTTGTTAATCAGGGGGAGCCTCAGTCTGTCTGCAAACTCCGAAAAGCTCTATATGGCCTCAAGCAGTCTCCACGGGCCGTGGTTTAAGAAGTTCAGCAGTGCACTATTGCCTCATGGTTTCTCTAGATGTCAGATGGATCACTCAGTTTTTATCTACCGTCTTCATTATGTGGTCATGATTCTAGTGGTGTATGTTGATGACATTGTCCTCACCGGTAATGACGCTATTGCCATAACTACCTTCAAAGAATATCTACAGCGCACATTTGCTATTAAAGATCTCGGGCCATTGTGCCATTTTTTGGGTATTGAAGTCGCCCGTTCTTCTAGAGGACTCTCTTTATCTCAGCGCAAGTATGCTCTTGACCTTTTTCAGGATGCTGGATACTCTGGGTGCAAACCTACTGACACTCCATTAGATATCAATACGAAACTCTCTCCAGCAGACGGGACTCCTCTTGATAGTCCTTCATTCCATCAGAAGTTGGTGGGGAAATTGAATTATCTCACTATTACACGACCCGATCTCTCCTATGCAGTTGGTGTGGTTAGTCAGTTCATGCACGAACCACGGGATACCCATCTTCATGCTGTCTTCCGCATCCTTCGCTATCTTAAAGCTCATCCTAGCAGGGGTTGGTTCTTTGCACGACAGTCTTCCCTCTCTGTTCGTGGCTATTCATATGTTGATTGGGCTGGCTCTCCTGATGATCGCCGCTCAACATCTGGCTACTGTGTCTTTTTTGGTTCTCATCTAGTCCGATGGCGTAGTAAGAAACAATCTGTTATTGCTCGCTCCAGTGCTAAAGCTGAGTATCGTGCAATGGCCAATACTACAGCTGAGCTTTTTTGGGTCCGCCAGTTTCTTCAGGAATTAGGTTTTGCTCTACGTGACCCACTCATTATGTTTTGTGATAATCAGGCCGCTATCAACATCGCCTCCAATCCAGTCTTTCATGAGTAGACCAAGCACATTGAAGTTGATTGTCACTTCCTACGACAACACATTTCTGAAGGCCACCTTGTTACTCCACATGTGAAGTCTAAGGATTAATTGGCAGATATCCTGACCAAGTCTGTTCCTCGCCACCAACTTACTTCGGTTCTTGACAAGCTGGGTTTGATCGACATCTTCGAGTCAGCTTGAGGAGGAGTGTTGTGGGACCCACTGGGACCCAACTCAGGACAAACTAAACTGACTATGCCTATCTTGGCAAGTCAACTGTATAGGAGTATAATTAGGAGTAGATAAGTTAGACTGATTGTACTTTCATTTTGGCCACCTTAATTGGTTCTCTCTCTTATATATACCTGTACCCTCTAAGAGAAAATACATCTTAATACAATTCTGAGAATCAATATTCTCTGATATTCATCTCTTTTTCCTTTCTTTATTTCTTTTTATTATTAGATTCAACAAAAGGGTCACGGAAGACGCGCGGCAGCAGGGAGGGGGTTTCTGGGTGGTAACGGCAAGCAAGGGGTGGGTTATAGGGGACATTGCATCATATCTGGGCTTAGGGAAGGGGCGGCAAGCCAGTATAGGGTCTTAAGAAGGGATGGCCTGCAGCAGGGGACTTGGAAAGGGACAGTAGATGGAGTTGGGGTGACGACAGTTAAAGGTAAGGACTGTTATGGGATTTGGCCATAGTAGAAGAAAAGAAAAAAGGGGAAAAGAGAGAAGAAGAAGAAAAGAGAAGAAGAGACGAAGAAACGTACCTCGAAGAAGATGGCCTCACGTCGCGGTCTCACGCCAAAGGAATCACTCCCAATCTCAATCGCACAAGAGGTTTGCGAAAATCTTTCTCAAATTTTATTCATATCATCAATCGTGTCTTTGCCTCATGGAGGCTACAACTTATATAAGCTTTGTCCTTAATAAAAATAAAATAAACACTAATTACCAAACTACCCTCACTAAACATAAAACACGTGGAAATAGCAAAATACAAAAGTGCAAGGTGCTGGAGATGCACCGCATCAATCTCCCCATCTGAAAAGAACTCGACCTCTAGTTCAAACAGATGAAAAAACATCAATCTTCCCACGCATGCGCCTTCCCAATGTGGGGTCTTCAATATGCATTCACACGCAAGTGATGTCATCAAATGTCATCCAATGGAGTCATCATCAAGCCTCAATGCTCCTGGAGTGGCTTTCTTCCGTCGTCGCTGGGATGCTCGGACATCTGAACTGTCACTGTGGTCAACATGCTCCAGGGCTCCATTGCGCCTTGACTAGGTTGCAAATGGAAGGTATTTGGGGTGGAGAGACCCCAACGACTTGAGTTGATGGGACAAAAGATAACATGATAAATTATAGAATAACAGAGTATGATTTTGGCCAAGTTGGAGCAATAACATATAACTCAAAAAGTAGTGCCAAATAGAAAGAACATGGGTATGATGGTAGTGGTGGTTGTGGTGATGATAGAATGTATCATGATTCAACTGTTCAAGAACTCAAAATGACTAAACTCAGTTGAATCATCTCAACTTGATGGAAAAACGTGTAACTTGCTAAAAACTCGTTTTACCATTGAGTTTTTATCTAACTTGAACAATTTGCTGAATTAAACCAAAAAAAAAAAAACTCAAATAAGTGTACATAACAAGCATTTCTTCTCAAAGAGACATGGGTGTCAGTATTTAATGAACAAAATCTATAATGGGATTATGGAAAATAGAAAAATGGTGTAAAAAATAAGAAACAGAATCTTAGATTAATGTGAGGAGATAGGAGGAAGGATCGACAGATGGGGACTTATGCCCCCCTCTGCTTCTTTCTTCTTGCTCCTGCTACTCCTTCCTCGTTAAATTTTTATTTTGATCTTTATTTCTTATTGCCCATTTCCTTTTCTCGCATATTTCCCATTTTTCTACCTTTTTTTTTTCCTTATTTTTCTTCTTCTTCTTCTATGATAAATCTATTAAATGAAACCAATCAATGAAATTATCTAGGGAAGAGAACCTTGGAGTGGTTAACTGGAAATAGCAATGCAAAGAACAGGAATACATTTCCTGAGAAGAAGATGGTTTGATTACAGAAACTTAAGGCCAACACAAATGACTAAAAGTTACAATTGGAATAATTTAGGCCTAAAAGTGAGGCTATGTAGGATGGATTGGACTTCTCACCAGTATTTCCTTCACGAATAACCTTTGACAAAAAACGGTAAGGGTTGAACTGGCTAGCATCACTCCCCCAACATGAACCATCCATCTGCACCAGCTGCACAGGAACAACGAGAATTGCTCCAGCAGGCACAGTTATACCAGTTTTCAGATTCAAGTCTGCAAGCCATTAAGAAAATAAAGTCACAATGGCTAATGTCAAACAGTACAAACAGTGAACAACAATGACACATGAAAAGACAGCATGGAGGATATCAAAACATATACAATGATGCTATGAATAAAGGAAGATCCAATCACCTAGCTGATTCAACTATCATAAGAAGGAAAAAAAAAATCATTGTTTCCAAGAACATCCTATATGGATATAATGCAGTAAAGTATTTCATTTAACTACCAGCATTAGATAGTTGCAGAAGTCAGTGCTATTTAGAATCCATTCAAACATCATATGAGCTACTAGATTAGTCACATGTGATACAGTAATGGAAGATTGGGAGATAAGCACTACAACAATATCGGTAATGCAACTTGTCTTGACATACCAACACCTTCATCTGCATCAATTGGCATAAAACACTTTTACCAACAAATTATGAGTTAAACCAAGAAACCAACACAGATACCAGATACTGTAAAGTAAATTACCCTACATGGATATAGTGCAGGAGGTGTATCAAAGGAGCTACTGGATATGTTTAGTCACATGTGATACAGTAATGAAAGAATGTCAGACGAGCAATACAAAAGTACTGGTAAACCAACTTGTCTTGACATGTGATGCAGGCATCGGATCCATCAAGCTCGATTGAGGCTGGATCGAGACCCGATTCACCAAAATCGAGGAATTGGCTATTCGAATCAGAGATCGGACCGATGGTGGGAAGAAAGGGCCCACTTTGAGTACCACTTCTGCGGGCCCCACCTTCAAGCGCCACATCAGCAACGACTTGGCATCACATGGACCCCACATGGAGTACCATGGCCACAATATAGTCACACGTGTGGGGCCCCTCACAATGTATGCTCCATCGTTCAAACATGAAGCCCAAAACAGAAAGAAAAATCAATGCAAGTGGAGAAGGTGCTGGCAACAGTCCAAAAATAGAGAGGAAATAAGGAGCCTTCCCTGTTACTCGAACAAGCTGGGATCCCCTATCCCCACATCCCCAAATCCAGCAAGCAGACGGCCAAGAGGAAGACTTGAGCGAGAGATCAGCTAGGGTTTGAGCACAACAGACAAAATGGAAAGATAAAGAATAAAAAAATAAGAAAATCTAGAAGGAAAGAAAAATAAGGAAAAATCTGTCCAGTCAAACATAGGAAAGAATCCCAGCAAAACGATGGAGAATGAGGAAGGGGGCCCACCCATTTTGTGCTAGGCGCCTAATCCAGCACAGCTGGGCGAATATCCTGGCATTGGATCTCTAGAACCAAGAGAAGATTAAACCAAAGAAGAAAGATAAAAGGCGTTGCAGACAAAGGGGTTAGACTGTCCGAACCAAACCCGAGCAAGTTGACTCGGAGCCATTATTGGTATTTAGTTTTTATTATTTTATTTTTATTTTGTTTCTTTTTTTATTCAAAAATAAGGCCTACAAATCCGTTGTTTTGGCCAAGCATTTGAAATTGTGAGCTTTGTTCATAGTCTCCCTTGAAATTTCGTTACTAGAATGATGCAAGACCTAGAGGAGGGGTGAATAGGTCTAATTTGATTTTATTTCCCTTTTTAAAATAAATCAATTTAATAATATGTGCAACAAAATAAACGTGTGTGCAATAAAGAAATGAATCAAACCATCAAAGCAAACCACACATGCACAACGATATATAGTGGTTCGGTTCACCTGAACCTACATCCACTGTCAGACTTCCCAACTCTCGGGTCATGCCAATATACTATGAATGGACTTCACACCCAGATAGTACAACCTAATTTTTTATTAGAGGTTCGACCCCCATAGTCTAATCTTCAACGCCTATTTTTTTGGGTGGTTCGAACACAGTGTTCTAGTTCACCTTACAATTGATTCAAATAAAAAGAATAAGAGAAACATTTGCCTTGGGCCTTAACAAGTCTTCAAAAAGTGTGCTCTTCTTTGCTTATGTCTCTGCGCCTCTTCCTTCAAATCAGGTCCATCATTGTTGAGTATTGGCACAACGGAACATGGGTGTTAGGACAGGAGTATGACTGATTTTTGGTCCTAAACAAACATCCTCATCTTCATCACCAACCAAGTATTGAATACTTAACCATTTCTTTGTCAAAGGATGATGAAGATGAAGATATATGGAATGGGGAAGCTCTCTGGTTACTGTTCTTTATTTTCCAATTTTCAGGACTGTATTTTGAATTTAGCCAGTCGTACATTTATAGGACTGGTTTGGAACAGATAAGTCTTGAGGCCTCTAGGCTTCCTTCGAGGGCTCGAGCCTGTATTATGTAGTACAGCACACTGAATTTTTCAGATTTCAAGCCATTCTTCTAATGATATTGAGTCAATGACTAGCTCGCCTAATTGACATATGTCCTTGATTGTCAATCAGAATAATAGATCAAATCACGAGATGGCATAAATGATCTTCCAAGATCTTCTATGGTCATGAGGAGCCTCTCAAAGGATTTTTCAAATATAATTGGTCAAAGGCCAGCACAACAATTTTGCCACTTGTCAATCATTATCTCATAAATTCGAATTATGAGATGGCCAAAAAGATTTTCAATAATCTTTTCAAACTTAAGAGGAGCCTTTCCAAATACATATGAGATTGACACCCACGAGTTTTGACTCTCAAAAGATTAGTTGACAACAATGAGATGGCAATTCGATTTTCATAATCTCATCAAATCCATAAGAGCCTTCTAGGATCTCCTTATCTCCACAAAGATTCCAATCATGATGTGGCATAAAATGTTCAGAAAACATGAGCCTTTCTCCCTTTTTCAGATTTTCCTTATCATATTTTGTAAGATATTTGGTCAAAGGACAGATGGCCCTGAGATCACACGTTGAAGTCCAGTTGTCTCGATCTTTGGTCAAATATGGACAGTCTTTGAGGCCTAGACAAATTGCTTGAGGCCTCGAGGTTGAGAGTCAAACATTTTTCATTTTTCCAATTTTTAACCATTGACTTCTAAGGTATTTTAGGCTTAACCTAAGGTCCATTAAGGTTCACTTACATGTGTGTCAATCACATATTCGGTGTGGATTCTTCAATGTATAGTAGATCTTCTAATTTGCACCCACTTTCCAAACCCATCCAAAATTCTAAAATCATGGAGTCCTACCTGCAAAATTCGCCCATGGTTTGGTATAGACAGTAAATTTATAATTTGGCTAATTAAAGGAGAGAAAATCATGGAGGAGAGAGAATTTTGGAGGAAATTTTGGAGAGAGGATTATGGAGAAATTCTAAAATCATGGAGTCCAACCTGCAAAATTCGCCCATGGCTTGGAATAGATAGTAAATTTAGAATTTGGCTAATTAAAGGAGAGAAAATCATGGAGAAAGAATTTTGGAGGAAGTTTTGGAGAGAGAATTTTGGAGGAAGTTTTGGAGAGAGGATTATGGAGAAATTTTCTCCATGCCTTGCCTAATCCAGTCTCTTTTGAACACTATAAATAGAGGTGTCAAGCCACAAGAAAATTTGACTAGAACAAGGATAGAGCTGATATTGAAATAACAAGAGGAGAGAATCAAGAATTTACTGTGCAGAGTTCAAATTTCACAAGGGATTTCAGGTTGGTGAATTTTTAATTTATGCATTGTAATTCTTATATTTTCAAATCGAGTTCCTTTGTTTTGTAATTCTCTAATTTTTTCCCATCAATAAATTCAAGCATATTTATTTAGATTTATGGAAAGTCCAATTTTCAATTTTATAATGATGGTTTGATTCATTTAGTTCTTGACTCCTCCCTTCATAATTAATTTGGCCATCTGAAATATTTTAAGTCTTTTGATTAACTTATATCCAGATCTAAGGTTCTTTTGAACATCTGAAATATTTTAGATCCCGGAATTATATGATTAATCTAAGATTTAAGGTTCAATTAATCAGGGGACTAAATTTGATGAAAGACTTGAATGAAGTTGGATTTTTACGTGAATTCCATAGTCTAGGTCGTGAATTTATTTTAATCAAAATATGGGATATGATGCCGGCTTGAATACTTGTCTCTGTCCACTTGTACATATATAAATATGATAGTTTTAATTATTATTTTATTTTATTTATGTTATTCAATTCTTTGGAATTAGGTTGAAATTAGTTTATTTGCATCTTAATTTTGTTCTTTTAAATTGAAGGGAGGTTATTTGCAATTTCGAAATTAGTGCCACCATCTATCTTAATTGGATTTTAGAATTTAATTTAGATAAATTGGAGTTTTTATGAAAGTTAGATTCTACAATGGTTAAATTCAAATTTTAGATGATGTTTCCATTTTTTTGAAACATTGACTAAATATCATTAAAATAAGATGGAGATACAAAGAGTATAAAGAGGGGACCAAGTATAGGAGATATATACTCGGAGCCAAAACAAATAAAAAGAAACAAAAACAAGAATAGAGTAAAGGAAAAGAAGGCAACAAATATCCTCCCAACAAGAATCCAAAAGAAGCCCCCAATCCCCAAAAGTACAGTACTAGTGCGAAGAGAAGAATTCCAAAGATGGAATATGTAAATCAACACCCGCTTTTGCCAAAAAAATCCGCAACACAATTTGCTGATCGAGGGATATGAGTAAAGGAAACACCTCCACGCCTGCACAACCTCCAAATGTCCCTAACAACACCGATCAACCTCCATGGGGGGAATTTTCTATTACTAGCCTAAGCGATGGCATTAGTAGAATCACATTCGATAATGAGATTACCACTCCTAAACCTAAACCAAACCTGAAGTGTTCTCCTGATTGCCCACAATTCAGCCTCATTAGATTCTATCGACCCAACTAATTAGGAGAAAGTTGCCAACATTATACCCCTATCGTCATGTAACACCCCTCCAATTCCACCCGAACCTGGTTTACCCCTTGCCGCCCCATCGACGTTGAACTTGCATGACCCTAGAGGGGGCACAACCCACTTGACCACTTTCTTTTTGCCTTTACCAACGCCTTTCATACACCCCTCCCAAGACAAGTAAAAATCCTCCAGGGTAAGACCCCGAAACTCCTTGCATACAGATAACCATCCAATTACTTGTCATTTTGCCCTTTCAAACACATCTCTAGGGACTCCCTTCTTGCCCACAAATATCCTCTGATTACACTCTTTCCAAACAGCCCACGAGACAGCGAACGGAATCATTTTCCAAGCCACCCTATGCCTACCTCTAAAGGGGCCCCTTATCCAAATCTCTACCAACTCTTCCACATCACCACTTAGAACCTGCGAACACCCTATCAACCTCAAGAACGAACACCAAACAACCCATGTGAACTGACAATTGCATAACAAATGGTCAACAGTTTCCACCTCAACTCGCATAAAGGACACACAATTGAAGCCTCAGATGGAATAACGCGCCTTCTGATAAGATTGTGTCTGACAAGGATCTTCTCTTTCAGAACCGTCCACATAAAGAATTGAATTCTAGGAGGGACCAAATTGTTCCAAGCCAAACTGCAAGTTGGGGGTGAGAACAAATGTGAAGCATAAGCTGAAAAGAGAATTGATTTAACCGAAAAGGACCCTGACGACTCCAATGACCAGATTCATTTGTCCTCATCTTCGATCCACAATTTGGTTTCACTTAGGATTCCAATCAAAGTTTGGTGGATACTTTCCTCGAAATCACACAAAGCCCTCCTAAAAGATATTAACCACAGTGGAATATCATTAACCTCGCTATAGTAATCACTGATCAAAGCTTCCCGATTTTGAACCACTCTAAAAAGTCTGGGAAAAACTTCCATTAAAGGCCTCTCCCTCACCCAAGTATCTTGCCAAAATAACACCCTTTTGCCGTTACCCACCACTAACCTAATCCCCCTTCGAAACGCTTCCCCCACCTTTCCTTCCCCGCTCCCAATCTTCATTAAGACTTTCACAACCGACGACCCAACCCTAGCAGCTGAATCACCTAACCTCCAACCTCCAGAGTCGCCCACTCCATACCTCGCTATTAACACTTTCCTCCACAAGGCCTCCCTTTCCGAAGCGAATCTCCACAACCATTTACACAGAAGGGCATGACTCCTATCCCTAATATTGTAGATTCCCAGCCCACCCTTCTCCCTCAAATCTCTAGACTCCTCCCAATTTACTAAGTGGATTTTCTTCGAGTTCTCTCTTCCTTCCCACAGGAAATCTCTTTGAATTTTTTCTAACCGTTTTGCCACCCCCTTCAGAATTTCAAACAACGACAGGTAGTAGGTGGGGAGATTCACTAGACACGATTTAATGAGTATTAATCTTCCACCCAATGAGAGAGAAGACTTACTCCAAGCATTCAGCTTTTTTGATATCCTTTCTAGAACCGGTTTAGAACCGGTTTCCAAAACACTTTAGATCTCGGTTTCCCACCTACTGGCAAACCAAGATAGGTAAATGGGATTTTACTGACACCACAGCCAATCTCCCTATCCAACCCTTCAAGCTCCTCCGCCTCCACCCCCAAGCCGATGACAATGCTTTTCCCTAGATTAATTCTCAGACCCGATACCAGTTCAAAACACCTAAGTATCGCTCTGATCCCAAAAAGCTCATCATTAGATGCTTCACAAAATAGTAGCGTATCATCCGCAAACTGTAAATGACTGGTTGACCTACTACCTGGAGAGATCTTCAATCCTTTACTGAGTTTCCTTGCTTGGCACGATACATGAGACCATTGAGAGCTTCAGCTACCATTGTGAAAAGGAATGCGGATAGAGGGTCCCCCTGACGTAAGCCCCTTGTAGCCTTAATTGGTTCGGTGGGAGAGCCATTCACTAAAATTGAGTATGAAGAGTCTCGGATACAAGCTCTCAACCAACCCCTCCATTTAGTGCCAATGCCCATTCTCCAAAATAGATAGTCAACAAACTCTCATCTGACATGATCATAGGCCTTTTCCATCTCCAACTTTAAAAGCACGCCCCTTAGACCATCCTTACGTCTTGCGTGGATTACCTCATTAGCTATCAATACCCCATCTAGAATGTGTCTTCCCCCGATAAAGCCCCTTGTGTCTCACCGATTAACTCCCCAAAGACCGAACTAAGTCTCGCAGCTAAGACCTTGGCCAACAACTTATACACACACCCAACTAGACTAATAGGTCTATACTAAGACAGTTCGAAAGCCCCTTCCTTTCTTGGGATTAAGGCAACCAAGTTATGTTTAAGACTCTTATTCAACACCCCTCTCCTATGAAACTCCCTAAAGAATTCTAGAAAATCCTCCCTAATGATATCCCAACAACTCCTAAGGAATCTAAAATTGAAACCATCCGGGCCCGAAGCCTTATTCCCATCAACAGTATGTAGAGCCTCCAACCCCTCTACTTCCTCAAACTCTCGCTCTAACCATGAAACATTCCCTGATTCAAGAGAACCGAAAGAAACTCCCTCCAGTAATGGGTACCCAGACTCCTCCCACACTGCAGACCTATCTCTCACGGCATTACTAGAGAACAACTAATGCGGTTATGGTTCGAAGTAAGAATCCCAACTCTAGATGAATCAAACACAGGCCCCCCACTAAGACTAAGCCAGGCTCCCCCCAAGGTGTGAAGATCATGAGAAGGAACTGAGTGGAGAAATGCAGAAGAATGGATAGCACTTGGTCCGAGTAGAGGGGCCTCTGAGCTAAGGTGATGGCTCATCAGTTCCTCACCCACTGTTGAGAATAGTGGTCAAAATGGAAGAGGGCCCTAAAGGTAACCTGGAGACTGCCACACGCCCCCCCCTGTAGGAGGCGCCACAAATGAAGAGCCAAACAAAAGGTGCCGAGACCACACGACTGCAGCCGCACCAGGATGAAAAGGCCGAAGACACCAAGAGCCCTGTAGCTGAACAGAAGATTGCCAAGAAAGATCTGCTCCCAAGGAAGCTCCCACCGAACCTCTAGACTGCAAAGGATAAGACACATGCCCCAACTTGGAAGAGCCAGGGATAAAAGGAACATAACTGGAAGAAGAAGAAAACAAATGAGGCGGAAGAGAATGAGCACCTGAAGGAGAAGAGGGCCTGGCAACAGGAGCCGAAGGATGAAGCATGGCATGGGGGTACGAATCAGGCTCTGTCAAAGGCAATGAGGCAGGGGACTGAGCACTGGTCAACCTGGACGGACTTCCTTCACCATTTGGCGCAAAGATGGAGAAAAAATGGTTCCTGACAGCTGCCCTAATGTCACATTTCCTATCCAATCTTCTCCCATTCACAATAATAACTTTCAATAAATTTACCATAACTCTTGCTTTAGCCATGCGGTGAAAGAATTTAGTATTTGTCCCCTTCTTTCAACCATGTAGCTCTGGACTTTTGCCTCCATTCCACCTCTTCCCTCCTTAAAAGCCCCCACAGTTTTGACATACATAAGTTTTTCTCAATAAACTCCTCCTTTGATAGGTCGCTTTCTTCCTCCAAGCTCTGCCATTCCTTTAATATCTCAGAAGAAAGCTCCCTCTCCTCATGCAACTCACCCAACTCAACTCCTTGCACCACTCTTTAATCTTGGGTTTCAACATTTTCAACTTCTTTTGTAGACACACTCCGGCCCACCCCTCAACCTCAAAAGAGTTCCACCATTCCTTCATTTTTCCCAAGAACTCCTTATGCTCTAGGCAAGCATTATTGAACCGGAATGACCGAGGATCCCAGTCCTCATCCTCCACACTGAGAAGAATCGGCCAATGATCTGAAACTAGCCTTCTGAGTTTGATTTGAAGACCAACGCCGAAAAGTTCCTCCCAATCCACCGATACTAAGAATCTGTCTAATTTGCTCATGGAGGTAGTTCTCGAACCATGTGACCAAGTAAACCTTCCACTCAACAATGGGTAGTCGACAGTTAACAAGAATTGATACAATCCGAAAACTCCTCTGAGTAGTTGGATCTCCCCGAACGACCCCTCCTCCTTTCTGACGGATATCGAACCGTATTAAATTCTCCACCAACACACCATGGACCGGACCACATGTTCTTTAGGTTATGAATTTCGTCCCAGAACTGTAATCTTTCCGACTCCGAATGTGGACCATACACATTTGACAACATCACTTCAACATCCTCATCAACCAATTTCCCTTTTACAGAAAGTGATCTGTCGCCCATGATCATTTCCCGTGCTTCAAACACTTCCGTCTTCCAAAGGATAAGAAGACCACCTGAGTTACCGACAGCTGGCTTAGGGCTCCAAGATATTGTATTAGCACCCCAAATCTCTCTAGTATCCTTACCCGTAATTTCTTCCCTTTTTGTCTCCTGAATGAAAATCACATCAGCCCAACATCTTCTAAAATGCCCCGAATGGCTCTTCTTTTTAATCTGAGCCCAAGACCTCTCACATTCCAAGAAATTACTTTCATTGATCAACCTGTTTTCTACCCCGATTCAAACCTTTCGTCTTGGATGTATAGACTTTTAGAAGTTTTAGTTGTTTCCATGTTCGGACTTGTTTTATAAATTTTGAGAGTTTCTAAACTGATGTTATATTTCTAAGATTAGAATTTTGATTTCCATGTTTAGATTATTTCTGTGATTTCTTAAACCACAATATTTCAATTGCATATATTTTTGCATATATTTTGCAAGTTCTTTGTGGATTCGACCTCACACTCATATGTTATACTATTTATGGTTCGTGCGCTTGCGAGTACAAATTTAAAACTACAACATCTGCCAATAGTCCCATTGAAGGCTTTCATCATTCTTTTTCCTTGAGTGATCGAGTGAACTGAAAGAAGGCCTTTCGGGGTTTCTACCATTGAGATCGTTGATTCGAATTGAAAATTTTGCATCTAAAACCTATCCCTCAAAAAGTTAAAATAAAAATCCAAAAAGTATTTGCATCAACATACCAACACCTTCATCTGCATCACTTGGCAGAAAACCTTTTACCAGTGAAGAATGACTTGAACCAAGAAACCAACATAGATACTTAGATACTGGAAGTAAATCACCTTAGTGAGATCCAATTTTGGCTCCATGAACCACAATAGCTCCCACTACTAGATACTAGAAAAATGATGTAATAGCCAGGATCACATTGCCACAAGAACTAGAATAGCAGGCAAATATTGTCAAACTTTTTTTTGAGCAGTAACAAAGGTGATTCATTCATAAAAGAAAAAGTACAAGTACATCAAAAAAGAAAAGTCTAGAAGTGATAGACCTTAAAACGAAACAAAAGAAAAGAAAATATAAAAATAAATTACTTCCATGAGATACAAAAAAATAACTGATGTCAAACAACCCCATATAGCAAAATGCAATGAAATGGGTATTCTTGAATGTCAAAGGAAGAATACTCCTGAGAAGTAGTTATCAACTCGCAGTTTAGTAAAGTAGTCGGCCATGTCATTCACTCTACGGATAATATGAACGAAGGAAATATCAAGTTCTGTCACCAAGGCTCTAATCTCTCTAAGTAGTAATCAATCTATAAGGGGGACGTCTGTCCCTTGCCCCATTTAATTGCATTTGTCGAATCCCCTTCAATCACAAGTTTACCTTGCCCATAGAGTTTCCATATGACCAAAGTTCTCCTAATGCTAAGAATTGCCACCTCTTTTGAATCTCTAACTGCAACCGACTCATTAAACATGATTATTTTTATTTTTTTTTTGAAATGTAACTTCATTTATAGAAAAGAGGAACACAACGAGGCTAAAGAACAACATTCCAACAAGGGAAAATACAAAAGGCAACCCCCCAATTACAAAAGAGAATTAATAAGTTAAGAATCCCTCAT
The DNA here is from genome assembly GCA_013350335.1 of Chimonanthus salicifolius. Taxonomy (NCBI): domain Eukaryota; kingdom Viridiplantae; phylum Streptophyta; class Magnoliopsida; order Laurales; family Calycanthaceae; genus Chimonanthus; species Chimonanthus salicifolius. The sequence continues at coordinate 40,196,466 of CM023535.1, forward strand.
TAAACATGATTATTGTACTGCTCATATTCCCTCAGTACTCCTACGATTCCCTCCGGTCCTGGTTTTCCCCTCGCAGCTCCATCAACATTAAACTTCATAACATCCCTATCCGGAGGGACCCAGCTCTCCTCTGATCTCTCTTTTCAACTATAACTACTCATGCACCCCTCCCAAGACAGTAGAAGATCCAAAGGTATGTGCAGTGAGATAGCATACGTGGGACGTATGTGTTGACACAAGTGGGATGTGTGAGATGCATTGACATGGACATATGAGTGAGCATCATGTAATCTGCATATGGATTGCTTGGTGATTGTGAGTCACATGGAGTTTATCATCCTTTATTGTGAAACATTGGACATCTTGAAATTTCAATTGTATGTGCAAATACTATATGATGTGTGCTACGTTATCTCTCCTCACTGGGCCAGTGTAGCTCACTTCCTTACCAATTTCAGGGAACGCAATGGAAGCAGGGTTTGAGGAACCCCAAGGAGAAGCTTAAACTAAGGAGAAATTTGAAATGCAGAGTTTCCTTTGATTTTTTTTTTTTAAGAAAACAAATGAACTTGGTTAGATTATGGGATAATATTTGAGAATTACGGGTTGTAATAAGTTATTTAGATGTGACGTTTAACTCCAATGTATTTAAGTGGAGTACGTAGTAATTTTAATATTATTTTTTAGAGAATATTATTGCTATGGTTTGACAGGTGATATGAAGATGAAATGTAGGGGAATAGAATTTCCCAAATGTCCAACTTTTAGGGGAGATTGCCAAAATTTCGGTAGAAATCTCTACGGTACTTGAAATCTGGTTCTCCCTTGTTGTGTGTGGTTATGATAATTGAAATTTGAAATTAGAATCCCACGCTTTAGTAACGTGGCGGATCGTGATGTGTTGGTGTCACCGGTTCGTCGTGGGACGGGGCGTGAACGGACACGTGAGAAACAATAATATTTTTTTTTTAACTCTGAAGCATGCATAACTCATAGTCCAAACACGTGACACCTATATGTGTTGCGAGATTTCTACGGATCCTAGGACTTATTGGACCCTTGATTTGATCGAACTGAATTATTAGCTGCCTACGTACTCCAATGGAGATCAGATCCTGCGTAGTTCTTAATTCATTTATTTCATGTCACTAACCCCGTACTATTCATGATGTCACATCAAGACATTCTAATTACCCTATCGTGGGCCTCATCAATAGAATAGATCTCATCTATCACGGGTCTAACCAATCACGGGTCTATACCAACCATGGGAACACCGTCAACCATGGGGTCAATGTCACAGATGGGATAAACCTCAACCATGGGACCTATACCTGAATATAAATACATCCCTCCTCGGGGACAATACTCTAAATACGAGTCCAATCCTCTATGGAATCAATGTCCTCCGTGGGAATATTTATCCACGGTATACAATACTCGTCCATGGTCACAAAGCCCTCCATGGGAATAACCATCCATGGGAAAATAATATATATCCATAGAACTGTCACACCCACCATGGGACCACTATATTTACCATGGGGTCAATATGCCCACCATATAATCAATATCTAAGCATGAATCAAATATATCTACCATGGGAACAACATCCATGGAATTCATCATCCATCCCTGGTAACGTTCCATCAGTGAGTATCATCTATCCATGGATAATAACCATCCATGATATAATCACTCCATCGGTATAATCCATCCATGGGCATAACTCATACATTTGTACAACCAATATATCTATCATATGACCAACAGGTCTAACATAAGGCCAATACGTCTACTATAGGACCAACATATCCACCATAATACCAATACGTCTACCATGAGACCAACATATCTAACATAAGACCAATACGTCGACTATGGGACCAATATGTGAAATTCCGTTACTAGAGTAATGCACGTCCTAGAGGGGGGTGAATAGGTCGATTTTCAATTTTAATTCCCTTTTAAAATTTTCTCAACCGATTTATACTTTAAGTAAATAAAATACTCAATCCATGCATTCAATCACATATAACACAAATATTTTATAGTGGTTCAGTTTCAACAAACCTACATCCACTGTCAGACTTCCCAACTCTAGGGTCGTCCCAAATATACTATGTAAGGGTCTCACACCCAAACAGTACAACTTAGTTTTTTATAGAGGTTCAACCCAATTGGTCTAATCCTCTACACCTATTTTTTAGAGTGGTTCGAACACACTGCTCTAATCCACTTTACACTATTTAAAATAAAACAACAAGAAAACTTGCCTTGGGCCTTAACCGATTTCCTTTAAGCTCTTTCTTCTTTACTGAACCTGTGTGCTCCTTTCCATCAAATCAGCATCATCTACGTATTTATCGGCACAGCAGTAGGACTTGGGTATGACTAGTTTTAGTCCTATATGAACACCTTACTCTTCATCAAGATTGGGGTTGTGATTACCCAAACATCCACTAAGAAAGATGATGAAGAAGGTGTCTAGAGGGAAGGCCGAATGATCACTCACTGGTAATCTTGTTCCTGAGTTTTTTCTGTGTGTATTCGGTGGTTTAAACAAAAGCCTTACTGTTATTTTATAAACAGATTTAATATCTGCAGTAAGTCACGCCTGCAAGGCCTCGCTACTTCTGATGAGGCCTCGCCAGCGGTAATTTCTAGAAAGACTTCAGATACCAATCAGATATCAGCCACCTCATCTCCACCGTGTATAACTTGCAAATCATTTATCTTAGCCATTAATCAAGGACTTGATGGGAATATTGCAAGGTGGATTACAAATCATGGAGGAGCCTTTCTATAATTGTTATGGACAGCTCCCCAAGGATATTCAAAATCAAACTTAAGAGAGGTGGCAACCCATGTGGTTAATTTTATTTACCATAATAAGCTTCCAATAAATTTACCATAATTACGTCTCAATTAAACAGTCACAGCTTTTAATTTTCTAAAACTGTAAGAGACTGAGTCAGCTCGACACAGGGTCAGCTGCACTCAGCTCAGCATAATTGGCTGTGAGGCCTCAGCAGACTGCATAAGGCCTCGAGGCTGAAAGTCACTTATTCAGTTTATTTTCCAATTGACTTCTAGGTATTTGACTTAGCCTAAGATCTCCTATGGTTCACTTACCTGTGTGCCAATACTGTATTTGGTGTACACGCTTCAACTTCATAGTAGATCTTCTTATTCATCCAAGGCAAGTCCAACTTAGTCATGTAATTGACAATAAGGGTGACTCGGACGAACCGGGGCACTTACAATCTCCCCCTTTGTCAATTTCGTGACAAAAACCTAAGATCTACCAATTACATCAATTTCCCAAAATTACATATTCACACATGACCACTCCTTAACCAATAAAATTACAATAATATTAAATCCTCTAATATCACACATATCTCCCCCTTAACTTGTGCCTATAAAGACACAATCAATTTCCTGTTTTCCTGCATACAAAAAAAATAGATACTGGTGGGACTTGTATACTCCCCCTCAACATTAGCACATATTTTACTCCCCCTTTTTCTCAAGAAAATTGACAAAGGTTAGTCAACCATAAACAAGAGATATGCAAAGTAGTCAAGTAGATGCAAATATTGAGCACATTAAAGCTGATATGAACATAAAGACAGCAAATGAGCAACTATAATGCACAGTAGGCTAGCATAACCAACATAGCAAGAGCTAGTTTAAATATGACAGACCCAAAATATAGTTTGATGATAAACAAAATAACCAGAGTTTTATAAAAAGGTCTTCAATCCTGAGGAAATGAGGGAGGGAATTCAACATCAGTTCGGCGGCACGAATCTGTAATCTGCTGGAAAGAGTGGAAGATGCGCCGCATGGATGTTCTGACATAGACAGAGAGCTCCTGATGTTGATACAGAATGCAATCTTGACGCTTGCTCAAATCAGACAGAAATGATTCTTAACGCTTTTCCATCTCAGCGAATCGCTCATCGAAATACTTATGATCAATGGAATGCGAAGGACTGGTGGCATCCTTGCGTGTCCGGCGATCAGTAGAGGGAGCGGAACTGGGTGAGCCTCCAGATGAGGGGCGAAATGAGCCGATACTTCTCTCAATGCCGGTCTTTGTCAGAGGTCGTACATTGAGAGGAACTTCTCCAGGATAAGGTACCATTCCGAAATGAGTACCTAGGCGTGTAAGGAGATAACAGAAAGGTACAGCACTTTGGGCAGAAGACTTCCAGAAACGTTTAATATGTTCACATATCAAGGTGGGAAGACAGATTTTTCTCCCCATAGCCACAGCATACAAGACATTGATCATGTGGTCACTCAGCTGTGACTTGTTCATCAGACGAGGATAGACATTGAAAGTGAAGATCAAATGTAAGATTGTACTTGGGAAGAAGAGAAGAGGAGTGAATTTGGATTTTTCCTTCTCGTTCGATACCACCACCACAGAGTTTGCTAATAATTTTATGATAGTCTTCTGGGGCGATCTCATGTCGAGCTGCAGAGATGTCCCCACCTTTAAATAAAGGGATGTTCATGAGCTGAGAAACCAGCTCAGGTGTGACAGTGAATTTTTCTCGATTGGAGAATTTGACAATGAAGGAATGAGAGGGACCATCAAGGGATTCATGGATGGAGGAGTACATGCCCTTTACCATAGAGGGATAGGCATTGCCACCCCAACTCAGAATGTTTTCCCAGCCAACCTTCTGAAGTACGTTAAATGTACTGTATTTTTCAAGATCTGGAAGATAGCAGGTACGCTCGACATTAAAAATTTTGAAGGAGTGTTCCTTCGGGACAGACCTGAAAAGCCTAGCACGTGGAGGATCAGAAGGGGGTGAAGAGGCATCGGACCCTTCAAGAAGGATATCCGGTGAACGGGAATGTCTGGAGGAGCTGGGAGAGGGACGAGTAAAGGGTGAAGGAGTTTGGACAGGGGTTTTCTGAGGGACAGTCTCTGGTTCTTCATCGGAAGAGGAGACCGTCACAGAGACTGATGGGAGAACCTGATCAGGTTTTTATATGCCCGGACTTTCTTTTTTCTTAGTGGAGGAGGAGGAGCCCAAGTGGGGGCAGACAATGAAGCATCGTCACTCCGCAAGGATCTGCGGGTATGGTGTCTTTTGACAACCACAGATTTTCCAGCCATATTTACCGATAAAATTGAAACAAAGAACAGACGAAAGAAGGCTAAATCAGAGGTGCAAGAGTACCTGAAACCGAAAATCGAAGGATCAAGACTCCGAAAGAGAAGATGACCGGAAGTAGAAAGCCCCAAAATCCCCTTTCCTTTCGCGCGATGCCGACTGTGGAAACCCTGGCTCTAACGGAACTCCTGATAATGACTTGAGTGAAGTTTTAAAAATAGGGGACCACAAAGAACTCGATGGCGAGGGCTCGAGTGAAATCACGAGGCCTCGCTGGAGGTGCTGTTAAGCCAAACCGAAAACGGAAGAAAAGACTCGATGGCGAGGGCTCGAGTGAAATCACGAGGCCTCGCTGACGGTGATGTTAAGGCAACTCGAAAAATGACTAATAGAACTCGACCACGAGGGCTCGAAAAATGGCATGAAGGCTCGCTGACAGTGGTAGTGAAAGTGAAATACAGAGCCGAGAATACAGAACTAGACCCCTTTTTTTTTTATTTTTTATTTTTTATTTTGAAATATTATCTCCACTGACTGATCATGGTATCAAAAATGTTTAGGATACAGTACACACCCCAATTGATTTTCTCAGAGCAAGAAAACGAATTGAGTCAAGTGGTTTTGTCATTATATCAGCCAATTGATTATCAGTAGAAATATATTCGAACTCGATGGTTTTCTATTCAACTAACTCTCGAATGAAATAATGTCTAATGTCTATGTGTTTGGTTCGAGAGTGCTAGACGGGTTCTTAGAGATATTTATGGCACTTGTATTATCACAATGGAGAGTCATTGTTCCTCCTGTCATGTCATAGTCGACGAGCATTTGTCTCATCCAAACAAGTTGAGTGCAGCAACTTGCTGCGGCTATATATTCAGCCTCTGTAGTCGAAAGAGATACGGAAGATTGTTTTCGACTATGCCAAGCAATCAGACAGTTTCCAATGTAAAAACAACCCCCACTTGTAGATTTTCTATCGTCTAAGTTTCCTGCCCAGTCCGCATCGGTGTACCCCACAATATGAAACGATGTATCAAATGGATACCAAATTCCATATAAACATGTTCCCAATACATACTTTATGATACGTTTTACTGCTTTTACGTGTGATTCTTTAGGATTTGCTTGGAACCGTGCACATGCACCCACACTAAAAGAAATATCGTGTCTACTCGCAGTCAAATACAGGAGACTACCTATCATACTCCTGCACATGCTAGGATCAACATCTTTTCCGTTTTCATCTTTTGATAATTTAACAGTAGTACTCATGGGAGTGTTTGAGTACTTACTGCCTTCAAGTCCAAATCTTTTAACAAGTTATTTGGCATACTTGGATTGTGAAATGAATAACCCATCATTAAGTTGTTTTATTTGTAAACCAAGAAAATAATTTAGCTCTCCAACCATGCTCATTTCAAACTCAGATTTCATAAGATTGGAGAAACTAATAGCAGCTTGTTCATCAGTGGATCCAAACACAATATCATCCACATATATTTGAGCTATCAGTATAGCTTCATTGGATTTTCTAACAAACAATGTTTTGTCAACACTTCTCCTTTGAAAATCATTATCCTATAAGAACTGTGTAAGTCTTTCATACCAAGCCCGAGGAGCTTGTTTAAGGCCATACAATGCCTTCTTTAATTTGTAGACATGATTAGAGTGTTTTAGATCCATAAACCCTTTAGACTGCTCTACATAGACTTCTTCATTTAATAAGTCATTCAAGAATGCACTCTTGACATCCATTTGAAAAAGTTTAAATTTCAAACAACATGCAATGGACAATAAAATACGTATAGACTCAAGACATGCTACAGGTGCAAACGTCTCATCAAAATCTATTCCCTCAATTTGTGTATACCCTTGAGCAACAAGACGGGCCTTATTATGAACTATTGTCCCATTTTCATCCATTTTATTTTTGTAGATCCATTTGGTACCTATTACATTTGTATTTTTTGGTCTTGGCACCAAATCCCATACATCATTTTTTGTAAATTGAATCAGCTCTTCTTGCATAGCATTTACCCAATCTTCATCCAACAATGCTTCATTAATATTCTTGGGTTCTAATTGTGAGGTGAAGCAAAAACAACTAAATATGTTTTTTAGTTGCTTCTTAGTTTTTACTCCAGTCATGGGATCCCCAATGATGTTTGACATAGGATGTTTTTTATTTGGTTTTAGTTCAATGGATGTCGAAGACGACAAAGGGGGATTGTCAATTTGATTTGAAGATTGATCCACCTCATCTATGGGTTCATGTACATCCGAAGACTGGTCATCAATAGCCACATTAATGGATTCCATTATGGCACACGTTCTAAGATTTTTAACTCTATAGGCTCAGCTAATGTTAGAGTATCCTAGAAAAATTCCTTCATCACTTTTCACATCGAATTTTCCCAAGTTTTCACGATCTCTAAGAATATGGCATTTACTACCGAAAACCTTAAGATACGTACAATTTGGCTTCCTACCGGTCCATAATTCAAATGTTGTTTTATCTAAGCCAGCTCTTAGATAAACTCTCTTTATGATATAGCAAGCGGCATTTACAGCCTCGGCCCACAATTTTTTTGGAAATTTCTTACTGTCTAGCATGACCGTTGCCATATCTTGGAGAACCCTATTTTTCCTTTCGGCCACCCCATTTTGTTGGGGTGTCTTAGGAGCTGAATACTCATGATCTATACCATGTTTTTCACAATATTTTTGGAAACGGTGATTTTCAAATTCACCCCCATGATCACTTCTAATTCTATTTATGGGTGTTTGTTTCTCAATCACAATTCGTTTTGCAATAATTTTAAATTCATGATAAGCATCAGATTTTTCTCTAAGATAACCTACCATGTGTATCTAGTGTAGTCATCAACAATAACCATGAAATACATCTTTCCTCCTACACTCATATTCTGGGTTGGTCCAACTAAATCTATATGTATAAGCTCAAGAGGTCTAGTTGTAGTCACAACATTTACTTTCTTATGGGCTGCTCTCACTTGTTTACCCTTTTGACACTCACCACAAAATGTTTGAGCTGATCTACTTATCTTGGGCAGTCCTTTAATATGTTCACTCAATTTTGACAGATCTTTGAAATTTACATGTCCTAGTCTCTTGTGCCATAACTCAGCTTCATTAAGTTTAGATAAGTTACAATGATTTTTGTTAGGAGTTGGACAGTTTTCAAGAACATAACACTGATCAGAAGTTTTCAACCCTTTAAGGACAGCTTCACCTTCATTGTTATAGATTTGACAGTCATCCTTACGGAAGGTAACATAATGGTCTTTCTCACATATTTGAGATATACTTAAGAGATTGTGTTTAAGACCATAAACTAACAACACATCATCTAAGGCAAGGGAATCATTTAATTCTAAGGTCCCTTTCCCTACAATTTGAGCCAGATTTCCATCCCCAAAAGTAACCGAACCTCCATTAAAATCTATAAGGTTGGACATATATGTTTTATCACCAGTCATGTGCCTTAAACAACCACTATCAAAATACCATTTTGACTGATTTTCAACCTTTAATGTTGTATATACAATTAGACTTTTGTACTTGGGGACCCATTTGAATGTGGTTGTGTTTTTTAAATTTCTAGGGACTGATTCTTGAAGATTATATCCAAATTTTCTGCTCATTTTTTCATTTAATATTTTGTTCAATTTTTGAGCCAAATTTTTACGGTAATGATATTTTCTTTTTCCTTTTTCAGATATTTGCACTTCAAATTTTTTCTGATTTGCTTTTTCCCATAAGTTTCTTTTTCTAAGTTTGCATTCAAATCTGAAGTATCCCCTTTTAGCACAGTAAAAACAAGTGATATTTGACGGTCTAGAAGATTGACCTTTAACAAATACAGTTTTGTTCACTGTTTTTACGTTGTCTTGGTTGTATCCAAGACCAGTCTTGTCCCCATAAGTTTTACCCGATTTTAGTAATCTTTCTAGTTTATATTGTCCTTGGGTAAACTTATTTTCAAAATTGAGTTTATGATTATTAAAACTATTTATTTTAGAGTGAGCATTGATAATTTCTTCTTATAAGATACTTCTAATATCTTCCAATTTTTTAATATCAGTCTCATACTTTCTTAATTTATCTTGTAACTCATTTTGAACTTGTTTTAATTTAACATTTTCTTCATTTGTACTTTTTAGAGTTCTTACAAGATTTTCATTTATTCATTTTTCTTCTTCTAACTGGCTTATTAAATTTGCATTTTCAGATTTTCTTTTACTTAATTTCTTAGCCAGTTTTTTACTTTCAAGAAAAAGGGAGTCATAGGCCTCTTGAAGATCATCATCTTCATCATTTTCTGACTCACTTTCTGAGTCACTTCCAACAGTTGCTATAGAGGCTACGAACCCTTTTAGATTTTCAGATTTATCTTGAGTGAATTCATCAGACTCACTTTCCGATTCAGAGGTGTTTTCAAAAGTTCCTGTCAAGGCTTTCTTATTTCTTTTTGAAGGACATTCAACAACAAAATGTCCTTGACCTCCACAATTATAACATTTTTGTTCTCTGTCTTTGTCTCTTCCTTTTTCTTTTATTGTATTGAATCTGTTGGTATCTTTTATTGTATTGAATCTGTTGGTGTTTTTATCCCTTGGTTCACTTCTTTTAAAGTTTTTAAACTTATTCCTTTTATTGAAGTTTGTTAAGAATTTTTTAGCTAGCAAGGCAACATCATCTTCACTGTCAGATTCAGATTCTGACAGATTTTTCCTCTTTAAGCTTCTCAATGTTTGATGATGACTTTAAGGCAATAGACTTCTTTTTAGGTATTTCATCTTCAAAATGAAGTTCATAGGTTTGAAGGGATCCTACTAGATCATCAATTTTCATAAATGAGACATCTCTATACTCTTCAATAGCTGCTACCTTAAGTTTAAATCTCTTGGGCAGATTTCTAAGCACTTTAGTACAAACTTTAGATTCAGGGATTATTTCTCCTAAGGCCCACATAGAATTTACTATATCACTTAGCTTAGAGTAAAATTCTATAAACATCTCACTTTCATCCATTCGTATGTTATCAAATTTAGATTGGAGAATTTGGAGTTTAGACCTCTTAACAACAGAAGTACCCTCATGTGATCTTTCTAAGATGTCACAAGCATCTTAGTTGTTAAACAAATCATTATACGTTTAAACTCATCAGGTGAGACAGCACAATTAATGGCGTTCAGCGCTTTTCCATTTGCTATGTATAACATTTTTTCCATGTCTGTCCAAGTGAAATAATCTTTAACTTTGGTACCGATAACTTGTTGTACAGATTTTCCAGTTTCATCTCTATTAGGTTTTTCTATGATTTCCTCAATCGGTGGTTCCCAACCTCTTACAATTGATTCCCAAACAGCTCCATCTAGTGATATAAAAAAGCTTTTCATTTTTGCCTTCCAAGAAACATAGTTGGAGCCATCAAAATAGGGAGGTTTAGAAACCGGGTGACTATCACCTTTGTGCATAATTCTAGTAAAAGATCAACTCAGACGATTGAGTCCAACTCAGAGTAACCGAGCTCTTAATGCCAATTGAAATTCCGTTACTAGAGTAATGCACGACCTAGAGGGGGGGTGAATAAGTCGGTTTTCAATTTTAATTCCCTTTTAAAATTTTCTCAACCGATTTATGCTTTAAGTAAATAAAATATTCAATTCCTACATTCAATCACATATAACACAAATATTTTATAGTGGTTCGGTTTAAACAAACTTACATTCACTGTCAGACTTCCCAACTCTAGGGTCGTCCCAAATATACTATGTAAGGGTCTCACACCCAAACAGTACAACCTAGTTTTTTATAGAGGTTCAACCCAATTGGTCTAATCCTCTACACCTATTTTTTAGAATAGTTCGAACACACTGTTCTAATCCACTTTACAATGTTTAAAATAAAACAACAAGAAAACTTGCCTTGGGCCTTAACCATTTTCCTTTAAGCTCTTTCTTCTTTACTGAACCTGTGTGCTCTTTTTCATAAAATCAGCATCATCTACGTATTTATCGGCACAGCAGTAGGACTTGGGTATGACTGGTTTTAGTCTCATATGAACACCTTACTCTTCATCAAGATTGGGGTTGTGATTACCCAAACATCCACTAAGAAAGATGATGAAGAAGGTGTCTAGAGGGAAGGCCGAATGATCACTCACTGGTAATCTTGTTCCTGAGTTCTTTCTGGGTGTACTCGGTGGTTTAAACAAAAGCCTTACTGTTATTTTATAAACAGATTTAAGATCTGCAGTAAGTCACGCCTGCGAGGCCTCGCTGCTTCTGACGAGACCTCGCCAGCGGTAATTTCTGGAAAGAAAGCACACATGTGCAGTGTCACCTATCCAGACAGATCAGCCAAATACCAATCAGATATCAGCCACCTCATCTCCACCGTGCATGACTTGCAAATCATTTATCTTAACCATTAATCAAGGACTTGATGGGAATATTGCAAGGTGGATTACAAATCATGGAGGAGCCTTTCTATAATTGTTATAGACAGCTCCCCAAGGATATTCAAAATCAAACTTAAGAGAGGTGGCAACCCATGTGGTTAATTTTATTTACCATAATAAGCTTCCAATAAATTTACCATAATTACGTCTCAATTAAACAGTCACAGCTTTTAATTTTCTAAAACTGTAAGAGACTGAGTCAGCTCGACACAGGGTCAGCTGCACTCAGCTTAGCATAACTGGCTGCGAGGCCTCGGCGGATTGCATAAGGCCTCGAGGCTGAAAGTCACTTATTCACTTTATTTTCCAATTGACTTCTAGGTATTTGACTTAGCCTAAGGTCTCCTATGGTTCACTTACCTGTGTGCCAATACTGTATTTGGTGTAGACGCTTCAACTTCATAGTAGACCTTCTTATTCATCCAAGGCAAGTCCAACTTAGTCACGTAATTAACAATAAAGGTGACTCGGACGAACCGAGGCACTTACAATATGTCTAACATAAGACCAATACGTCTACTATGATAGCAACAGGTCTACCATAAGACCAACATCTGAGCATGAATCCAAACCACCATGGGAACAATCATCCATGGGTATACACATCCATCCCTGGTAACACACTCTATCAGTAAGTATCATCTATCCATAGGTAATAACCATCTATGAATATAATCCCTCCATGAGTATAATCCATCCATTGGCATAACTAATTCAGGGGCACATCATCTACCATGAGATCTTCTACATGTAGGGACCACTCGAATGAATCACTACGTGACTGTGGCAACAATATCAAATCATTATATCATATCATAAATATACCACGACCCCTAGCAAGACTTAGAACCCATGACTTACTAAGCGGGAGACCCACGACTAGCGTGATCAAGTCTACCTCGCCCTACATCCCTTCACCTCATGGGTGATTCAGTCAAGCTCTAAGGCGGTCAGACCGCGTCTAATGAAGCTAGCACCACCCCCATGGGGTAAAATAGTTACTACCTCTGCACATCAACGCACATCAAGTGTGCTAAATAGTCGTGAGAGCTCCCTCCAGCACATAACATGTGAGGGACTTACTCCTCGACGGCAACCTTACGGAACCAAGTATCCGTAGCCGACCTTCACCGTCTCGAATACCTCTCCGGAACGGTCAGTCAACCATCATAATCACATGAGGGACATACCCATATCACGTCTCAATATCAAGTGACCAAGTCACATATACATCTCAATGCCACAGTCTCCATATGTTCATATCGAAGCTCCCACGGTCTCACGGCTACTCTAGGCCTTACTCATGGAATCTATATACTCATCTCATCCTTTTAACTATACAAAAGTGAGACACAATGATCTACTGATCGGACAGTTTCCTTTTTCAACGAGCTAAGGCATAACGTTATCAATATCACGTGAGAGGCGTATCCATACCACGTCTCAATCATCAATATCACATGAGGGACATCCATACCACGTCTCAATATAATCAATATCACATGAGAGACGCACCCATACCACGTCTCAATCAACAATATCAAGTGAGGAACACACCCATACCACGTCTCAATATAATCAAGTGGCCTAGTCACATACATCTCAGTGCCAAAATCCTCATTTGTCCATCTTAAGTATTTTCACAGTTCTCTCGTAACTCTAGGCTTTACTCGAGTAACAAACATATATGTCTCATCATATCAGAACTCCCAAGGCATCATAACCTCTTTGGGCCGCCTTCGAGGGATCCAACATCTGCATTAGGGTCTATATTAGGGAAGGTATATCTCACCAATTCCTTTCTACCCTTCACATTTGCTCAACATCTTACATCATCCTTAATATAAATGGATGACACAATGCATCTCTTGACCGAGCTGAGGCACAATGCTCTCAGTTGCCTACGTACCACATAGTGGATCAGATCAACCGTAGTTCATTATTTTTACCTTTGGGTTAACACTGGGGAGTGGTCATACTTTTATTTTGGAGAAATCAAACAAGGCTTTCTTAGCATTTACATTGCATTCCATGCATTCTCAATCATGTGAGCTCATCCCCATTGTAGCACAAGTTAACCCCCTTGGGTTCTAAGATACTTGACCTTAACTCACCCATATCACTTAGTCTAACCATTTACCAAGTTCCTCTTCAAATCATGGAAATTCATTTTACATATGGTTAGGTTAATCCACCACAACCATTATCAACATAGGTATTCACTAGTGATGTACACATCATCAATTAATCCAAGCATGGCACTAAAACACACTATCATGCTTATTATATGAGTTACCCATCTAAGAATTCACAATCATGAGAATTCATTTGATACATACATTACTCATAATCATACACAAGTATGGGAAGTTATCAAGGCCCTGCATTACACATATTGGGCAATCTTGATTTATCATACATTCTATCATACTTTAACACATTACAAATATATGAATTCTCAATTATATTAAACATCTAATCATAGGGAACTTGGGAAACTCATACATATATATCTGATACAATATATTCACATCAATCACACATAGGCATATAGACGTCAAATCATATCCTTACCCAACTATGCATTGGAATGTGCACAAGGCAACATTCACTCAAACATATTATCACACACCTTGTGAGAATGGAATTTTACAAATATTCCCAATGCTCTAAGTGTATGGCATTCTCTAATTTTACCCAATGTTATCAAACTCGAATCGTATCGAATTTGGTCTAAGGGTGTGAATCGTGAATCGAAAATCGTAAAATCGTACGATTCATATTTCCACTTATTCCCATAACCATTTTGTTGGCCTGGGCCATTACAACGTTACATTTTCTAAGGCTTGTAATAATTTTGTGTTGAAAGAGTTGTATATTTTTAGAGTCTAGGTTTTGTCACGAAATTGACAAAGGGAAAGATTGTTAGAGCCCCGGTTTATCCGTATGTCCTCGTTGTCAATTCCGTGAAAAAGTCAAGACCCTGTCTTTGGATGTTCGTATTGGAGAAAGCTTGAAGACAATGAAGATAGTTTGATCGCTGAGGATCTCTCCGGTATTGTGGTAACCAAACAGGTAAATCAAACCATAAGTGACTTTAGGTTGAGTTTAAAATGTTAAATCTTGAGTGTTAAAATTATTCTAGGCCCAAATCTAAAGACCATATGTTGAAAAGGCCCAAAAATCCAAAGCCCAACGTTCTATAGTCACATTCTGAAGGTAGTTGGGATCGACTGGTCCAGCAGGTTCAACCAGTCAAACAGCTTACAATTTATTTGTGGATTTTGTGCCGTGTGGATTCAAACAGTCGACCGTGTTCGACCAGTCGAGAGACCTGAGCTTTTAAGTTCCATTGTTGGTCGACTGGTCAAGAGACGTGTTTTATTTTTTATCCCATTTTCGTTTCATGTGTCTCTCGGGATTGGGCAGCCTTGCTAGAAAAAATCGTCGTTACAGTTATCGATTAGTCCGAGTGTTTTTCGACTTGTCGAAAACTCTCCCTTCCGCGCCTCGACACGTCAAGGAGAGTTGATTGATCCGTTGTTTACTAGCCATTGTAATTTTTCTTATATATACGGATCAACCTTAATTGGGGATTAACGAGAAAAAGTAAGAGAAGAAAAGAGGGAGATAACGAAAGCGAGAGACAACCCAAAAACCTCAAATCTGCAATAAACCAGTAAAATCCTCTGTGTTCTAAGAAAAAGGTTCCTGGAGATTACTATTATACCAAACCCAGGCTTGATCGTCAGTTGTACACATCGGAAGGTCTGAAGCATAAATCACTAGAGCATGTAGCCTACACATTTGAGGAACACATCAGAAGATCCACACAAGGTCCAAAGGCAAGTCTTCTTCCTTTTCATTTTATTTCTCAATCTTGTAAGGTGGATTAGATCTTTGTGATCGAATCACCATAAAAAATAGGTGTCAAGAAGTAAACCTCAGGGGTCAAACCTTTCAGAATCTAGGTGTGTATTGATAGGGTATTTTTGCCCTTTCATAGTGTGTTTCGGATAGCCCAAGGTTGGGTTAGTCCAAAAGTAAATGTGGGTTGAGGTGAACCGAACCACTATAAATCGTTGTGCATGTATGCTTTAATTTGATGGTTTGCTTATCATTATTTCCACACACAAGTTTATTTTCCGTTGCACATAACCTGATCAATTAACTCACATATTTTAGATAAATTAGATTACCTACTGTGGTTGATCATTTTATTTGAAAAATAAATTAAAATTGATTAAGGTTATTAATTAAAATTGAATTGGTTCTATTCAACCCAACCAACCCCCCCCCCCCCCCCCCCCCCCCCCCCCCCTCTCCCCCCTCCCTCTTCCTTTTTCTCTCTCTTGGGCCCGTGCATTGGTCTAGCCCGGACTTACAAGTCTAAGATTCAAAAATAGTCAAGAAAAATTTAGAAAGCTTAGCAATTCTTAATTGTAAGAAGCACAATCTTAGGGCACACTGCTGGTTTGAAGAAGGGTTTAGTTCCATCGATTAAATAAGACAGGTAGAATCAAGCCAGACATGAAATTGAACAGGATAGATGACAGGCAAAGTGTTAATTATTTAAACATGTGTGCAAGTATGTCAGTTTGGGGGCAAGGGGGGTAGACACACAGACACACATTATTTGTTTAACTCAGCCAAGTTTTCTACTTATTTCCTTCAAATTGCAAATTTCTTGAAGCTTAAGGATAATTGAAATATGCAATAATTCAACATTAAATTTGTCCTATTGAGACCAGCCCAAATATCAAGAAATGGCATAATCTGGAAAAGCAAAAACTCATCATGGCAATATCTTATAAGTTGTTTAACATTGATGATCAAAAATTCAAAATTCCCTTCTACAAAGGACATCTTGTCTTTGTGGGAGCTACATCAAATCTGAATGGCAGGCACTCTATTCAGTGAGTTCTCTTTATTCCTGACTAATGTAAAAGACCTAAGAATTTCAACACAGTCATCAACCTCTCCCAGTCATAAATTTCTCAAAAAAAGAGTAAAATTTTCAAAAGTTTGTTTGCAAAGAAACTTCCTACAAATATGAATTCTTAGAAGCAAATTTTCCTAGAAAATAGCTCAAAATATCTCCCACGACCATGGACAAATATTTTTCTAAGACAATTGGTGGATCATGCCTTCATGAAACTGGAGCTCGCCTTATTAAGTAGGTTATACATGTCTCATACCTGACCTAACCCATCTATTAAACGAATTGAAGAAAACAGCTGAACCAATCAATACATATACTTGAAAAAAACATTTATTAAATGAGTTGAGCCCACCCAACCCATACTAAAGCAAATTGTTGAATGGGTTCACCTGATCTAACATATTGAAATCTGCAGGCAAAATACCAGCTTTGTGGAAGAGCAAAATAGCAAGCACAACCATAGATGTTAATGCAAGTGTTTAAGATGAAATGCATACAGGTGCAGCCCAGAAGATTTGGAATTGCCTGTCATGTTAGAATTCAACGCAGATCTGATGAGATTTTTATACAAGGGGTGGGGGGGACTTCAGAATCTGGCATCCAGATGTGCATGGTATATCCTCAGTGAAATCCTTTGTTCCCAGTCTTATGTCCAGTGGCAGTTGTTTGCCAGTTTCCCAAAAATTTGGACTCAGCAGGTGCCTTTGCAGGTTAAAATTTTCTGCTGGATGGTAAATGATCCTGGCCCACAGACTCACTCCTTCCACCAATTGACACAGCCAATTCCCAAATGGTCTCTCAAATAGTAAATGAAATCTCAGTAGGAACACAAGAAAATACGATTTGCAATTTATGTACCACTTCGACATCCTATGAGGTGTCAAAATGACGATCATTCCACAGAGATACCAATGGAAAATATTAAAATCTAAATAATACCAACTTGAAATTTTTTTATTCAAATAAAATTCATATAATGGCAAAACAAGCATTTACCCAAGAAAGAAACAAGCTCATACCATTTTTTAAAGAACACCTTTGAAGTAAAGGTCCTGCTGGCAAGAGACGTGCTGATTCATACACAGTTGCCAGCAAAAAATGCATCCTCTGGACATCATGAGCTTCTGACTTAGATGATTCCTTCCGCACTCTAACAATCTCTGAATAAATCTACAAAACAAAATCAAGGAAAGAGGAGCTAGAGACATTGTGTAAACAATAAAACAGAGCATCAAAGGAATGTATTCACTGAATGTACATCAAAACTCTCAGACTCAGTCACCATGCCAATGCGGCAATTCTTACAGACCCCTCCATTGAGTGCATGATTTTAGCTCAGTCTGTTGCATACATGGAATAGAAGCAACTCTTAAAAATAAATAAATCCAATGGAAAAAAAATTTATGTGAACTGAGTTTTATTTATTGGATCAAAATGCAAACTATATTTAGAAACTCGAATGACTGCTCAAAAGTCTGTCAGTCAGTCAAGTTACTTGGTCAAGACTCAGTTCAGCACAGGGTTGAACAATTATCTTTTCTGAAACTCAAGAATATCTAATGGATGAAACAACCCCAAGCATAGAAAAAAGAAGTTACCATTGCAGTGGAAGTTTCAATGTTATGCTGGCAGAGTTCTAATGAACAAACTATGTTGACAGACTCAACTGAGTACTCAGAAAACTCCACAGGTGCATCAAATAATTCGATTACTTTTTTCTCAAAGGATGAGTTAACTACCCTTTCAACATCAAGTTACTCATTTAAGTTCTGAGTTTCAGAAGCTAGTGAAATAATGATAAGTTTCGAGAGATCGACATCATCAGACTTGAATGACTGTCTCAGGTCTTAAATCATGAGATTAGAGCTATAATAACAGAGTTTTCGTACAATCATAAGCAATGGTTAGAAACTCAATCTATCTTTAAACATAATAAGACCCACAGCCTAGCTGTACCAGAAACATGGTCAGGTACATCCTAGTAGATCCAACAATCATTCACGTAAACTAGCTAGTAAATTTACATTAATCTAACCTTACAAATTTCGCTATATCTTTCAGAAGTTTGCTAATACTACAAACATCTCCTTCACAGCCATCTATGTGAGATGTGAGACACATGCAGATGCTTGGCTACCATGTATTATGCATATAACCTGGAACCAACCAGTCTACTCATCAGATGGACTTTAATGTAATTACTTGACAATTGAAAAAGTTTTTTTTTCTGTGGACCTTTAAAACAGTTCTAGAAATTGTAGCCAGCCTAATGACTAGCTACACCAAACTTTTGTTATGGAGCATCTAGCAGTGGGTTCATTTTTTAACACTTGGATTCTGAAAAAGGATCACACTATTTGACACATGTAGAAATGAGGAAAGCAAACACCCCCTCGCCCCCCCTCCACCCCTACCCCAAAAAAAACAACCAAAAAAAAAAAAAAAAGGTAAATGCAGAATGCAGAAATGAGAAAAGAACAATTTCCATGCACTAATATCATACGATTTCAAGGACAAAGAAGCCACATAAAGGAAGAATCACAGAAAATAGCAAACTTCGAAGGTGGGAACCATATAAAAGAACAAACTCTTACCTTCTCCTGTGCTTCAGGATGCATTACAAGCCGTGTCAAGATGCTAGCAATCAAACCTGCAGTGGTTAGGCATCCGTGAAACATCACCCCCATGATATTTCCACATGGTTCTTCTACAGGATTTAGATGTGCATTAAAATCTTCCAAAAATAGTCCCCCTCTGATCACTTCATCAGGAGAGAATGTTGCATCAATCCCAACTTCTGCTCCAAAATTTGCAGTTTTACTTTCAGAATAATGACCAATTTCGCCCAGTAATTTGTAGTTTTTTTTACACTGCTGAATAATATCTTGAGTTAAGCGTTTCAACCTTGAACATAAACGTCGGTACTTCCAAAATCCCTTCTTCCAGAAAGGAAGAACATTATATGATGCCCAAAGGCAAGCATCTTTAGCAATTGCCATAAGAAGTTCTTCATAGACAGTAGCACTGGACCAATCCAAAAACGCATCTCCAAAAAGAGTGGCTCCAAGTATGGAAAAAGCCATATGCTGGGAAACTGTTCTGCAATCAAGAACTCCTTTGGCCATAATAGTATCAATTCTTCCCATTACACAGTCCACAACCTTTGATGAAATTGTAGCAGCTCTCTCAAGCAAATTTCCATTCAACTGAGTAGCTAAAGATTCCCTTCTTTTTTGCACCTACATTTGGTAAAAATAAAGGGAAAAAAAAAAGAGTTTAGAGATGCTAATAGGTACTACTAGAAGTAATATCATTATTAATTATGATCCAAATATGTTAATATGTTTTGACATTCAATAACACCATGAACATCAAAATCCTTTGGAACCCAAACAATCAATCAGAATTCTTATGTTGGTAGAACAATTATACTACCAGACATGGACAAGGTTAAAGATTGAACACAACCAAGGTGCATGAATCTAAGATTGAGTGACAATAGTAAATAAATGTCAATCGCATGAGTCATGCAAGCTTCAGAGTAAAAGTGATGTGGACCACCACACTAGTTTCCATATTTAATGAGTTTTTATATTTAGATTTGGGATTTCCAGCTTTTTATGATTGTATTTTTTCTTTCATTTGTTTGTTTAGTCCAATAGTTGGTTTTGTTTGGGGAAATTTAGTGATTTTACATGTAATTAAGGCTTTCTAATCATTGGGGATAGTTTGGTATTTGTTTATTTGAGGGTATTTTGGTATTTTTATATTTTAAAGTCATTATATATATGATGTAACTCCTCCATACGGAATTGACACTTAATCAATGAAAGAACAAATTTTGTTTTGTGCAAACTTGCCTCCATCGCAGGAAGCATGGTGAGAAGCCAAGGAACCCTCGTAAGAAACTAAGGAAGGCAAGAAGCCACGGGAAAAGGTGAGAATCCTCTTCCAAGATCTAGGTTTTTATTTCTCTCTTCTCTCTCTCTTTTTCCCTTTCTTCTCTCTTTGTTGCCCTCTCAAACCCAGCCGAACTACTGTCCCAAAATCATCCTCTTGCTGTCCCAGAACCGTCCTATTGCTGTCCCAGATCTGTCCAAGAAAAATCCATGTTTGCCGTGCCAACCTGTCCCAGATCCCATCTAGACTCATTCCAAGCCCTTCCTAAGTCCCTTACAGCCCTCCCCTACCCCAAATAGCCCTATAAACTGCTGTCCCAACCCATAAAAGTCTCATATATGATTGTTTACTGCTGTCCTATCCATTGAGATCCCATATTTTGCTATTCCATATCGTTAAGATCTCATATTACTGTTGTCCGACAATTTCTCCTTGCCAAACAGCCAATTTAATTCCTATTTCTAATGATAGATCTACATATTTATGGATTTGACAAACCCCTTTGTTTTGAGGGACCTTTACTGCAGATGTGACTTGATTTGGATTGTCTTATAATCACTTATATTAGATTCCAAGAATTTACATGATTCTTTGTGGTAAATTTGTATATTAATTAATTGCATATATCAATTGGTATTTAATTTCAGCCCATTTTAGATTTAGGGTGCATTATTTTCATCCATTTTAATCTTTAGGGACCACATCTAGGCATTTAGGATAACCCTATCCTTTGTCCTGCGTCAAAAAGAAAGGGCAACGTAAAGAGAAACAATCAACAAAATCATAGCAATCCAAGGAAAATGTAGAGAGAATCAATCAACAAAATCATAGTAGTTCAAGGAATGAGTCCACAAATCTAACATGTGACCAATAGAGTCCCTCCCCCTCCTTTCCCCAAGAGGGTAGTGATTATTCACACTATGTAAGCTGTAAGGGCATATTGCAAAGACTAATTTTATTCGTGTGTGACTAGGATGGAGAAGCCAGTTTTTCCCTTTTCTTTTTTTTTCCCCTTTTTTTTTTTTTTTTTTTTTTTTGTGGGGGGGGTGGGGGGGGGGAGAGAGAGAGAGATCAAAAACGGGTTTAATAGGTTTATGGCTGCAAGGTTCCCAAAGAATATCTTTTGAGGCTTAAGCTAAGAACACCTTACGACATTTTCTCGTCCTTATCTCCTCCAATACACACTTTTCACTTGCATTAAAATAAAATACAAGACAAAAAATAAGAACAAATGGATGAATATAAAGTTTTCACTCAATTTTGCAAGTTGAACAACAAAACTATTACTTTGAACATTCTTCTTCCACATAGATTTGTTGTTTCCCCTTTTTTCCATGTTACATTAAAAATCAAAAACAAAATAAGCTTTAGATAAAGAAAAGCTCTTTGTAATATAAAACAAGGGCAAGTGCTACATCTAGATGAACAAAAAATGAAGGGGTTTTTTCCCTTAATTGGTAAACATATAATGCCTTTGGATGGCCACAAACTAGAACTTTCATTCACATTTTTGAGGCACCAAAAGGCCTGAATTTTAAAAGATAAAGGTTCCACTAAAAATCATCATAATCAAAGTTATGGTAATTGAAATGAGAATTTCTCAAAATAGAAATCACTCACAAACATTCTTTGCTAATATACCAGCTGCATCATTGCTTTACCACATCAGCAAAATTGTCCGTTGCAATGAATTTTGCAATCATTGAAAGATTCACTTAAGAAATGGAGGGAAAATAAGCAAATGACAGAAATGGAGCCACTACAAACATTTGCAGCAAGATGTTTCTCCTGGAAGAAATCACCTTTCAAACACCACATCAACTCTTAGAAGAATTATATTTTTGGAGGGAATGCAAGTATCCAACAAGTTTGTTGGTATGGAACAAAGAAATGAAGATTCAAAAATAAATAAAAAATAAAAAATGAGATGGTAACGTAGTCAAAAGAGAGAAAAAGAGTACCTTTTCAAAGGATGGTAGAAAGAGACTGGAATGGCCAAAAGCCAGATGGAACGCCTTCCCTGTCAATGGCAATTTATCCTCAGCTTTCACAAGCATCTCCTTTATTAGTGTCGGGTCTTTTACTGACACAAGAAGCTGAGTTGGACCTAACCATAACCTAACTATCGATCCATATTTCTCATGTGATTTTGCCAGAAAATCTGAAAACCAACAAATATATATAAATAAAAAGGAACAATAAAGCAAACTCATGAATTGTCCAAATACTGAATACATCTCAAGAACAAATACAGTACGTGGCAAACACTTTATTTTGGAAGCAGTAATTATGATGTTAATAAAGGAAGGGTAGCCATTTAGACACCCCACTTTTCTTTTAAAAGACACCCCATTTCAAAATTTTATGTGAAATTACCATTTTACCCCTCAGTTTTGTATGGAGGAATCATCTTTTTTAAAAATTTGAGGGGCAAAATGGTAATTTTCAGGCAAAATTTTGAAATGGAGTGTCTCTTAAAAGAAAAGTGGAGTGTCTAAATGGTCACCCTAAAGGAAAGGCAAAAGGGCACAAGAAAGCACTCTTCAGCAGCTTGACATTTTTAAATGGTAGAAAATTTTGCCACCTCCAAGTGGGTATGTTGCCAAAGTTCTGCAGTGTCAAAAGTATTTGATTACAGAAATAAATGCCAAAGAATACTGTAACCAAGAGACTAAGGTCAATAATTCCTTTCCTGGCAGGGCAACTCAATGATGGAAGAAACCATAAATAACGACACCAAGAACAATTTATGAAAGAAACAATACGCATGGCCATGTGCAATACGTGTTGTATTTGTATTCATTCATATACATGAAGTAAAATGGTTCTCTTACAAATGTTTTATCCCAATGGCTACAAATACAAGTTGATTAAGACAAAACATAGTAGACGGTAGAACTCAGAGTTTCTCAAATGCAGTTTATAAGAGAGATTCAGTATTATGCACAATATCTGTAAGTTCCAAACAAAACCCAGCAGGCAAACCTAGTCCTAACAACCCTCTAGAATTTGGCCAAAACACTGACAGTAACAAAAATCTGTGATGGAAAAATCCTTGAATGAGCAAAAAACCATATTTATCCACTTAGTTTTGAGGAAAAAAGTTATTTTTCTGGAAATTACTTTATTTTCCATGCAAGCTCTGTTCATATGTATTCGGACAAAAAAAAAATACAAATTGAAAACTAACCACTTTTAACCAGAAAATTAATATCCCTTCATCATGATGATGGTGATCATCATCACATCCGAAGTTCCTTTCTTTCTAGGGTCAGCTTTTCAAGTTTTACTTCTCCATTTGACCCTATCATAAACCATATCATTGACCACTCCACTGTCTACCATGCTTTTCTTAATCCCTTCCCCCCATGTTTTTAGTAGTCTACTCCTCCTCCTTGTACCTGCAACTTGTAACCTCTCAACTCTACAAACTAAGGTTGTCGCCAATCTTCTATTTACATGTCCAAACCACCTTAAACGAGCTTCTCTCAATTTGTATTCTATTGGGGCTATTTTTAAACTTTTCCATAATGCAGTCATTTCTAACTCTATCTGTTAGAGTTTATCCTCTCATCCAACATACACATCTCCATCACCTTAACTATGTTTTTTTGTCTTTTTTTCACTGCCTAGAACATTGCGAGTCTAATAACTATTTTATAAATTGTCCTATCAAGTGATGAGGAACTCTCCCATAACAAAACACACTGCTAACTTGTTTATATTTTGCCCACCTCGTTCCCATCCTACTAGCCAACCTCTACAAGATTCTGCTATAGATCCCACGGATGTAAACTTGTTGCGGTATGCTACTAAGTCATTTCTAATTTTAATCGAATCGGCTTCTCAATCTTTTGCTCACTAAAGTTGCACCCTATGTATCTTGATCTACTTCTACTAATTTTTAAACCATTAGTTTCCAATTCTCTCCTCCAAGATTCCAACTTATTATCAAGTTGTTGTTTCAACCCACTAATTGATGCAGGCCTAGGGTCGAACTGGTGCAATTCGACTGTAGGCTTACTGATTCCAGAGTAAGGTCTCTGAAAGACCCACGCACCCGATTACGTACTCGTAAAAGGGTTCTGCCTTGGTAAGAAATTGCTTAAACAATATCCAAACCGATGCACAAGTATCCCAAAAATTCAATGTAGCCTATGGAATTTCTAGATTAAGTTCTCTTTTAATTAAATTAATTGAACGATGCGGAAGCGGAATCAAAAGAGAATAATATAATTGGAATTTGACATATCTTAATCTAAAAACCCATGACTAATTGAAATAAATAAAAAAATTGGTATTTACTTGTAAAAGCCTTGGCTTAAGAAGCCTTGCAAAACACAACTCCAAAGAGTCCAAAGAGAATCCACTCTTCAAGAAAATATCTCAAATTTTATTCCAAGCTATCTCAAACATTGCATACGACTGTGTTTAAATAAGCAAAGCTAGGGCCATGGTCGGCCAATACTTACTAACCTTGAAATTAAAATAAAAACATCAACTTCTAAATCTAAAACACAACAACGATCCACATGAGTTGTGGATTTATTAAAAGAAACAAAAAGAACTCCACCGAAGCAAGTTGCCTGGATCCTCCATCTCTTGAATTAATCCACCGATTTCCTTTGCTTTATCAATTTAAGAAATTGCTAAAAATATCAATTGCTCCACACGGTATTCCATAATTCAAATGAGAGACTTGGTGGATAATATTTGATATGCTTTCGTAAGTTAATGGGTTCCATGGATATGAATGGCCTTTGAATGGCTTGGACGTTAATGGCTTGCATGGACATTGTATTTGCATGTGGGCTACTTTTTGGATGGTCAAAACTCATGGAGGTTGACTTGGATTAATGGGTCTAGCTTGATAATAAATGGATTTTGGGTTTGCAAGGCTAATTGGGTCATTAGGACTCATGCCTCCATCATTCCCTCTTGGTTGGGAAAAACTCGCCCTCGAGTTTAATCGATTTGCGAGGGGGACACCTTGTCGCGCCTTTGGCCAAATTCTTTTTTGCCGCTTTGATTGACACTGAAGAGATGGTTTACGGCTAGGATTACCACCTCTAATCTTTTGGTCCACCTCTATAGAATCTTGTGGGTTCCTGTCAAACATGATGTCAATCAAAATAATTTTCCTATTACATGTTCTCTGTAGAAAGTCTTCCCACACAAGGTCTACATATGGTTCGAATATCTGTTGAATGCTTGATGGACTCAATATTGCATCTTCAATGGTCTCTATCGGACTTAACGTAGATGCAATTACATCATTCTCCCCCTCTTGGAGAAAATTTGACCTCGAATTTTGATCTTCTTGAAGCTGGAGATCATCCATGAACCGCTCATCCTTCAGAGGGACAGAATGGAGTGGTACAACATCAAGTAGTCATGCGCATCCCTGTGGTGCACCTGCACTGATAACTTTTGTTGTAGGTCCTCGATCTGCCAAAAGTAACGAGGCGTTGGGTGTAGCCAACTGCTGCGAATGCTCGTCCCACATTGGATCAACATATGGTCATTGTTCACCTGACATATCCATGAGGTGAACATCGTTCAAAGCAAATTCAACATTGACAAAGGGTTTTGTGCCACTAGTTTGCTTGTCTTCCTTTGGAGGCATTAGGACATGTTGGATCATGAAAGTCCCAGCAACAGTATCACCATATATGATGTCATCGTCACTGAAAGCCTCATCTTCATCTACATCTTCAACTTCCTCTTCATCTTCTTCTTGGATCAAGGCCACATGGTGAGTAGGACAGTCAAAAGCCTTGTGTCCTAGGCCATTGCACTTGAAGCAGTTGATCTGAGATTTCTGCAGTCGTTCCGCAGGTGGAACATGAGGAGTTGATTTTTGAGCAGGCTTGGATTGAGAACCCCATGATGATAGGTTAGGGCTCATGGACCTGCTCTGTTCTGGAGCGGTACAGCTTCTACGACCTTCAATCTCTTCAACCTTGAGGGCATTTTGATAAGAAATAGACATATGAGTTATCTCAAGACCTGTCATAGGATCACTGATGGAAGGACGAAGACCTTCAATCCACCTCTGTACCACAACCTGTTCACATTCATTTAAATTATTGCGGGAGATCAAGAGATTGAACTCTTTTGTGTATTCTACAACGGTCCTGCTTCCTTGTCTGAGTTTCTGCAACTTAGAAAATAACGTTGAACATGATTAGGAGGCAGATAAATACTACACCTAAGCTTTTTCAATTTATCCCAAGTTTGGATGGGTCCCTTTCCTAGTTTTTCCCTCTCAACCTTAATAGACTTGTACCATGATAAACCACTACCTCGTAACTTCATTACAACAAGTTTGACCTGTTGATTTTCTGGAACATCTCCATATTTAAACATATTTTCTACAATCTCTAGCCAATCAAGAAATACCTCACCCGATATATGTCCGTAGAACTCTGGAATATCCACTTTGATAGGGATGTGATCGGTATCTCTTTGTTGGTGATATTGTCTATCATTGTTGTTCTGACAGTCGTCATTGCTATCACTCGACTCTGAGTGATATCTGCAATGCGAATGATAAGATCGTCTGGAGGAGAATGATCGATGCTTATCATGGGCCAATTGTTGTATAGAATCATGCAAAATAGTCACCTGATGCTGCATGGTGGTTTGCATGGTAGCTATCTGGCATGCCAACGCTGCTATTGTCTCCCATAGCTCAACCATCTCCAACTGTCTATCACCAACAAAGGATTAGTATCAGAAGTGTTGTCACCATTTTTGCTCATGTTTTGTCTGGTGTTATAACCGTGTGCCAAAGAAGTCCGGTCGAGCAAAAGAGCCTGAAACTTGGAATTTGTTTGTTGCAAACACAAGCAATATGCAATGCGAATCACACAAATGACCAGCAGTAAAAAATTCAGGTATCTGTAATAAGAATCTCAAGAACACAGTTACCCGAGGTCCAAGTTGACTAGAAACCAGTTTGTTGTATGAAAATATGATTTTTTTCAAATTTTTTCTAGCTCCACAAAAATACCAGGAAATTCCACAATCCAAAGAAAAAACCAGAACTGTTGATGTAATGTCAATCTGTACCAATTCAGTAAAATGATGATATCTCGGGCTAGGAAACTCGCCTCGCTACAAATAAGATATCGTTGGAATCCTTTCTGAGACCTATCTGTTGGATTTTTTTGAGATTTTTCTCAGAGCCGTTTCCTAGAAAATTCTGCAAGATGACGAAAATTGCAGGTTGTGCTAGAAAGAACACCGGCTCATAGAAGTATTGTCCGGGTTAAGTTTAACAACCAATTTTTGTTTTTTGAAGCACTAATACAGCAAATCTTGAATCAAGAATGTGTAATTGGATAAGAAAAATTATAAATCCACAAACACAGCCGAATCTTCCCAACAATCTTGTTTTGATTGCAATAAGAAGCACTCCAAAGCTCTGATACCAATTGATGCAGGCCTAGGGTCGCGCAATTCGCATGTAGGCTCGTTGATTTCAAAGTATGGTCTCTGAAAGACCCACGCAGTCGATTACGTATTCGTAAAAGGATTCTGTCTTAGTAAGAAATTGTTCAAACAATATCCAAACCGATGCACAAGTGTCCCAAAAATTCGATGTAGTCTATGGAATTTCTAAATTAAGTTCTCTTTTAATTAAATTAATTGAACGATGCGGAAGCGGAATCAAAAGAGAATAATATAATTGGAATTTGACGTATCTTAATCTAAAAACCCATGACTAATTGAATTAAATTAAAAAAATTGGTACTTACTTGTAAAAGTCTTGGCTTAAGAAGCCTTGCAAAACACAACTCCAAAGAGTCCAAAGAGAATCCACTCTTCAAGAAAATATCTCAAATTTTATTCCAAGCTATCTCAAACATTGCATATGACCTATGAAGCATGGATACTCCGAAACCATTGGAGTATCCGTGTCGGATACGTTTCCGACACGGATACAGCCGGATACGTGTCGGATACGTATCTAATTAAATAAAATATTTTTTAAATACGGATACGTCAAGGATACTGCAGCAGACATGGAGGGATACGGTGGGACACGGGACACGGGACACGGCACGGGATACGGTAGCATGGGAGAAAAGGGGGAAAATATATATATATATATATATATATATATATTTTCAGTATTATTTTTTTAACCTCAATAATCATTCACATATTATATACTATAATATTGCAAATATTTTTAAATATATTATATATATATATATATATATATCTTTTCATAATACTAAATTGCTAATAGTCTAATCTTTATAATATATATCTTTTGTAATGTATTATATATATATATATATATATATATATATATATATATATATATATATATATATATATATATTATTCATTATAAATATAAAAATATAATTTTCTAATCATTTTTATCTCATAGTAGAATTTATGATATTTTTTGTAAATGTCTGAATTTATTTTGTTGATATATATATAATAATTTTTTTAATTCGGCGTATTCCACCGCACCCGTATCCTAGTTTTTCAAAATTTGTCGTATCCCGTACGCATACCCGTATCGGTGCTTCTTAGCATACGACTGTGTTTAAATAAGCAAAGCTAGAGCCATGGTCGGCCAATACTTACTAACCTTGAAATTAAAATAAAAACATCAACTTCTAAATCTAAAACACAACAATGATCCACATGAGTTGTGGATTTATTAAAAGAAACAAAAAGAACTCCACCGAAGCAAGTTGCCTTGATCCTCCATCTCTGGAATTAATCCACCGATTTCCTTTGCTTTATCAATTTAAGAAATTGCTAAAAATATCAATTGCTCCACACGGTATTCCATAATTCAAATAAGAGACTTGGTGGATAATATTTGATATGCTTTCATAACTTGTAATTAATGGTTCCGTGGATATGCATGGCCTTTGGATGGCTTGGACGTTAATGGCTTGCATGGACATTGTATTTGCATGTGGGCTAATTTTTGGATGGTCAAAACTCATGGAGGTTGACTTGGATTAATGGGTCTAGCTTGATAATAAATGGATTTTGAGTTTGCAACGCTAATTGGGTCATTAGGACTCATGCCTCCATCATTCCCTCTTGGTTGGGAAAAACTCGCCCTCGAGTTCTTCTTTGCCGCTTTGATTGACACTGGAGAGATGGTTTACGGCTAGGATTAACACCTCTAATCATCTGGTCCACCTCTATAGAATCTTACGGGTTCCTGTCAAACATGATGTCAATCAAAATAATTTTCCTATTACATGTTCTCTGTAGAAAGTCTTCCCACACAAGGTCTACATATGGTTTTAATATATGTTGAATGCTTGATGGACTCAGTATTGCATCTTCAATGGTCTCTACCGGACTTAATGTAGATGCAATTACATCACTAATTAACACACTATCATCCACAAAAAGCATATACCACAGCACTTCATCTTGGATTTCCGAACGTAAGTTGTCCATGACTAATGCAAAAAGGTATAAGCTCACTGTAGATCCTTTGTGGAGACCCACTCGGAATGGGAAATGGTTCTAACCTTGGTGGTTGCACCATTCAATTCCTTGAATAATTTCAACAGACTCATTGGAAATACATGTATTTTTCGAAGTTCTCCATATCATTTTCCTTGAAACTATGTCATACGCTTTTTCCTAGATCAATAAAAACCCTATACAGAGTCTTCCTCTTTTTCCTAAACTTCTCTACGAGTTGTTTTAGTACAAAATTGCCTTCTGTGGTTGACTACCTTCGATAAACCCAAATTGATTTTTAGATATATTCAACTCTTGTCTTAAAAGCTTCTATCACACTCTCCCACCGTCTAATAGTGTGACTCATGAATTTAATAGTTTACACAACTTTATATATTAAAAAAAAAATTAATATGCCTTATTAAAAAAGAAGGTTGCTTTTCAGGAAAGTATTGGTTTGATAATTGAATTAACCATATCATAGTTAAAAATAGCAATTTTCCAAAAAGTACTTCCATGAATCCAAAGAGATCCCTAACAACATTTCTCAGGAAATTCACCAAAGCACCGTCTACTGACCGATAGAAGGGGGAAACGGGCAATTAAAGCAAAACATCAGAATTGGAGCAGCATAAAGACAAAAACAGATGATTGATGTAGCAAACCCGAAATTCAAGAAATAGAGTGGTACCGATAAGATTGGAGCCAGAAGCGGAGATGAGCTTGGAATGGCCGTAGAAGGAAGGGCATGTTGGGCCGGGGATCCGACGACCTCTAGACCACAATCTGAGTAAGATGAAAATCTTACGCAGCAGAAGGTATGTGATGGCGATAAGTGAGATCCACAACAAAGCGTTGATTTCTCGAGCCGCGAATTCTCTCAAAAAGAAATTGGCATCCCGTCCGCCCTTACGACTGCTGCTGCTGCAAGATGATGATGATGGATTCAGATGGTCTTCTTCGCTACAAGTCATTTGTTAGATGCGACTGGACTCACGCCAACTATTGTTTGATTTTTTTTCTTCTCTCTACTTCTTAAATTCATACATATACAGACAGGGTATCATGTCATCGGAATCGAGTTTTGATGGATTTTTTTTTGTACTTACTTTTTTGCCAATCAATCGTATGGCTGCAAGAGCCTTGCTTACTTTTTTAGGCAGCCGCTCGCCCAGGTGAATATGATTTCCCTCGGTCAGAGACGGACGCCACACCGAAATAAAAATGATTTCGATATTAATTTTTATTTATTTTTATATGAACTTGTTTTATATAAATTAGTTTTTATGATTTAGTCATTTTTTCCACTTACGGATATTAAGATACATGATTCAACTTATGGACTAACATTGAAGTCGCTCCATGATTTAACTCATGGACTAAGATTCAACTAACTCATGGACTAAGATTCAACTCAAATATGACTTGTGATCCATGATGTTGATTAATTTCATGATTTAATTGACTTGATCTATTATGCAATGACTCAATCAATTTAACCACTTTTTCATAGTCAACTTAACCAAACCTACAATATAATCTAAAATTTAATATCCACTTGATGGTCCAACCTAATCATAGTGTATATAATATTTACTTGATTAAGGACCAAACTCAACCCATAACCTATTCTTACTGCTCAATCAACGAACCAACTTAATCCAACCTAGCTTATAAATTTTTAGAATAAATTGAAATAGGTCAAGCCATTATCTATAGCTATTGTACTCCTTATTGTATAATATTAGTATTTTAAGTAAAATATAGGTTAAATCAACTATATTATTTATATAATGATTATTATTATTATTATGATCGGCATCACTATCATTATCCAAAATTATATACAATTGCATTATAACATGCATCTTTCCCATCTAACAATAGAAAGAATTCATTGGAAACCATTTTATCACACCATACTAAAGAAGTTAATAGTTGTGGATTATTTTCTATGGAAATAAAAATCATAGTGAAAAAGAATTTATGTGAAAAATAGTTGTGCACAACCACACCCTAAATAAAATAAGTAGAGTAATTTATTTATAAAAAATCAGTTACTTATAGTAATTATATTTTAATCATTTTAAATTATAAAATAAATATGATTAAATGAGAGTAAAATTTTATCTATTCATTCATTATTTTTGTCAATGGAAACATCCCATTTATCTTAAGTCATTTTTTTAGTTTTATTTTTCAATTTAACTCTATCATACACTATACAATGTGTCGCTCTACTATCCCTCATTTCTTTTCTTTATTAATCTTAAGTCAATTCTTGCTCTTATTTCTTCTCTCATCATCTCGATCTCTACCTCAACCTCTACCTCCTTGACCAAGGCCACCATCAACTATCGCATTTCCTTTTCTTCTCTAAGGACTCGGTAGAATTATTTTCGTGAAGAAAATAAACTACTTCCTCAGCATCAAAACAAAACCTTCTTGTCTTAATACAAAATTGACCTTTCGAGCCAATTGGTTGAAAATAGTAGCATCTGTTTCAACGATGAACTTTTTTTATACAGAGGTGAGCCCTTTACAATATATGCTAACCAAATCTTCCTCGAGAGTTTTGATCTCGAGTTTTAGGATAGCAAGCCAAAAATATAGAGAAAGATTCTTATGTCTTTTGGACACACCTCCTCAAATCATCCTATTTGACTAGTTGATTGGTCTTGTAAAACTAATTAAGTACAACACTTTGTTACATTTCTGATGAGGCCGTTGAAGAAAACATTGCTAAAATTGCATGCCAAGGCTACAAGATTTTCAACCATGGCAAAGTGAAACCTAAATTGGCTAATTAGGGTTCCAAAATGGTCGATTTAGTGCATATGGACCCTACCAATAGGCCCAAGAACATTTGAGAGCATAATGGACCCCCACATGAGTTGTGGCAAGGCCAAAACTCTATCACACAATGAGAGTTATGAATTGTACACAGATGGTGGCTGGGTCTTCTACCTTTGTGGAGCAATGGCGTGTGGACGCTTAGAATCCTGTAATGCCTTGATCCTTAATTAGACTTAATTGTGTAATTTTGCACCGTTAAATATGTTTTGTGTTAATCGCAAAGATTACTGAGTGGATTTTTCGAAAAATCTAAGTTTGGCCTAATCTGAGCTTGATAGCTCATCGATCCGACTCGTTAAAGTTGGAAGAGTAAAATCGTAAATATCTACATCATTTATTATTTTTGAAAAATGATCATAAAACTATTTCCCTCTGAAAAACCACTCATTTGAAATATTTGCTTTGTTAAACTCACTCACACTCTTTATTTTCAAATGATGAGTTCAATGGATTTCACCATTCATTTTATTGATTATCCGATTTTCAAATATTTAAATCCTTAAAAGACCCACTTTGCAAAACCTTTATTTTGAAATACCTTTGAGAGTTGAAAATTTATAAGAAAATATTATGTGTTTAATCTGTGTTAAAATTGAGCATTTCATATTTTTGAATTTCTATTTTGAGGTTTTAAACACTTAATCCAAGCATCGAGGTATGAACCGTTGATTTTATTAAATCGACGTTTTACCTCTAATCAATTGGCTTTTGTCATCCTCTGTTTCCAAACAATTTCAGTAAGCCTTATTTAATACTCTGGACAAAAGGCAGTTTTATCCGGTGATATCTCAATCTTCTTGTGTTTTAAACAAATTCCAAATGCCTTAGTTTTAAATAGAATAATTGTTGAATCATTAAACCTATGAAATATAGCCGTAGGTATCGTGGCCATCTTCCTCTTCCGTTGCTTACCTACGCATGTTGTTATAAATGAAAAAGGAGGCAACGCATGAACCTTCGTTTGCACTATGCTCTCTTCTCCACTTCCAGCTCCTCCTCTTCTTTATACGACTGCTACTGCTTTTTCTTTTTCCTCCCCTGCTTTGTTTTTTTCTTCTGCAACTTCTGACCGTCACTTAAATTGAAGGGAAGCTCCTCGAGACTCCTAAATCACACTTCAAGGTACCTAATCCTATCCTCTCATTTAATCATAAGGTTTAAAAGAGGTTAGCTAAGAAGGACCGATACGGATATGCATATCGGATACGACACGTATTCGAAACAGGGATACGACAAATTTTGAAAAACTAGGATACGGATGCGGCGGGATACGCTGAATTAAAAAATTATTATTATTATTATTATTATTATTATTATATATATATAGATCTTTTGTAATCTTTACTAATATATATATATATATGTATATATATTAGTAAAGATTACAAAAGATATATATTATAAAGATTAGACTATTAGCAATTTAGTATTATGAAAAGATATATATAATATGTTTAAAAAATATTTACAATATTACAGTATATAATATGTGAATGATTATTGAGGTTAAAAAAATAATACTGAAAAGATATATATATATATATTTTCCCGTGCTCCAGCCTCCCATGCCATGTCCCATCTCCTGTGTCCCGCCGTATCCCTCCATGTCTGCTGCCGTATCCTTGACAAATCCGTATTTAAAAAAAAAAAATTTATTTAATTGGATACGTATCCGAGCCGTATCCGTGTCGGAAACGTATCCGACACGGATACTCGAATGGTTTCGGAGTATCCATGCTTCATAGGAGGTTAGGATTAAAATGAGATCAAATTGGAAGAGAAAATGAAGTTCTTGAAAACCCATGGAAAAATGGCTTTTATTTCGCTTTCTTTTGGTACCCATTAGATCAAAGTCTTTCTCAGTCAAATTATATTATTCTTTCTTCTAAAGTAAAGCAAAACCGGTTCATTTTTAGAATGAATTTTTAAAGCCACTCGAATTGGGAATCGAAATTCTGTTTTTCCGCCCGTAACTGTGAATTCTGGGCCGTATCGGAAGTCCGACACACTAACAGAAAAATGGAAATTTTCGATTATTTAATACCTTACTATCGAACATTCGATACTTAGTGTAATGACCCGTTCTGATTGTTACTGATTTTTGGAGAGATTATCGGATCTCCGAGTTGTTTTCGGGACATGGTAACAGTGATGAGAGTGTGGGCGCCGTGGTGGGCCCAGTTTGCCTGTTTTGTGTTCGGAAACTCGAAGGACATTTTGGAAATTTTGGAATTTTTATGTAAATGATAAATAAATATTTAAAAATCACACTTTTTCTCACTCAATTCTTAGCATTCGAGATTTTTCTAATTTTCGATTTTGTTGTATTTTTTTTTGAAGAGAAGTTTTGAAAACTCTGATTTTTTTTAATTATTTTTTTTTAAAAAAAGGGACTTAAAAGACCCCCCAAAACCCTAGGATCCCCAAAACCCTAGCCTTAAAACCACCCATTTTCGGCTGCACTATAGCAATCCACTATAGTGCCACCGCACCCCCCCTTCGATCTGCAACTCCATCTCTCGGGTAGCCCTCTCTCCCGGTTCCCCCCATCCTTCTCTCTCGATATCTCTCTCTCTCTCTCGCTCGGAAACCCCAGGTAAAACCCCTCTCGGCCTCTCTTCTCTGCAATCTCGATTCTCTTTCTCTTTCGGCTTCTTCCTCATTCTTCTCTCATCCTTCTTCTTCTTCCTCTCAGTCGACCCGAGACCCGAGCCGCTGCAGTGACCCTCTCCTCCTCACCCCAACGGTTTAGTTTATGCCTGATTTCACCCCCTTCGCCTCCAGTAGCCGAGTCGTCGCCTCTCCCGCCACCGCAGTTGTTTCCAGGTTCTCTTTTTCCCTCTTTCTCATCATTCTTCCCTTCCCTCTCCCTCTCACTCTGATTTTTCCTTTGGTTTTCTTTACTTTCCTCGATTTTTCTCTATTTCCTCTTATTTTTCGTGGTTTTCCTCAGTTTTCTCTGTTTTCTTCTCTTTTTCCCTTTTTTTCCCGACTCAGTTGGGCGACTGAGTTGTCCTGGTCGAGTCTCTAGTGGGCTCAACTCGGGTTCCTGAGTTAACCCGACCTTGGATTTGGCCCAGTTAGGCCTAGACCTGGTCTGGCCCATCTAGACCCAAGCCTAGTCTGGACCAGCCAGGCTCGGGCCTAGTCAGGCCCAGTGGACTGGTTCGGTCCAGCCCAGCTTGATCTGGCCCATTCGTCCGACCCAATCGGACTTGGCCCACCTCTTCAGCCCGGCCCAGTTCAGCCCGTTTTGGGCCCAGCCCAATTTTAGGCCCGTTTCTCTCTAGCCTCATTTTTACTTATTTTGTCTTAATTACTCATCCGTTCCTCCTTGTTTCAACTGATTGAGCTCCCTTCGACCCTTCAAGACGCTTACTCTCTTTGGGCTTTTGACTCCACACACACGGTGCGGGGAGTTACTACTGCTTTAGCATGCACTTGCATATATTAACCCGTCATTTTTTGACATGGAGTGACCTGAGTGTAACCCCTATTTATTTAGCCACTCGGTGAGGGAAAACTGTTGAAATATGTATGTGGCAGAGGGTTCGCTCGGGTGTACTTCTATTACTTATATGCACTTGTGGAGGATTTTAATTAGACAACCTGATAATTGAACGTAATACTTGTAAATGTTTGATGATGCTTGTAGTGTTTTATTCACTAGATACTAATGAAGCCATGTTGAGTGTAGACATGCGTGACTAAGTAATTTATTATATATTTTTTATTCGCATGATGAGTTATGTTGTTGATTCCGAATTAGTTGTGTAAGGGTGTACCTTCATTGTTATAAATGATCCTTGTAACACCCCGTATTTTCAAGTTAGGGATATATATGGAAATTGTCCATTGAGATGGTGAATTAAAAAGATATGAACCTTAGATGGGTAAATAATGGGTCAATGACCCCAACGGATGGTAGATGTGGATCAATGGGAATAAATGGCTAAGAAGTATGTAATTGGGTCAAGTTTACCAATTTGGTCAAAAGTCCAATTGGGACCAATGGATCATATATGAGCTAGCTAGAAGTAAATGGGTAAGGCTTGATAAATGTTGGGTCAATTGCCCAACGGATGGTAAATGTGGATCAATGGAAATAAATGGCTAAGAATTGGGCCAATAGTCCAATTATGATCCAATGGATCAAGGATAGAATTTGGTTTGGAAATAATTGGGTATGTGTGATTAAATGGGTCAACTACCCAAATTGAGACCCAATTGGTCATGGTAGACATGTTTGACCTTGTATGAGCTCAATTTTAATTGGGTTAGGCTGAATTGATTTGGAATTAAATGGAGGATAAATACGTAGGCTGGATGCAAATATGTAAACCACATTTAAATGGGTAAACCACCTATAAATGGGTCATGGCGCCTAATTGGGTCAAGAGGTTCAAATGGGACCCAATGGGTCAAGTTGACCATGTTGACCAGGTTGACCGAGTGGACCATCAAGTGAACTAAAGGAGTTGAGTTTGGGCTGAAGTGAGTTGGATTTGAATCAAACAATGGAGTTGACTCAAGTGCATTAAATGAGTGGTATTAAATGGGGTGAGTTGAGCTAATGAGTTGGGTGAGTTAAATTGGAAACCAAAGAGACCATTAATTCAAGTGAGTCAAGTGGGAGGTGAGGAGTTGCCTTGATCTCAAACACCACAAAGACAAGTCTCACACGTTGGGTACTTGGGGAGTAGTTTTCCATGCATGGAATTCAATGGATTAAGATAAGAATCACCTTGGGAGCTTGGAGGGTTTCCATCTCATGATGGAAACCCAAGGCCCAACATGGGGAGATGAAAGGGTGATCTAAGCTTAGGCCAAGTGTCCCATAGTTAAGCCATGGGACTCTTTGATTATACCAATAATCATGAGGGTAAATGAGTGGTTTAAGGGGTTGATATACAAAAGAGGTGCAATACACCATTGGCCGAATTTTACATCTCAAGAAGATAGAAATTCTCATCTCTCTCCCTCTCCCAAAAATCTACCCCCTTGGCCGAACCAGCCCTTTGTGTTTTCACCATTGATCAAGCACATAATCGGCTAAAGGATTAAGGGAGCAAGAATGAAGGAAGCAAGGATCAAAAGACAAGAAGAGAGACTAAGGAGGATTGGTTGTGGACATTGATTATTAGGCAAAAATTAAACAAGGGTTAGTCTAGTGGCAAAACTGTAAATACAAGTTATAATGTAAAAATGGAAGGAAAGATTAAAGGACTTGAAAAAGGGGCTCAAACCAAAATTGTGAGGTTCGGCCATGTTGTATGGCCGAACCCCACCAAGTTATGGTTAGTAGGTTGAGGTTTTTAAATAAAGTTATTTGGATGGTGTTGATCCAAAACAAAGGAAGGACAAATTCAAAGTGGGTGAGGTTCGGCCATGGGGTATGGCCAAACCCCACTAGATGATTTTTGGGATTTAAACTTAATTAGAAATCAAAAGGATATGGGATTGACTTGCTGTTATATAAACAAGGTAACGGGACTTGAACGGTGCACAAGTCGTGAACGGGTGACAGATTGAGAAGAAAGGACAACTTAAGTAACTTTCTATAGGTTTTCCTACATCCTTGTAACCACATATTATATTGATGTTTTATCTTGATTTATATGAGATATTTGTTAAAGTATTATGTTTCAAATGGGATTTGAATGTTAAGATTTATATACAAATGGCATGTACTCATTGACATCTCATGCATGACATGGGGTGATGAATATGAAATCTGGAGCCCACACTCCGTCGGAATGTCCGAGATGCAACTGTAAGGCCTCCTTAGGTGATGAGAGTCCCACTAGGAGGAATACTTTGATGATGAGAGTCCCATCAAGAGTAAACGAAAGAACAATGTGGAATACCTTGACGATGAGAGTCTCGTCAAGTAATGGCTATGTATACTTGTGATGGGTGGGACTCATTACATTTGCATACATACATAGCATTGTTTTATGAGTTTTGATGATCATATATTATTATATATGCATGTTTCTATACTAACCATGTGGTAACCCTAATCGGAAGACCTACTGGGCGCGTTGATCTAACGCCCTATTTCTATCCTTAGAGGATGACGTAGGAAAAGGAAAGGGAAAGGGAAAGGGAAAGGCCGAGGATCTCGAAGGAAGCCAAGCATAGTAGCTTGGGTGTTGGAATGGAATTATTTATTGACATTTGGATACTTTTATATGCTCATGTAATAAATTAGTAATACTGCTATGGTTTGATTCGGTTTGAATGAATGTTTAAGTTTAAAGTAAATATGACTTGTACTTTGCTATCTCACATGGAATAGGATTGTTATCCTATTGTTATTCCGCATTCAGTTATGTATATTCCGCAAGCTTTACTTAGGTCTATGTGTGGATTGATTTTCATGGACTTGTTCCATGCACACATAGGTTTGGCCAGTTAAGGGTCAGACTTTAGAAGTCCGGACTTAGCTCGCGTCATGACGCTCCCCTCTCTCTTCCACTTTACTGGTTTATGAAAAAAAAAAAAATTTTAAACTCTGATTTTCGGAAGGGTGGAAAAGGGCGGGGCGTTACAATCCTAACACTATGTGCATGCATTGGAAAGACTATTCACTTGTGTACATGCTTATGATGATGTGATGAGTTGGTTGTCGAGAGGACTTCCCCGTTACGCTCCAGCGGTCGAGACCCCATAGGGAATGCAGGTTTCCCCGTTGCGTTCCGGCGGTTGAGGTGTTTACCCTTGAGATTGACTTCCCCGTTATGCTCCGGCGATAGAGACTGTAACGCCCCGACCCGGAGGTGGGCCCAGAACGCTACTAATTTTTTTTATCCTTAATAACTTCTAACTGGACTGGATCAATAGTTAGGCACAAAATAAATGTTACACATGCTCTTTACATGTGAACTCAAATATGTACCATATGTCTACCCTTTTATAAGTACATATCATATAAACAAATATTTCCATTACAAAAAGATATTCTCATTCACATCAGAGTTACTAGCAGTAACATGTGGTTAATACATTATTACAATATAATAAATACCACATTAGGTACTTTATGTTAGTGTCCTGGCTCGTCCGAATCACCCATATTGTCAATTACGTGACTCAGTTGGATATTGCCTTGGAAGAATATGAAGATGACAGAAGTTCTACTGTACATTGAAGACTCTACACTGAATTTGTTATTGGCACACAGGTAAGTGAACCTTAGTAGACCTTAGGCTAAGACCAATAACTTAGAAATCAATAGTTTAACAACTGAAAAATTAGAAAGTGATTGACCTCCAGGCTTGAGGCCTCAAGCAGTTTGTCGAGGTCTCACAGACTGTCTTTAGCTGAGTGATATTTGTGACAGCTGTAATTCAGCGTGAGATCACAAGGCCTAGTGTCTTTTGACTGAGTATCTTACAGATTTAGTTAAATAAATCTGAAAGGGTTTTCTCTGATTTCTAAAGATCCTTAATTGGAGTTTTATGGAAATAATGAATATCTACCAAGATCCTCTTTACATTGAAACTCCAATTGCCACCTCACACAGATTGAACAAATCTGTTGGAGCCTAGCATCGTGGATGGCTATCTTTTATTGGTTTGGAAAGGGTCTTCAATTTGTCAAAAGATACTCTTGGTGTGATTGACAATCACATGCACTCTCTAAGTAAACCATGGATTTAAAAGATTTGGAAAATCTTTTTGAGACTTTCGGTGTTCTCAAAAGATCATTTAAAATCATGGTGTAATCCCATGATTGGTTGTTGAAATAATCTAATGGTCAATCACGAATAGGTGGCATGTAGATAAGCTGGTCATTATCTTAATTTCTAAGGAGAAAGGTTTGAATTATAGAATCTATGTACTGTATTACCTTTTACAGCCTCGAGGCCTCGTAGGAAACCTTGAGGCCTCGAGACGTGACTGCCTACAACCAGTCTGTCTTATTTATATCTCGTGGACCGATCTGGGTTTTTGTAAGCCCGGAGTTTCTTAGGCCTTTTCGGAGAAGGAGGAGAAAGGGTGGCAGCAGATGACGACGCGGCATGATTCTGCAAGCACCGTCTGGAACTATTTGGGACAACCCCCAATTTTTTTTTGAGGCTTTTTCGATCGGAAATCCTAACCAAACAATGAACCAAAGAAAGATGAATAGGTAGAGGATATAGTACCTGGAATTAAAGAAAAAGACCGATCAAGAGATCGAGAGAGGAAGAGAAGATCAGAACAGAAGACACACAGTCGAAATCCCCTTTCGTACGGTGCTGATTTTGGAGCCCTAGCAGAGGAATAACGGTAGCCTGAAAAAGATTTGTTTGGATTTAAAAAGAGGGACCACGCACGAGTAACTTAACTCGACCTTGAGGGCTCGAGAGATGTCTCGAGGCCTCGAGACTGAGACTTTTTTTTAAAAAAAATTATCATCCACACACACTAAACATATTACTAGAAATATTTAATTCACAGTGCAAACCCCAATTGATTTTCTTCGATCAAGAAAACAAGTTGAGTCAAGTGGTTTTGTCATTATATCTGCCAATTTATTTTCAGTGGAAATGTACTCAAACTCAATAGTTTTCTCTTCAACACTAACTCTCGAATGAAGTGATGTCTAATGTCTATATGTTTGGTTCGAGAGTGTTGGACTGGATTCTTGGAGATATTGATGGCACTTGTGTTATCACAGTGAAGAGTCATCGTTCCTCCTGTCATGCCATAATCAACTAGCATTTGTCTCATCCAGACAAGTTGAGTATAACAGCTTGCTGCGGCTATATACTTAGCCTCTGCAGTCCAAAGAGATACTGAGAATTGTTTTCGACCATGCCAAGCAACCAGACAGTTTCTAATGTAAAAACAACCACCACTTGTAGATTTTCAATCATCCAAGTTTCCAGCCCAGTCCGCATCGGTATATCCCGCAATATGAAATGATGTATTGAATGGGTACCAAATTCCATATAAACACGTTCCCAATACATATTTAATTAAAAATTTTATTGCCTTTAAGTGAGATTATTTAGGATTTGCTTGGAACTGAGCACAAGTTCCCACACTAAAATAAATATCGGGTCTACTGGCAGTCAAATACAAAAGACTACTTATCATGCTCTTGTACATGCTAGGATCAACCTCTTTTCCATTTTCATCTCTTGATAATTTCATAGTGGTGCTCATGGGCATATTTGAGTGCTTACTACCTTCGAGGCCAAATCTTTTAACAAGATCTTTCGCATATTGGATTGTGAAATAAAAAGACCATCATTAAGTTGTTTTATTTGTAACCTAATAAAATAATTAAGTTCTCCAACCATGCTCATTTCATATTCTGATTTCATAAGGTTTGAGAAACTAATAGCAGCTTGTTCATCAGTGGATCCAAATACAATATCATCCACATGTATTTGAGTTATCAATATGGTTTCATTGGTTTTTCTCACAAATAGGGTCTTGTCTACACTTCCCCTTTGAAAATTATTATCCAATAGAAATTGTGTAAGCCTTTCATACCAGGCCTGTGGAGCTTGTTTAAGGCCATAAAGTGCCTTCTTCAATTTGTGGACATGATTCGAGTGTTTTGGATCGATGAACCCTTTGGGCTGCTCTACATAGACCTCTTCATTTAACAACCTATTCGAGAATGCACTCTTTACATCCATTTGAAAAAGCTTAAACTTTAAATAACAAGCAATAGACAACAGAATACATATAGACTCAAGATGTGCTACTGGAGCAAAATTCTCATCAAAATTGATTCCCTCAATTTGTGTATACCCTTGAGCAACAAGGCAGACTTTTCCGAACTATTGTTCCATTTTCATCCATTTTATTTTTGTAAATCTACTTAGTACCTATTACATTTATATTTTCTGGTCTTGGCACCAAATCCCATATTTCATTTCTTTTAAATTGTATAAGCTTTTTTTACATTGCATTTACCCAATCTTCATCTAGCAACGCTTCATCAATATTCTTGGGTTCTAATTGTGAGTGTTAGCCCCAAAGTTTTAACCCAAGGATATGGGTATTTTTTATGACCACAAACCATTAAAGTGTGATATTTAACATTTCAAATGATATTACTCTGTGAGATAGGTATCACATTTATGAGAAGACATGTATTGGATATCAAATATTGTAAAAATGGAAGATCATCTTCATCTATCATTCAATAGAGATTAACCGGCAAAAGACATAGTCAAAGAAGAAAAAAGGGCAAGATCATTGAAGATCAATTTTGTACAATCATGATCATCATGGAAGAGATCGGATGGCTTATCAATCTTTGAAGATCAAATAGCAAAGGATATAAGTACTGAAGATTGAAGATCAAGTTTGTGTTCTTAATATTGGTCATGAGTGTTAGGAATAAAATGTAAAGTTACTCAACTATGTTTGAACACCATGGCTCAAGTCACCCTCTTGTGGACCCTAGGAGACCAAGCTTTATCTTATGCATCCAAATGGAATCCTAAGATAAGATTTAGTCCCTAAGACCTATGTATTTGAAATGACCAAAATAAAGCCAAAATTGAAAAATACAGTCTAAGGGTCATTTCAGTCGACTAAATTGAAGTTTCAGTCGATTGAAACAATGGATTAAGTGGGGATAGGTTTTCAGTCGACTGAAATGAGGTTTCAGCCGACTGAAATACTAGACTTTCATAGGGGTGTGATTTCAGTCGACTGCAATGAAGTTTCAGTCGACTGAAATTCTGGAGTTTCACAGAGCAGTGATTTCAGTTGACTGAAATGATGTTTCAGCCGACTGAAAATCTGGAAATTCATGGGATGTGATTTCAGTCGACTGAATTCTCAGGTTCAGCCGATTGAATTACTCACTGATATACTGTCCGGAATTCAAGGTATTTTCAGTCGACTAAATCTTCATTTCAGTCGACTGAATCGCGAATAGTAACATTTTTTGAACATTAAATGCTCTCTCCAACGGCCCCTTGCTTCATTTAATGCTTGGCAATGGTCTTAATCATGAAAAATTTATAAAACCAAGCATCAATGGGTTTAAGGGGTGTTGACTTGTAATCAAGAGGAATCCATTGAAGTAAAATCCCAAGCATACTCTAGCTCAAAATCCATCTCTTGCAATCTTACCTTAAGCCATTTTCAGTTCAACTCTTTGAGTAACTCTTAGTAAGCTTGATTTATAAACATTTGAGAGTTATTCCTAAGCTTTACATTGTAATCTTCTATATTTCCTTGAGAGATAAAGTTTTGTGAAGGGTTGGTGTAACCCTTATGAAGGAGAAGGGTGTCTTTACCTTCAAATCAGAGAGTGTTCTCTACAAGCATTGTAATAGGTTTCATCTCTACCCTTGAAGGAGAAGTTTAGTGCATTCAATCCTCAAGTGGTGTACTTGAGGCGAGGATGTAGGCAAGAATGTCGAACCTCGTAAAAATCTAGGGTTCAATCTCTCCATCTCTTCTCATCTCCTCTTTTATATTCTGGCATTTATTTACTACTTGTTTGCATCTTATTTTTCTAAATTGTGTAATTAAAGAAAATTCAAAAAGTTTGCATTGATCCAATTCACCCTCCCTCTAGGGTCAATTTCTGGGCAACAGTGAGGACAAGCAAAAATAGCTAGAGATGTTCTCAAGTTGCTTCCTTGTTTTTACTCCCGTCATGGGATCCCCAATGATGTTCGACATAGGGTGTTTCTTATTCGGTTTAAGTTCAATGGGTGTCGAAGAAGAAGAAGGAAGATTATCAATTTGGTTTGAAGATAGATCCACCTCATCTACGGTTTCATGTACAAATGAAGACTGGTCATCAATGAATACGTTAATGGATTCCAAGATAGCACTAGTTTTAATATTTTTCACTCTATAAGCTCGGCTGGTGCTAGAGTAACCTTGAAAAATTCCTTCATCACTTTTTGCATCGAATTTTTCCAAGTTTTCACGGTCTCTAAGAATGTGACATTTACTACCAAAGACCTTGAGATACTTGCCATTAGGCTTCCTACCGGTCCAGAATTCAAAAGT
The DNA here is from genome assembly GCA_013350335.1 of Chimonanthus salicifolius. Lineage (NCBI taxonomy): Eukaryota > Viridiplantae > Streptophyta > Magnoliopsida > Laurales > Calycanthaceae > Chimonanthus > Chimonanthus salicifolius. The sequence goes on from CM023535.1 coordinate 40,241,244, forward strand.
TGTTTTATCAAGGCCAACCCTTAGATAAACTCTATTTATGATGAAACAAGCAACATTGACAGCCTCGGCCCACAGGTTTTTTGGTAATTTCTTGTTATCTAGCATGACTGTGGCAATGTCTTGAAGAACTCGATTTTTTCTTTCGGCCACCCCATTTTGTTGGGGTGTCTTAGGAGCAGAGAACTCATGATATATGCCATGTTTTTCACAAATTTTTTGAAAACGATGATTTTCAAATTCACTCCTATGATCACTTCTGATTCTAGTTATGGGTGTTTGTTTTCATTCACAATACGTTTTGCAATAATTTTAGATTCATGACATGCATCTGATTTCTCCCTAAGGTAAGCTACCCATGTATATCTGGTATAGTCATCAACGACAACCATGAAATACATCTTATCCCCTATACTCATATTTTGGGTTGATCCAACTAAGTCCATATGTAAAAGCTCAAGAGGTCTGGTGGTAGTCACAATTTTTATCTTTTTATGAGCTGCTCTCACTTGTTTAAACTTTTGACACTCACCACAAAACATTCGGTCTGATCAACTTATCTTGGGTAGTCCTTTGATGTGTTCGCTCAATTTTGACAAGTCTTTGAAATTTACGTATCCTAATCTCTTATGCCACAACTCTGCTTCATTAAGTTAAACATATTGCAACAATTTTTGCTCAGAGATGGACAATTTTCAGGGGCATAACATTGATAAGAAGTTTTCAACCCCTTGAGGATAGTTTCACCTTCATCGTTATAGATTTGACAATCATTCTTACGGAAGGTGACATAATGATCTTTCTCATATATTTGAGATATACTCAAGAGATTGTGTTTAAGACCATCAACAAGCAACACATCATCTAAGGTAAGGGAGTCATTCAATTCTAAGGTTCCTTTCCCTATGATTTTAGCTAGATTTCCATCCCCAAAGGTAACTGAACCACCATTGAAATCTACAAGATTTGACATAAAAGTTTTGTCTCCAGTCATATGCCTTGAACAACCACTATCAAGATACCACTTAGATTTATTTTCAACCTTTAAATGATCAAGCTTTTATAGTTAGGGACCCATTTCAAGGTGGTTGTGGATGTTAGATTTCTTGGGACAGTTTTTTGAAGGTTATACTCAAATTTTTTGCTCATCTTTTCATTTAGAAGTTTGTTCAATTTTTGAGCCGAATTTTCACGATGATGATATTCTCTTTTTTCTTTTTTATAATTTTTCTCTTCAAATTGTCTCTGACTGGCTTTTTTCCATTAGTTTCTTTTTCGAAGTTTGCACTCAAATCTGAAATATCTTTTTTTAGCACAGTAAAAACATGTGACATTTGAAGGTCAAGAAGATTGACCTTTAACAAACACAGTTTGGTTCATCGATTTTACTTTGTCTAAGTTGTACACAAGACCAGTTTTGTCACAATGACTTTTACCCGAGTTTAGCAATCTTTCTAATTTGTATTATCATTGGATAAATTTATTTTCAAAGTTGAGTTTATGATTTTTAAAATTGTTTATTTTAGAATAAGCATTAATGATTTCTTCTGATAAGATACTTCGAATATCTTCTAATTCTTTAATATCATTCGCATAATTTTTCAACTTATCTTATAACTCATTTTGAATTTGTTTTAATTTAAGATTTTCTTCATTTGAAGTTTTCAAAGTTATTAAAAGATTTTCATTAATGCATTTTTCTTCTTCCAACTGGTTCATTAACTTTGTATTTTCAGATTTTATTTTACTTAGTTTTTTTGTCAGATATTGACTTTCCAGAAAAAGAGAATCATAAGCCTCTTGAAGATTATCATCTTCCTCATTGTCTGATTCACTATCTGAATCATTTTCAACATGCGTTATAAAAGTTATAAAACCTTTCAAATCTTCAGACTTTTCTTGAGTGGATTCATCAGAGTCACTTTCTGATTGAGATGAATTTTCATATGTTCATGTCAAGGCTTTCTTATTTCTTTTTGAAGGACATTCAATAGCAAAGTATCTTTGACCTTCACAGTTATAGCATTTTTGTTCTTTGTCTTTATCTCTCACTTTTTTCTTTCAGTGTACTAAATCTTTTGGCATTTTTATCCTTTGGTTCAATTTTTTTAAAGTTCTTAAACTTGTTCCTTCTATTCAAGTTTTTTAAGAATTTTTTAACCAACAAAGCAACATCATCCTCACTTTCATATTCTGATTTTTCTTCTTTAGGCTTATTAATGTTTGAATATGACTTTAAAGCAACATATTTCTTTTTAGGCATTTCATCTTCAAAGTGGAGCTCATAGGTTTGAAGAGATCCTACTAAGTCATCAATTTTCATTAAAGATACATCTCTATACTCTTCAATAACAACTATCTTAGGTTTAAATTTTTGGGCAGATTTCTAAGTATCTTGGTACATACTTTAGATTTAGGAATTATTTCACCTAGGGCCCATATAGAATTTACTATGTCACTTAGCTTTGAGTAGAACTCCATAAACATTTTACTTTCCTCCATACATATGTTATCAAAATTAGATTGGAGGATTTGGAGTTTAGCCCTCTTAACAACTGAGGTTCCCTCATGTGTTCTTTCTAAGATGTCCCAAGCATCTTTAGCTGTCACACATGTCATTATACGTTTGAATTCATCAGGTGAGACAACACAATTAATGGCATTTAACGCCTTTCCATTTCCTATATATAACATTTTTTCCATGTCTGTCCAGGTGAAGTAATCCTTAGGTTTAACACCAACAGTTTGTTGCACAGATTTTCATATTTCATCTTTAGTAGATTCTTTAGTGATTTCCTCAACCGGATGTTCCCAACCTCTTACTATTGATTCCCAGACAGCTCCATCAAGTGATATAAAAAATCTTTTCATTTTTACCTTCCCGGAAGCATAGTTAGAGCTGTCAAAATAGGAAGGTTTTGAAATAGGGTGACTATCACCTTATGCATGATTTTAGTAAAGGATCAACTTGGACGATTAAGTCCAACTCAGAGTAACCTTGCTCTGATACCAATTGAAATTCTGTTATTAGAGTAATGCACGACCTAGAGGGGGGTGAATAGGTCGGATTTCACTTTATACAAAACATGGTTCAAAGGAACCAACAGTCAAAATAAAATGAAATCCCCGTCCGTGGGAATCACAAGTCACCGCAATAGCTTATTCATCCTAAGCTTAAAATTGAGGCTCCTCCTCATCGGGTACATCTCCTGAAATGTGAGTGGTGTGAGTTAAACAGTCCAGTGAAGAGAACATAACAATACAGTTCAATAAATATCAGGTTAAACAAATCAACATCATCATCATAATTGGTTTATCACGCCAATATATATATCAAGTTATCCATATTACTGTCGGTATCTACTGTAACACCTAGGCACTATACTGACTATAAAACATTAAGTCCCGACACGGTCAAAATACAGAATCTTGCAAGTACATCTTCGACACACTTGGGCAGGTACTGACACACCTGAGCCAACAACTGACACACCTGGGCCAGTAGATGTAAACCGGCACACCTGGGCCGATAATAGTTCAGCAGTTGAGGGTACGTGGGAACGTTATCAATATCATAAATATTTCATCATCAATAATCGCAATATACGATAAAATCGTTAGTATCAATAAACACTTTTCACAGTAGTGCATCATGTCTAGGCATATGAGTGAGTTAATTAAGTTTGATCCTTGAAACCACTCATTGCACTAGATCCCTTTAACCTGATTTATTTCTACTAAAATGTTAAGTCTCTTCACCGAAAGTGTGGGGGTGTTGTAGTATCTGTCAAACACAACATAGAAATACAATGAATCATACAGTCAAGCAAAATACACAAATATATAAATAATACATCATACATTTATGGTATTTCAAATCATTTTGTCTTATTTTCTAGAAAAACTCCAAGGGAAAATGGATATGAGTCTCCTAAATGGGTTACTATTCATCTTAAATTACAATAATCAGCAATATAACAAGGTACTCAGGCCACTACACATATTGTCTTCTGGAAATGACTATGGAGACATATTGAGTTAGGCCTAGAGATATAAGATTCTTAGGCCACTACTCATATATTGAGTTAGACCTAGATATATAGGATGCTCAAGCCACTACTTGTATAGCGAGTTAGGCCTCGAGATCACTCAGTGTTCGAACCCTTCTTTTCTACCGAGCGGCAAAGCTAATCGCTCAACTACTAATAACAATTGATGTAACACCCTGCCCTTTTTCACTCGCCGAAAATCAAAGTCTATTTTTTTTTTTTAAATAAAGAGTGAGAAGAGCGGGACGTCACGACGTGAGCTAAGTCCAAACTTCCAAAGCTCGGCCTTTAACTGGCCAACCATACGTGTGCGTGGACTAAGTCCACTAAAACGGTTCACACGCGATAAGGTTAAGCTTGCGGAATTAAACATAGTGCGGAATTATAATAGAATTACTATCATACCAATTTTTAAATAGCAAGAAAGTCCATCACTTAATAATAATCAACTTAAATTAAAATGTCCAAAATTAAAATCCAAACCATAGCAAATAGTTTAAGTTATTACAGTCCCAACAAGCTAATTACTCAAATTACATGTCCAAAATAAAAACTTAAATAAAATAGATCTAGCTCATCCAAGCTCCTAAGCTTGGCTCCAATCGCGTCCTTCGTTCTGACCATTTCCTATGTCATCATCTAACGTAGAAGTAGGGCGCTAGATAATGCGCCCAGTAGGGACTCCGAGTAGGGTCAAACACATGGGTTAGTATAAAAATCGCATAGATATACATAATATCAAAACCATGCAAGTCAATGCCATGCCATGGGTGTCATATGCCATGAGTCCCACCCATCATCCATATCACAATCACATAGTATTCCTCTTGATGGATAATCCACATCAAGGTATTGTCATGACTCTCCACGAATGCCTTATCGGTCCCACCGAACGGAGTGTGGACTCCGGTTACATTTCAAACACAATATATCTCTCCCCACGAATGCCTTATCGGTCCCACCGAATGGAGCGTGGTCTCCGGTTACAATTCAATCATACATCCATTGGAATTAGTGTGGATTCCTCCCCATGGTTGTTTATTAAAAATCCGAATGGAGCGTTGGCTCCTTTCATTTGATCCCTCCCATGCTATGCATGAGATGCAAGTGCAAACATGCTATGTAATAATAAACATCATAGCATTAAAAACCCATAGTTGAAACATAGTGCTTTGATACCAAAATTAACATAGAAGTAAAAACATCACATATGCATGTTCCATGGTTTTCAATAAGGTAGGAATCCTAATAACGTCTAAATATCGGGTCCTCACATTTTCGCCCAAAAACCGATCACCGATCGCACCCCTGTTGTGGAATCTTTTTACCTTAAATAAATTCCATAAAATAATCAAATTAATTATTCCAATTGATTTAAACAATTCCCTTCATCCTTCCAATTTAACTTAACCATTGGGCAAATCATATAAATATTTCATTTTTAAAATTAGCCGGTTACCCGTTGTCCACTACCCACTGTCCACTGTCCACTGTCCACTACCCACTGTCAATTGTCCAATACCTACTGTCCACTGTCCACTAAAACTCACTAGTGGGGTTCGGCCATACAACATGGCCAAACCCCACTCTTTGATTTTGATCCCTTTTCTAACCCTTGTTTTATTTTAAACAAAATGGGTCCAACATCATGCCTTCTTTGATTTATTAATCCAATCATACCTAGATCCACAAAGGTCCATGAAATATCATCCATGGGGTTCATCATACGCCCATGTCCATGAAAGTCCTTCATGGGGTTCGGCCATGTTGGTTCTGTAACGGCCTGCCCTTTTTCACTATGCCGAAAATCAGAGTCTATTTTTTTCTTTGAATAAAAGAGTGAGAGAGAGCGGGGACGTCTTGACGCGAGCTAAGTCCGAGCTTCCAAAGCCCGACCCTTAACTGGCCAACCATACGTGTAACGCCCCGCCCTCTCCGAGAATTCAGAGTCTAATTTTTTTTTCTTTAAATAATAATAATAAAACATCGGAAGAGAGCAGGCGGCGTCACGACGCGAGTTAAGTTCAGACTACTCAAGTCTGAACCTTAACTGGCCACCCATGTGTACATGGACTAGACCATGATAATGGATCACACATGGAACTAATAACAACATGCGGAATAATTAGATTAACTGTGGAATAGAAAGACTAGATAGCAAGTAACAGTCTCAAACATTAATTAACATAAATCAACCATCCAAAGTTATTAACCTAATCAAACCATAGCAAGTAATGACTTATTACATGTCCAACAAAATATAGTTCGAATGACAGTAATATAAAGAAGTCCAGTCCAACATTCAAGCGCTTAGGCTTGGCTCCCTTCCCGGTCAATGACCTTTTCTTTCCCTTTCCTTGTACCTGCATTCTCCTCTGAAGATAGAATTAGGGCGTTAGATCAACGCGCCCAGTAGGTTCCCGATCAGGGCTACCACATGATTAGCATATAAAACATGCATATATATCATAATACATGATTAGTAAAAACAGGTAAAACAATGCTATGAAGTATGCACATGCAATGAGACCCTCCCATCATGTACATTCATAGCCATCACTTGACGTGCCACTCACCGACAAGGTAATTCACAATACACTTCCATCTCTTCATCACTGACTGATTCATATCACGTATTAGTCCTCCTGGCGGGACTCTCATTGCCTAAGGAGACCAATGCGACTATGATCCTCATGTTACTCTTCCTCGTGGGACTCTCATCGCCCAAGGAAGACGTAACCCATAATTGCAATACTGTAGGACCTCATTCATCCTCCCATGTCTATGCATGAGATGCCAATGCATGTATGCCATTTGTTAATGCATAATATATCATTTGAAACACATAAAATAAAACAAGAGTCTCATAAGAAAACTGGGGTAAAACTGTGGTTACAAGTAGGTAGGAAACCTACTGAAAATTCACTTCAGTGCTTGATCTTTCTTTAGCGTCACCTGATCACGACTCGCTCGTCGTTCAACTTCCGGTACCTTATTATGTAACAACAAATCAATACTTAATCTACTTGATTCCTAATCAAGTTTAAGTCTCATATACCATCTCGTGGGGTTCGGCCATGCCCATGTCCGAACATCACCCACTTTAATTTGATCTCTCCTTTATTTAATCATCATTAGACATTACTTATTACAAACATATCTTGGTAGGGTTCGGCCATGCACCATGGCCGAACCATACCACTTGGGTTTTGGCTCACAAATCAATTCCTTTGGTCAATCCTTTCATATTGAACTTTGACTAGTATTTACGGTTTTGCCATTGACCTTAAACCATATTGAAACTAACATCCATAATTATTCCACCTTAGTGGGGTTCGGCCATACTACTTGGCCGAACGTCACCACCTTTCTTTGGTCCTTTACATCATACATACATACCTCTCCCATTCATTATGAATTAGCACAAAGTCCATCAATAATCAGTATGGCCGAACCCCACCCTATGTATTTTTTATCCCATACTTCCTTATCTATCATACCATATCAGTATCATATTGCTGCCTTTATACCTCTTAGAAACCATCCAAATAAATTCATCTACTTGTCCCAAAAGACCATAATATTTCATGGGATTCAGCCATCCAAGATGGCCGATCCCCATGGTCCATCTTTCCAGTTTTAATCCACTGTTTTAGATCAGTAATTTAACCATAACATTACCTTGGTTCAGCCATATATTGGCCAACCAAAATCAGTAAATAATCTTCATGTAAATCACATAAAAACCCCATGGTAATGTATGGTTTTTATCTCTCAAAACCATCACCATTAACCATAAAATTATCACACCATTTCATGGGGTTCGGCCATGCTCATTCGCTGAACCCTATAGCCTTTGGTTTGAACCTTTTAAACATTTCACCTTATGTCTAATCTAATCATCCAAAACAGTAAAACATTTGCATGGTTTTAACTTACAAAACCATCAAAAATTCCAACATCAATTCATGGGGTTCGGCCATCCAAGATGGCCGAACCCAATGAACCCTTTCATCATTTGATACCCAAGGTCTTAGACCCATGATACATTCAGCCATTTATGACATCCGAATCCATGTTTTAAACCTTTCTAAAACATGCATTTGAATCTTAAATCAAACCCAAAAACAGTTTATAAAACCCATGGTTTTCATGTTTCAAAACATGAAAACCAAGCAACTTTTACATGGGGTTCGGCCCTTCATGGTGGCCGAACCCAATGGTCATCTTTACCATTTTAAAACTTCTATAAATCAAGGTTAAAACCTTGGTGTATTCGGCCATAACCATGGCCCAATACACACCCATTTTATTAATCAAAATTCCTTGGAAATACTTACCAAATTCCAAGCTTTTCTTGTTGCCTTTGCTCCTTGCCTTCTTCACTCTTGCTTCCTTCCTTCTTACTTCCTTAGTCTCAGCTGATTAGAAGCATGAACCAATGGTGAAATCACCAAGATGCAATTCGGCCAAGGAGGTGTTCTTGAGACAGGGAGAGAAGATTGAATTCTAAGGCTTTTGCAATGTGGAATTCGGCCAAACATGGGGTTCATTCCTTTTGTATTTCAGCCCCCAAAACCCCTCCACTCCCTCATCAATTCTTGCATAAAACGATGGGTCTTGGGTGCTATCCAAGGCACCCCTTGGCACCTACCAATGCAGCCATTCAGCTCTCCATGTATCTCATCTCAATCCCATCCATTTGCATTTAACTTAGCATGAAAATCACCAAAACAAGTCCCCTTTGAGACCAAGCCACCTCTTCATATTCCCTTCAACTCACTGATTTACAGCCCCTTTGATTTCCATTTTTGACTCATTTGAACTCCGGCTCCTTTTTGATTTCCATCTCAACTCACCAAACTCACCATACTTAATGCATTTCATTTAATGCACATGAGTTAACTCACACTTGATTTAATTCCAACTACTTCAGTCCCACTCAAACTGATTTAACTCATGTTTTAGCTCCATTGAGGGTCCACATGGTCAATCATAGTCAACTCGACCCGTTGGGTCCACTTTTAGCTCCTTGACCCGTTTTTGACTCCATGACCCAATTATGGGTATTTTAGTCATTTGTAATTGGTTTTTACATATGGGTCAGGCCTACCCATTTTTCCTCCACTTGATTTCCAATCAAATCAGCCTAACCCCATTTAATTTAAGTTCACAAAACGTTCAAATAATCCAGTAAGACCCGATGGGTCCCATTTGGGCCTTTTGACCCATTTAGCCATTTTTGACCCAATTGATGTATATGACCCATCCAATCAAACTTGACATTCATAATGTGCTCATATGATCTTAATTTGAGCAATGGGCCCCACCATTTCCTTACTTACAATCATATTTATTGAATTCACCAATCCAGGGGCATTTTCGTAATTATCCATTTCATTGAGAAATTGGGGTGTTACAATACGTGTGTGGGGACCAAGTCCACTAAATACGGTTCACGCGTACTCAAGTTGACATGCGGAATAATCATAAATGTGGAATTACAATAGGATAACAATCCTATTCCATTTTAGATAGCAAAGTAGTCCAACACTTACCAATAATTATCTTAAGTTAACATTTCCAAAGTTAACATTCAAACCATAGCAAATAAATCTACGTTATTACATTCCCAATTACTAGCTACTCAAATACATTATCCATGAGTAACTTAAACAACATATAACTTAATCATCCAAGCTCCTAAGCTTGGCTCCGATCATGTTTCTCGTTTCGTCCATTCCCTGTATCATCAACTAGGGTAGAAGTAGGACGTTAGACAACGTGCCCAGTAGGTACTCCAATTAGGGTTAACACATGGGTTAGTACCAAAAATCCAAATATAATATATCATACCATCCTTGTAACGCATCGTATCCAAAACAGTGTATGATAATAGAGATCCAATAATACAGATAAAAACCAGAAACATTTCATGATAATAAAGATCATAATCATGCCGAATCAATGACATGCCATGCTATCATATGCAATGAGTCCCACCCATCACAAACACATGGTATCCTCTTGATGGAAACTCCTCATCAAGGTATCCCCTATGGTTGCCTTACGGACTCCCCGACGGAGCGTGGACTCCGGTTACCTCTTGATGGATATTGCACATCAAGGTACCCCCACCAATGCTTTACGGACGCCCTGACGGAGTGTGGATCTCCGATTACATTCCATCCCTCCCATGCCATGCATGAGATGCAAATGAACACATGCTATGCAATAATACAATCATAGCCTTTAAAATCTCACATTTGAAACATATCATTTGATACAAAGTAACTCATCAAAATAAGAATTAAAACCATTGTACACATCCCATAGTTTTCAATTATGTAGGAAAGCTACCAATGACCAACTTATGTGTCCTTGCGTTTTTGTCTGAAACTGCTCACCGATCGCGTCAAGCCGATCGTTCAACGCTTGTGAGATCCTGTTACCTTATTACACATCAATAAGTTAAACCACCGTTCCATTTAACTTCCAACCATGTTTAAGTCCATAAACATGTCTTAGTGGGGTTCGGCCATACAACATGGCCGAACCTTACTTAGTTGGTTTTGAGTCCCTCTTTTTGATCTTTGGCCATTCTAACCAATGTTGGTCCATGATCATGCCATCTTTGATTCATTAAACCAAGCACATATAAGTTAATCATTTAACCTTATTAACAACCTAAATCCATAAAACATTCCCCATGGGGTTCGGCCATACACCTTGGCCGAACCCATGGTCCATCATTTTCACCTATTTACATCTTTGCCATTATTCCATCCATGGCTAATTACTTAGCTTATATTTACATGACTTAAGTCCCAAAACCATTCCATTAGTTTTACATTAATGGAAGCCCTAAATCCATAAAACATTTTCTATGATTCAATCATTCACTTAGGCCATTTATACATGCCTAAAACCAAAACATAATCCATGGGGTTCGGCCATACACCATGGCCGAACCCATGGTCCTTTAATTTCACCATTTGGCCATTCTTTCCTTCCATGGGTAATTACCTAATTTACTTACCCATACTTAGATCCATACATGATCCATAACCAAACATAGATCCATAAATGAATCCTCCATTTCCTAGCTTAATCATTAATTCATTTAAACATGTATAAATCTCCACATAATCCATAAAAATGGTCCATAGGGTTTGGCTATACAACATGGCTGAATCCATGGTGTCCTATTTAAATCCTCTCTTCAAATCCTTTACCACATTAAGTCCATAAATCAAGTCCCTCCATGGGGGTTTACTCATACCCTTAGATCATCATTTACAACCCAAAGTCCATCAACATGATTTCCATTATTTTCATGATCAAAATGCATCTAATTCCATCAACATCCCTCCATTTAAAACCTTTTAAAAACATTAATAACCTTCCATGGGGTTCGGCCATACAACATGGCCGAACCCTATGGTTCAATAAATCATACCTCCATGATTTATCCTTTTAAAAACTTATCAAGATCATTAACCAACTTCCATGGTTTTCATCCTTCAAAACCCATAACAATTACTAACATACTTCCATTTTAAAACCTTTTAATATCTTTAACCCTTTCCATGGTTTAACTACCTTTAAAGCCATTTAAAGCAATGATATTCTGTAACACCCCGATTTCTCAATGAAATGGATAATTACGAAAATGCCCCTGGATTTGGTGAATTTAATAATTATGATGTTAAATGAGAAAATGCTGGGGCCCATTGCTAAAATTAAGGTCATATGAACACATTAGGAATGTCAAGTTTGATTGGATGGGCAATTTCTCAATGAAGTGGATAATTACGAAAATGCCACTGATGTGTTAAATTAATTATTTTATGATGTTAAGTAAGGAAATGGTGGGGCCCATTTCTCAAATTAAGATCATATGAGCACATTATGAATGTCAAGTTTGATTGGATGGGTAATTTACATCAATTGGGTCAAAAATGGCTAAATGGGTCAAAGGGCCCAAATGGGACCCATCGGGTCTTACTGGAGTATTTGACCGCTTTGTGATTTTAAATTAAATGGGGTTAAGCCTATTTGATTGGAAATCAAGTGGAGAAAAAATGGGTAGGCTTGATCCATATGTAAAAACCAATTAGAAATGACCAAAATACTATAATTGGGTCATGGAGTCAAAAACGGGTCAAGGAGCTAAAAGTGGACCCAACGGGTCGAGTTGACTATGGTTGACCGTGTGGACCCTCTAGGGAGCTAAAACACGAGTTAAATCAGTTGAGTGGGACTGAAGTGAGTTGGAATTAAATCAAGGGTTGAGTTAACTCATGTGCATTGAATGAAATGCATTAATTATGGTGAGTTGGACATTGAGTTGAGTGAGTCAAAAATGGAAATCAAATGGGCTGAAAATTCAGTGAGATAAGTGGGGTGGCTGTTTTGAGAGTTACAAATACAAGGTTAACCAAGGGGCTAGTCATTGGAACATGGAGAGTTTTATTTAAAAGTTGAAACTCCAAGATAGATATTAAAACCAATGGGAGTTACAAAGTGTGTTCCCACTTGGAGGAGGGGAGTTTCATTTCAAGAATGAAACTCTCAAATGGGACATTGATGAGGATCAAATGGGCTGAATGGAGCTGCTGTATTATAGAGTTACAAATGAGGTTTTGACCTTTAAAATTCAAATATGATAAGACTACACGTTGGAGGGGGGGGGTAAGGTTTCATTTCTAGATGAAACCCCCATGTAAGATGATAATGAGAGGAGGAATAAAAGGAGAGGTTACACAAATACCAGCATGGGAGACGTTGGAGAGCTTGGGGAGGTTTCATTGCATAGATGAAACCCCCAAGTAAGCATAAAGGACTTGGGGTTAATATGGGAGTTACATGTGAGGCAAGTTTGGACTGAATTTGAGTAGCCAAAAGAGGTTCAATTTTCTATCTCTATCTCTCTCTCTCTTTGCTGTCTTCTACATTTCAAAAGCAAGAACAACAGCTGGTTACTGATTTGCAATCAGTCCTTGGTTGATTTCTTTCACCAAGACAAAAGCACACTTTGAGCAAAAGGAGTTGGCACCAAGGTTTAAGATCAAAGTTTCCTTTCTCTCTCTTTCTCCCTCAAATCCATGTCATCTGGCTGAAGTATTCCAAGGAGATTGCAGCAAGGTCAGTCTCAGCCCAAAGAACAGTAAGAGAGAAGGAGAGGTCAAGCAAATAAAGGGTCAAGAAAGGAGTCAAAAGAACCGAAGGAGACGCGGTGTTCGTAAGTGCATTTTGCACTCTTGTTTAATAGATTGGTTAAGAAAATGAGATCTGGCCATCGTATGGACAGATCCATCAATGGTTTAAATATGGGATTATGATGTTTAAAAGTGATAAAATATGGACCATAGGGTTCAGCCCTTTGGATGGCCGAACCCCATGGGAAAACTTGGTGATTTTTATGGTGTTTGAGAGATGAAATTCATATTATGTATTGAAGTTCTTTTAAAGGATTTTAAAGGGAGATAAGGTCACTGATTTTGACCAGTTATTACATGGCTGAATTATGTGTTTATTAAGCTAAATACTGATCAAAAAATATGGACAAATATTGGAGGGTTTACATCAAGGAAACCTTGGGGTTCGGCCATGTGTATGGCCTAACCCCATGGACTGTTTTTTTATGGTTATTTGGGTCAAGTGTAGGATGGATTTTTATGTAAACATAATGTGCTTTGATTTAAAAATAAACCAAGTTTATAAATGGATAAATGGATCTAAACCATAGGCCATGAGGTTCAGCCAATTGGGTGGGCCGAACCCCATGAAATGGTATGACATTTCATGGAAGTATTAAATGGTTTTGTGAGATTTTAAAGGATTTAAAGTGAAGAGAAGCTTACTGTTTTTAGGTAACTATGGCTTGGCTGAACCATATTAATACTATGGTTAAATTATGGATTAAAACCATGGACAATGGTTGGATTAATTACACCAAGAACCATAGGGTTCGGCCATATGTATGGCCGAACCCCATGGACTGTTATGTGGATATTTGGATTGAGTTTTACAAAATGGAAATCATACAAAGTGATGGGCTTATTGGATGGTTTTGAAAGGTAAAAATATGGTAACATTATACTGTTATCCTATGTCTAAATGAGACCAAAAACATGTTTAAAAGGACCAAAACTATGGGGTTTTATGGCTAAGATAGGACATGGAAGTTTAAGTGGATTTTTGGGTTTTAGATCAAATTAGAATCATATGGTCAAATGATTAACTTGCTGCCATGTACATAGGGTATTCGAATTTCTAGAACGGTGAACAAGACGTGATCGGAAGACGGTCCAAAGGAAGGGTCGAACAAAGTAAACTATTGTAGGTTTCCTACCTTTATTGTAACCACTATTCCATATGCTGTTTTACGTTGATTTCGATAACTTATATGTTTGTAAAGTTATGTTTCTAAATGACATGTTTGCATAGACATCTCATGCATGGCATGGGATGATGGTGTTGTAACCGGAGGCCACACTCCGTCGGGGCGTCCGAAAGACCACTGTCGGGTACCCTGATGATGAGAATCCCATCAGGAGGAATCCGGAGGCCACACTCCGTCGGGGCGTCCGAAAGACCACTGTGGGTTACCTTGACGATGAGAATCCCGTCAAGTGATGGCTATGTTGAATGGTGATGGGTGGGACTCATTACATGTTCATTTCATACATAGCATGTTTTTATGGAATTTTGTCTCACATGTATTATTATTATATTATTTGCATGATTTTGACTAACCATGTGGTAGCCCTATTCGGAAACACTACTGGGCGCGTTGATCTAATGCCCTATCTATATCCTTAGTGGATGACGCAGGGAAAGGGAAGAACATGGATCGAGAAGAGGACCAAGCAAGGAAACTTGGGCGTTTTGAATGATTTGGAATGAACTTTGAATGGACTATTTATGGACTTGTCATTTGATTTATTCGAACACTATAATTTGGTAATTAGTTATGATTGGCTTGTAATAAGTAGATAAGTAGATGTTGCGGATTGATTTATTTTGGATGGTTGGATTGAATGGTAGACTAATGTTATTTGATAATTTTGGAGAATAAACCTTGTACTTTGCTATCTTAAGTTTTAAAATGGATTAGTCTTAGGATCTATTCCTCAGTTAGACTAAGACTAAGTATATTTCCGCAAGTTGTATTTGTACCATGTGTGGTTCATTTTATGGACTTAATTCATACACACATGGGCTTGGCCAGTTAAGGGTCGGATTTAGAGATCCGAACTTAACTCGTGTCGTGACACTCCGCCCCGATCACATGATTATTATATTTAAAAAAATAAAAAAAATAAACTCTGAAAATTAGAGTGAAAAGGGCGGGGCGTTACATATTCTTCCATGGGGTTCGGCCATACAACATGGCCGAACCCTATGGTTCATCATCTTCTCTTAAAATCACTTAGACCCATATAAATTCCTTAATACCTTTCCATGGGGTTCGGCCATACAACATGGCCGAACACTATGGTTCATCATAGAGTCTTTAACCATAATAAACATGGCCGAACCATTTCCTTGACCATCTTTTCTTACTTATGCAAACTTATTCATGTACTTACCGATTCCGCAACTCCTCCGGTTTCTTTCACTCCTTCTTGTTCCTCTAATCTTCTCCCTCCTTAGCCTCCTCTTTCTCCTTGATCCTTGGCCGAGAGTGTAACACCCCAATTTTTCAATGAAATGGATAATTATGAAAATGCCCCTGGTTTATTAAATTAAATGTTTGTGATGTTAAATAAGGAAATGGTGGGGGCCCATTACTCAAATTAAGACCCTATGAGCACATTATAAATGTCAAATTTGATTGGATGGGTAATGTACATCAATTGGGTCGAAAATGGCTAAATGGGTCAAAGGGCCCAATTGAGACCCAATGGGTCATAAGGGATTATTTGACCATTGGGTGAGTTCAATTTAAATGGGGTTAAGCTCAATTGATTGGAAATCAAGTGGAGCAAAAATGGGTAGGCTTGATGCACAAGTGAAAACTATTTAAAAATGGCAAAATCAGCCCATTAATGGGTCATGTTGTCAAAACGGGTCAAGGGGCTGATTGGGGACCCAATGGATTGGGTTGACCAAGTTGACCACGGATGACCGTGTGGGCCCTCAATTGAACTCAAGTATGAGTTAGTGCAGCTCGAGTTGGACTGATTTGGATTGAGTTTGAATTAAGTAATGAGTGGACTCAATTGTAATTAATGTATGGTATTTAATGTGATGAGTTAAGCCATTGAGTTAGGTGAGTCAAGATGGATATCAATTGGGCTGTAAATCAGTGAGTTGAGTGGGAATGTGAGAAGGTGGCTCGGTCATAAATCACCAAAACAAGTCCCACACGTTGGGGGACTTGTTGTGGGGATTTCCATGATAATTTTTAAATGAAATGCATGGGATTTGGAGGTGATGCTTGGGGAGTTGAGAGGCTGCATTGGCAGGTACCAAGGGGTGCATTGGATGGCACCCAAGACCCATCGTTTTTGACAAGAAGTGATGAGGGAATGGAGGGGTCTAGGGGGCTGAAGTACAAAAGGGAAAGACCACCATTGTTGGCCGATTTTTACATTGAAAATCCAAAGAAGTCCCATCTCTCTCTCTCTCTCTCTCTTTCTCCAAACTCGTTTTTTCTTGGCTGAACAGCAGAGGTGTTTGCACCAATTGATCAAGCATAAACCAGCAAAGGATTAAGGAAGAAAGAAAGAAACAAGAGGGGAGAAGGCAAGGATCATAGGCAAAGGAAGTTTGGTAAGTGTTTATGTGTTATTTTGGTTTAATAACATGGAACAAATGGAGCATGTATTGGGCCATGGGTATGGCCGAATGCATCAAGGTTTAAACCTTGAGTAATAGAGGTTTTAAAAGTTGTAAAAGGGATCATTGGGCTCAGCCACCTTGGAGGGCCGAACCCCATGTAAATAATTGGTTGGTTTTGATGTCTTTGAAACATAGAAACCATGCAATTTGTGCACTGTTTTAGATGTTTCTTTAAGACTTAAAATGCATGTTTTAAAGAGGGTTAAAACATGGACTTGAATGTCATGAAGGACTGAAGGTATCATGGGTCTAAACCATGGATATAAATTGATAAAATGGACCATGGTATGGGTTAAATGGACTAAGTTTATGGGTAGTATTTGTTATTGCTTCCATGATTTTATGAAGGGTTTAAAATATCCCAATGGAGAACCATTTGGTGATGGATAAAAGGGATTACAAGGTTCGGCCATGTATAGGGCCGAACTCCATAGAAATGACAATGGTTTTGATATGGCTTAGCCTAGTGGCAAAGCTGTAAATATGGGTGATAATGTAAATATGGATAGAGAAAGTTTAAAAGGACATGAAAGAAGGGTTAAACCAAGGTGGTATGGTTCGGCCATGGTGTATGGCCAAACCCTACCAAGACATATTTAAAGGGTTAAGTATTTAAGAATTGCTTAAATGAAAAAGGAGGTTAAATCCTAAGTTAGTGATGTTCGGCCATGGGCATGGCCGAACCCCACAAGATGCTTTTGGGTCTTAAATGTGAATAAATATTTAAATGATAGTATGATTTATTTACTGTTACATCACAAGGTGATGGAAGTGAACGGCGGGCAAGTCGTGAGCAAGTGACGCTAAAGAAAAATCGAACATTGAAGTGAATCTTCTGTAGGTTTCCTACTTACTTGTAACCACAAATATGATTTGGTCTTATCATGTTTTATGAGATATGTTGTATTTGTTATTATGTTTCAAATGAGGTTTTGAATGATGAGCTATGTATTTATAAATGATATACAATGCATTGACATCTCATGTATGGCATGGGGTGATGGGAATGGAACAACATAATGATAAATATCCTATCTTTAACTTGACATAAGCACCATACTTAGAGGAAATGTGGATTACTCTGGCTTACCCATCCGGAGGAAATGAGGACTACTCCGGAATATCTTGGCGTAAGAGTTTCTTGAGATAATGGCTATGTAGACTTGTGATGGGTAGGACTCATTACATGTGCATATACATAGCATTCGTTTTCAGATGTTTTATTGATTAGCATGTACTATGATACGTATGCATGTTTTATAAGCTAACCATGTGGTAACCTGATCGGGAACCTACTGGGCGCGTTGATCTAACGCCCTAAATCTATCCTCAGAGGAGAATGCAGGTACGAAGAAAGGGAAAGAGAAGGTCGATGACCAGGTGGGGAGCCAAGCCTAAGCACTTGACTGTTGATTGGGATTTCTTTATTACTGTCTTTTAGTTATATTTTGTGGGCATGTAATAATTTGACACCTTGCTATGGTTTGTCTAGGATATTAACAATGGATGGTTGGTTTATGTTATTTAATTATTGAGACTGGTACTTGCTATCTATTCTAGCTATTTCCGCAGTTAGACTAGTTTATTCCGCAAGTCATTGTATAGTTCCATGTGTGGTTTGTTATCGTGGGTTTAGTCTACACACACATGGGTGGCCAGTTAAGGGTCGGACTTGGGTAGTCCGAACTTAGCTCGCGTCGTGACACCGCCCGCTCTCTGCCGTTGTTATTTTATTATTAATTTTAAAAAAATAGACTCTGATTATTTCTCGGAGAGGGCGGGGCGTTACAGAGAGTGCTTGAGAGGTCTTGAATGAAAACCCAAGAGAGGGTTCGGCCAAGAGAGTGTAGGTGTGAGAGAGAGAGAAAAGCTTGGGTTCAAAAACTACTCTAAGTGTTCTATCCTTTGTCCTTGAGAGGGTCGGCCTTGAGTGAGAGAGGGAAAGAGTGAGATAAAACAAGGAATTCTCCTTGCTGCCCAATGTAAATCAGCCAAGGGTGGTGTCCTTTGGTTGATACCCCTTTGTAACTCCCATGACCTTTCATCTCCTCATTGATAATTCCTTTGGGGGTTTCATCCTATGAGATGAAACTCCCAACCTTATGCCCCTTGGGTTTCCATCATGAGATGGAAACCCTCCAACTCCCAACGTGTAGCCTTTGGTTACCTTGTGTAACAACGACAAAACCTTCCACCTTCCCTGTCTTGATCAATGATGGTCGGCCAAGGGTGGTATCCTTTGGTGATACCCCTTTGTAACCACCATGCCCCTTCACCTCCCTCCTTAATGTTCCATTTGGAGGTTTCATCCATGAGATGAAACACTCCCACTGCTTGACCCTTGGGTTTCCATCTTGAGATGGAAGCCCTCCATCTCCAACGTGTATGCCTTGTGTTGGCTTGTGTAACCACCACAACCCTTCAACTTCTCATTAATATTCCTTTTGGAGTTTCATCCCATGAGATTAAACTCCCACCCTTTCCAACGTGTAGCCTTGTATGTACTTTGTGTAACAACCAACCTTTCAACTTCCTCATAATGATGGTGTCCATTGAGATGGGACTCTCCATCTTCCAACTCCACTCATTAAAATGAAAGTCCCATTGACTTCCCATTCAACTCAACTTAAATGAACTCATTTTCCAACTCAAGCACTTGAACTCACATTAATAAATTCTCAACTCATGTGAATTCACTTTCTAACTTAAGTATTATTTATTCCACTTGAGCTCAATCATTAACTCAACTCTATTGAACTCACCCCTGGTTGACCAAGTCAACCATGGCTTAGCCGACTATGAACCAAATAGTATTTAGGGTTCCACCTAGCCATTTCCTTTACATGCCACTCACTTGATGAGGTGGATCTCATGTCTTGTATCTTAATTGGTTATTAGACCCAATTATCAAATCTTATCCATTTACTACTAACTAGCTCATATATAATTCATTGGGTCCCAATTGGACTTTTGGCCCAATTGACAACCTTGAACCAATTAAATAAATCTTACCCATTTATTTCAATTGAACCTTATTCATAATTCAGTGGGTCTTAATTGGGCAATTGACCCAACACCTTACCCATCTAAGGTCCATATCCATTAATTCATAATTTAAAATGGGCAATTTCCATAAATATTCATAATTTGAAAATCCGGGGTGTTAGAGGTTCCTTATTTTTATCATTTCCCATCTTAGCCACCATTCATTTTCATAGTTAATCACTTAACTTATTTACACATAACTTAAGTCCATAAATGATTCATTAACATAAACATAGATCCATAATAAATCCCTCCATGGGGTTTAATCATACACTTAGGTCCATCATTTTAAAACCCAAAATCCATCAACATTTCTTCCATAGGGTTCTGCCATACAACATGGCCGAACCCTATGGTTCAACATTTTCTCTTAAAAATCACATACCCATGATTAGATCATTTGATGGGGTTCGGCCATACATCATGGCCGAACCTCATCCAATCATTTTTTGAGTTCTCATATGGTCCATACATAAAATCTAGGGTTCAGCCATGCAAGGGCCAAACCTTAATCTTTGATCATTCTCCATTCCTTATATTGAACATGCATATGGTCCTTATGCATATCAAGATTAGGGTTTAGCCATGCAAGGGCCGAACCATGTTCCTTGATCATTTTAACCATGCATGTTGTCATAAGCCATATATACATATTGCCCTTAATAATCTTCATTTATATAACCTATCTTACCCATTATGGTTTTGTCCATTTTTCCATCTAAAACCATATTTCGGAATTTGTATCATACTTTACTTTTATGTCACCTTATTGACATTCCTTGGATGGATTTCAAATCCATGGCCTATAACCATTTGGCCAACCATTTTCAATCCGAAATGGAACCCCATGGTTACGGCCATTCCATAGCCGAAACCATGGTTCCCTTAGCCTCTTTCTAATTAATAAAATCTTGTCAAGCAATACTTACCAATTCCGTTACTCCTCCGTTTTCTTTCGCTCCGTCTTGCTCCTCCGTTCTTTTCCTTCCTTAGTCTTTCTTTCTCCTCCTTGATCTTCGGCCAAAGAGTGTTGCTTGAGAGGGAGAGGGTTTGAGATGAAAACCCTAAGAGAGGGTTCGGCAAAGGAGTGAAGGTTTGAGAGAGGGAGAGAGGGAGAGTGAGGTGAAAACTCTAAGTTATCTTTGTCTTAAAGAGAGGGGTCGGCCCTAGGGTTTTGTTGAGAGGGAGAGGAGTTGAGATGGAAAACACTCAAAGTCTTTTTCTTGTCTAGTGAGAGGTCGGCCAAGGGAGAGCTTGAGAGAGGGAGAGAGTGAATGAGATGAAGAGTTAGCCCTTTCCATATTGTCTAGGGTTTCTTGGACAAGACCTCACCTCCCAACCACCCTCATTCAATGTGGAGTCTTCCCCATGAGTCCCTTGACTAGCCAAGAGGATGCATGCCTTACACATGGCACACACACCCTCTCCAACGTTTTTGGTCTAGGGTTTCCATTGAGATGGAAACCCTCCACCTCCCCTTTGACTCACTCCATCCTTTCATCTCCCATGTGACTCACCACCCATTCAATTCACTTCATTTAAATGGAACTCAAACTCCTAACTCAAGCACTTGGATTTATTATAAATTAATTAATTCCTTAACTCCACTCACCTCACTTAATCCTCTTGGACTCACCTTTGAACTCACCTATGGTTGACCAAGTCAACCATGGTGGCCTGCCCCACATGTGCTTTAGTCCACACGCCACCTCACTTGATGAGGTGGACTTGGGTCTCACTTGGCTATGCCACTTTGATATTACCTCATACACTTGCCACCTCACTTGATGAGGTGGACCCCATCCTTAGATCTTATTTGGGTCCATGACCCAATCAAGTTAATTCCTTACCCATTTACCCTAAACCTCAATTCATCTTGACCCATTGGGTCCCAATTGGGCATTTGACCCAATTGACCATATTGACCCAATTAAATAGAATTATTCCTATCCATGGTCCATTGGACCATACTTGGGCCATTGCCCCAACTTTTATCCACCTAACATCCATTCCATCTATAAATCTTAATTTTTAACAAATAAAATAGATAATAGCCAATATATTTATTGCATTGAAAATCTGGGCTATTACAATATTACCCTCTTTTGAAATTTTTGTCCCGAAAATCGAGCGAAGTAGGGTTTCAAATAACCTATACAAAAAGTTCAGGATGAGCTGCTCTCATTTCTGATTCAAGTTCCCAGGTGGCTCCTCATTACCATGTCGATCCCATACCACCTTGACGAACTGAATGGCACGGTTCTATTGTACTCTTTGTTCTTTCCCGATCACTCTGACCGGCTTCTCCACATAAGTTACGTTGTTTTGCACGTCAACATCTTGCACGTTCAACACGTGTGAAGGATCAGGGTTGCATTTCCTCAACATGGAGACATGGAACGCATCGTGCAAAGATGACAACTGTGGAGGAAGTGCCAATTGATAAGCCACCTCCCCCACCCTCTTTAGGATTGGAAACGGCCCCACAAATCTAGGCGATAGTTTCTTTTTCTTCCTGAAATCGCATGTGTCCCTTCTGTGGCGAGATTTTCAAGAACACTAAGTCTCCCACCTCAAACTCAAGGAACTTCCTTCTTTTGTCAGCGTAGCTCTTCTGACGACTCTGTGCAGTAAGTAGATGTTGTCGTATCAACTTAATATGCTCCGTAGTCTCTGCAACTAGCTCGGGTCAAATATGTAACACCCCGTATTTTCAAGTTATTAATATATATGAAAATTACCCATTTAATTTATGAATTATTAGATATGGACCTTAGATGGGTAAAGTGTTGGGTCATTGCTCAATTAAGACCCAACGGATTGTGGAAATGTTTCAATAGAATTAAATGGGGCTTAATTAAATTAGTAATGCATTATGTCTATAATTAATTATTATGCGCATAAAGGGAACTATTATTATGGAAGTGTATGAAGGTTTGCATAATCCATGAGGATGCACATAAAATAATTTTAAAGGTGTCTATTTCCTTGGTTAAGAGTGAAATTAGAAGATGTCTAAAATTAGATAGGATGCTTTGCCGTGTATGAGAGATTTGCACATCAATGAGGATGCACATAAGATCATTTAAAAAAAAGGGGTCCTTTTCTTGTTATTAGGGGATTGTTAAATAAAGAAGATGTTTAATCCAAATAAAGAAGTATCTTGGCCGAGTGGAAGTGTTATAGAAGGGAGGCGCATAAGGAAGAGGGGCGCATGGCACCTTCTAAATGTGGGACCAAGTGGAGGTTTTATAAATAAAGGCACCAAGGGGCGCACGACAACACACAACCATCAAGAAGGTCTTGACGTTGGGAGCTTTAGCAAGAAGGTGTTCACGGCATACACAAAGGAAGAGAGGGAAGCCAGCAAGTGTGCAAGGAAGAGAAGGATTGGGAGAGCAAGA
The DNA here is from genome assembly GCA_013350335.1 of Chimonanthus salicifolius. Lineage (NCBI taxonomy): Eukaryota > Viridiplantae > Streptophyta > Magnoliopsida > Laurales > Calycanthaceae > Chimonanthus > Chimonanthus salicifolius. Next base: position 40,264,591 of record CM023535.1, read on the forward strand.
ACAAGTGAAGGAAAACTGGAGGAACCATGGCCGAACCCTATGGAAGAAAATTGAGGGAATGATTATGGTTAATTAATGGAATGATGAACCACAACATGGCCGAACCCCATGGAAGGACATTGATTATTTAAATGGAAGGTTGTTGGTGAAGAACCTTAGACCATGGGTTCGGCCAAGGGGTGTAACACCCCAATTTCTCAATGAAATGGATAATAACCAAAATGCCCCTGATGTGTTAAATTAATTATTTTGTGATGTTAAGTAAGGAAATAGTGGGGCCCATTGCTCAAATTAAAATCATATGAGCATATTATGAATGTTAAGTTTGATTGGATGGGAAATTTACATCAATTGGGTCAAAAATGGCTAAATGGGTCAAAGGGCCCAAATGGGACCCATCGGGTCTTACTGGATTATTTGACCGTTTTGTGAACTTAAATTAAATGGGGTTAGGCTGATTTGATTGGAAATCAAGTGGAGGAAAAATGGGTAGGCCTGACCCATATGTAAAAACCAATTACAAATGACTAAAATACCCATAATTGTGTCATGGAGTCAAAAACGGGTCAAGGAGCTAAAAGTGGACCCAACGGGTCGAGTTGACTATGGTTGACCGTTTGGACCCTCAAAGGGAGCTAAAATATGAGTTAAATCAGTTTGAGTGGGACTGAAGTGAGTTGGAATTAAATCAAGTGTGAGTTAACTCATGTGCATTAAATGAAATGCATTAAGTATGGTGAGTTTGGTGAGTTGAGATGGAAATCAAAAAGACCTTGAGTTGGGTGAGTCAAAATGGAAATCAATGGGACTGCAAATCAGTGAGCTGAGTGGGAATTTGGAGTGGTGGCTTGGTTTCAAACCAACCAAAACAAGTCCCACATGTTGGGGACTTGTTTTGGTGATTTCCATGCTAAGTTTAAATGCAAAATGGATGGGATTGAGATGAGATGCATGGAAAGCTGAATGGCTGCATGGGTAGGTGCCAAGGGGTGCCTTAGATAGCACCCAAGACCCATCGTTTTATGCAAGAATTGATGAGGGAGTGGAGGGGTTTTGGGGGCTGAAATACAAAAGGAATGAACCCCATGTTTGGCCGATTTCCACATTGCAAAAGCCTTAGAATTCCCATCTCTTTCCCTCACTCAAGAACACACCTCCTTGGCCGAATTTTACCTTGGTGATTTCACCATTGGTTCATGCTTCTAATCAGCTGAGACTAAGAAAGAAAGAGGAAGGAAGAAAGAGGGAAGAAGGCAAGGAGCAAAGGCAATAAGAAAAACTTGGAATTAGGTAAGTATTTCCATGGACTTTTGATTAATAAAATGGGATAAATGAAATATGATTGGGCCATGGGTTGGCCGAATACACCAAAGATTCAATATATGGGTTTTTATGTTTATAAGAGAGAAAAGCATGGACCATAGGGTTCGGCCACTCAAAGTGGCCGAACCCCATGAAATTTGTTTGTTTAAAGTGATGGTCTTTGTAAAATCATGAAAAGTGATGGACTGTTTTTAGTATGATTAATTAGACCTAAGATGCAAGTTGGAAGGGTTTTGAAAATCATGGATTTGGAGGTCATGTTTTGGGCCATGGAATGGCCGAATGCATCAAGGAATAAAACCTTGGATTAAGATTGTTTAAAATGGTATAAATGTATCATTGGGTTCGGCCACTTGGGATGGCCGTACCCCATGATTTTATTTGGGTAATTGGATGGTTTGTGGAAGTGTAAAAACCATACAATACTATGTTGATTATTACATGATTTTATGGACATATGATGTAAGATAAAAAGGGTCCAAAACATGGGCATAGGGTTCGGCCACATTGGATGGCCAAATCCCATAAAAGTGTTTGATAAGTTGGTATGGTTTTTGGTGAGATAAAAACCATACCAATGGTAGAGAATTTTATGAGAAGATAATGGATAAAAGAACCATTGGGTTCGGCCAAATGTATGGCCGAACCCCATGGAGTAATTTTGGTGGACTAAGGGTTGGATGATTAATGTGAAGGATCGGCCAATGTATGGCTGAATCTTATTAATTCTTATGGTAAAGATATGTGAATGGTTCATCAACAAAAATGGCAAATGGAGCACCAAAATCCAAAGAAAAAAAAAAAGGGGCGAGGTTCGGCCATGGGTTATGGCCGAACCCCACCAAGTGATTTGAATGGTCATGGAATGTGATTGGAATGGATTAAGAGATTCAAATGGGAAAGGTGAGGTTCGGCCAAGTAGTATGGCCGAACCCCACCAAGGTAGTTGTGTTATGAACCATATGGTTTATCAAGGAAAATTAAACAAGGCTTGGCCTAGTGGCAAAGCTGTAAATACAAGTGATTAGGGTAATTATGAATAAAAGAACAAAGAACTTAAAGAAGAAGATTCAAACCAATATGGTGAGGTTCGACCATGCTGTATGGCCGAACCCCACCAAGTGATATTTAGTGGTTTGAAGTGTTAATAAATCATTTGGATGGTGTTAATCCAAAACCAAAGAGATCAAGTTAAAGTGGGTAAGGTTCGGCCATGGGTATGGCCGAACCCCACAAGATGTTTGGGTCTTATATGAGAATGGATATTTAAATATTAGTATGATTTACTTATTGTTACATCACAAGGTGACGAGAGTTGAACGAAGTGCGAGTCGTGACCAGGTGAAGCTCAAAAAGGAACGGACACTTAAGCAAAGTTTAAGTAGGTTTCCTACCTACTTGTAACCACAGTTTTACCCCAGTTTTTCTTATGAGACTCTTGTTTATTTTATGTGTTTCAAATGATATATTATGCATTAACAAATGGCATACAGGCATTGGCATCTCATGCATAGACATGGGATGATGAATGAGGTTCTACAGTGTTGTAATTTATGGGTTACGTCCTCCTTAGGCGATGAGAGTCCCGCCAGGAGGAGTAACATGATGGTCATAGTCACATTGGTCTCCTTAGGCGATGAGAGTCCCGCCAGGAGGACTAATACGTGATATGAACCAAATCAATGATGAAGAGATGGAAGTGTATTGTGATTTACCTTGTCGGTGCAAGGCACATCAAGTGATGGCTATGAATGTACATAATGGAGGAGGCTCATTGCATGTGCATACTTCATAGCATTGTTTTACCTGTTTTTACTAATCATGTACTATGATATATATGCATGTTTTATATGCTAATCATGTGGTAGCCCTGATTCGGGAACCTACTGGGCGCGTTGATCTAACGCCCTAATTCTATCATCAGAGGAGAATGCAGGTACAAGTAAAGGGAAAAAGAAGGTCGATGACCGGGAGGGGAGCCAAGCCTAAGCGCTTGAATATTGGACTGGACATCTTTATATTACTGTCATTCGTACTATATTGTGTTGGACATGTAATAAGTCATTACTTGCTATGGTTTGATTAGGTTAATAACTTTGGATGGTTGATTTATGTTAATTAATGTTTGAGACTGTTACTTGTTATCTAGTCTTTCTATTCCGCAGTTAAATCTAGGTTATTCCGCATGTTGATGTTAGTTCCATGTGTGATTCATTATCATGGTCTAGTCCATGTACACATGGCTGGCCAGTTAAGGTTCAGACTTGAGTAGTCTGAATTTAACTCGCGTCGTGACGCCGCCCGCTCTCTTCCGATGTTTTATTATTATTTAAAAAAAAAAAAATTAGACTCTGAATTCTCGGAAAGGGCGGGGCATTACAAGGGGTATGGCTGAACCCCATAAATAATTATGGAATTATGTTCATGTATTTAGATCATGGAAAATGATGGGAAAGGTTACTTATGATTTATTTTAAATGGATGGAAGGTTTGATGGTTTTAGATGCAATTGGATCATGAAAACCATGGAGGGTTATGATGTTTTGATTGCATTTAAAAGAGAAGATTATGAACCATAGGGTTTGGCCATGGTGTATGGCCGAACCCCATGGAAGCTGGTTATTAAATTAGAAAGTTTCTAATTATGGACTTTTGGATTAAAAAAGGAAAGAACCTTGATTTATGGATTCAAGAATGAGAATTGCTATAATTGGAATTTAGACATCATGGGTTCGGCCATGGTGTATGGCCGAACCCCATGAATCAATTCCATGGATCATTTATGGTGGGTTTTGTTTATGATTCTATGGTTGTGGATCATTTGAGGATCCATGTATGTAATGTCTAAATTTATGGATCTATGTTTATGGACCTAAGAATATAAGTCATGTAAATGGTGAATGAATTATGTATGGATCACTCTTGGACTTGGGGTAGTAAATAAATGAATGGACCTATGTTTTGGAACCCAAACATAAGTTGATGGAGGTAATGACAATGTTGTAAATAGGTGAAAATGATGGACATAGGTTCGGCCATGGTGTATGGCCGAACCCCATGAACTATTTAATGGATTATGTGTTTGGATTAAAGAACTATGTATGGTAGATTAAAATGAATGAAATTTTAACTAAGAATTAGACCAATGGCAAAGTTGTAATAAAGGTGAAAGTGATGGATCATGGGTTCGGCCATGGTGTATGGCCGAACCCCATGAGGAATGGTTTATGGACTTAAACATAATAGGAAATCAAATGGAACATGGTTTTAATTGATTGATGTATTATAAGGTAACGAGACCTCACAAGGTGTGTACGATCGTGAGCTGTTACCGGACGAAAGCACAAGGACATGTAGTGGTCTTTGGTAGGATTCCACCTCTTTGAAACCATGGGTTGAATGTACAATGTTTTTATCTTATTTTGATGAACTTTATATTGCAAAGGTTATGTTTCAAATTGTGAGTTTTAAATGCTATGTTTATATGATAAAATAGCATGCGATTCATTAGCATCTCATGCATGGCATGGGGTGAAGGATATGTAACCGGAGGGGCCACACTCCGTCGGGGTGTCCGAAAAACCTATGCGGGATACCTTGATGTGCTTTTCCATCAAGAAGAAACCGGAGGGGCCACACTCCGTCGGGGCGTCCGAAAGACCTATGTGGGGGCACTTATATGTACTTGTGATGGGTGAGACTCATTGCATTTGACATCATGACATGGCATGGTTTATATGGATTTTGACATTATGATATTACTATATATGTTTTGTACTAACCATATGTTAGCCCTAATTGGAATACCTCTTGGGCGCGTTGTTCTAACGCCCTACTTCTACCCTAGTGGATGATACAGGAAACGAGGGGAACAATGAACGCGAAAAGGGCCAAGCATAGGAGCTTGGATACTTTTAATTTATATTTTGGTTAAGTTACTTACAAAATTGTATTTTGAGTAACTAGACTTCGAACATGTAATAATTTAGATGGTTTGCTATGGTTGGATGTTTATTTGGATAATTAAGTTATGATAATTATGATTAAAGACTTGACGTATTTTATTATTTGAAATGGAATAGAACTAAGTTCTATTATAATTCCGCAGTTATGATTTTAATCCGCATGTGTATATTGCTATGTGTGAACCATTTTCATGGACTTAGCCCATGCACACATAGGGTTGGCCAGCTAAGGGTCGGACTTTAGAAGTTCGGACTTAGCTCGTGTCGTGACATCCCGCTCTTGCTCACTCTTCTATTTATATATAAAAAAATAGACTCTGATTTTCGGAAGGCAAAGCGAGTGAAAAAGGGCGGGGCGTTACACAATAAGTGCAGGTTCACCGACCTCTGTCCAACACACTGGTGATCTACATGGTCTACCATACAAGGCCTTGAATGGAGCCATCTGGAGGCTTGCCTGGTAACTGTTGTTGTAAGAGAACTCCACCAGCGGTAAGTGATCCTCCCATCCACCCTTGAAGTCTAGCATACATGCTCTCAGCATATCCTCCAATGTCTGTATCGTCCTCTCCGATTGTCCATCAATCTGTGGATGGAATGCTGTGCTAATCAATAGGTTAGTCCCCATAGCCAACTGCATGCTCTGCCACACTCTGCCGGTGAATCGGCCATCTTTGTCGGACACAATAATTCGGGGAATACCATGTAGTCTGATGATATCCCTGATGTACCGTCGACCCAAAGTCTCAGATGAATCTATCATCTTGATGGGAAGGAAGTGTGCAGACTTGGTCAATTGATCTACTACAACCCACATTGCATCGTTGCCCTTTGATGACCTCGGCGATTGTCCACAAACCGTACTGTCTCTGTCGTCTCCTACTCCGCTATGGTACCTCTACTGACCACCTCCGCCAGTGTAGGTTCCTTGAAGATAATCACCTTGGCCCTGATGCTCGGTTGAAGACCCAGCTCAAATTTGCGAGCCCTTCTGTACTCCGTGTCCACTATGTATAAGGCATAACAAGATAGACGGAGGAGCTCTTGATGGTACTCCGCCATAGTCATGGTGCCTTACACCAAAGATATGAACACTTGGGTGTGGCATTCCTTCTCCTCTTCTGGAAAGTAGTGATCCAGAAACATAACTGAGAACTGCTCCCAAGTCATCGCAGTCCTTTCCCCTTCCGGAATCAGCGCCCGCTGTCGCTCTATCACTTCCCACCATTTGCCGGCATCATCAATCAATTGTAAGGTAGCCAACAATATCTTATCTTCATTACCAGAGATCTTCAGTAGTGTCAAGATCTGGGTAATTTTCCTCAGCCAGTTCTCCAGCTCCGGCAGGTCCTTCTTTCCCTTTGAAGTAAGGGGGACGCTGCTATTGGAAATCTCTAACCATCCTCCGATCCTTTGCCTCGTTGGTGGTCGCATTTCCGTTTCCGTTCATATATTGTTGAAGAACGGAAGTGACCTGTAACGCCCCGCCCTTTTTCACTTGCTTACTGAAGTCTATTTTTTTTTTAAAAGAGTGATAGAGAGTGGGACGTCACGACGCGAGCTAAGTCCAAACTTCTAAAGTCTGACCCTTAACTGGCCAACCCTACGTGTGCATGGACTAAGTCCATGAATAAGGTTCACACATAGTATGTTAACTTACGGAATTAAAACATAACTGCGGATTATAATAGAACCTAATTCTATTCCATTTTTATATAGCAAAGTACTTTGTCACTTAACCAAATTACTTTAAATTAAATATCCAAACAAACCATCCAAACCATAGCAAGATATCTAAATTATTACATGGCCAAATTCTAGCTACTCAAATTACAAGTCCAAAAGCAACTCAATCAAAATATAAATCAAGCATATTCAAGCTCCTATGCATGGCTCTGTTCACGCTCATCGTTCCCTTCATTTCCTATGTCATTAACTAGGGTAGAAGCAGGGCGTTAGAACAACGTGTCCAGTAGGTATTCCATATATGGTTAACACATGGTTAGTACAAAAATCATATATATAACATAATCATAAAACCATGTAAAACGATGCCATGCCATGTGTCTTATGCAATGAGTCCCACCCATCACAATCACAATGTAACCTCTTGATGGAATTCTCCTCATCAAGGTATTCCCACAGTTGCCTTACGGACGCCCCGACAGAGGGTGTTCTCTGGATTCTCCTTGATGGATACAGCACATCAAGGTCTTCCTACGAATGCCTTACGGACGCCCCGATGGAGCGTAGCCTCCGGTTACAACCATCCCTCCCATGCCATGCATGAGATGTATGTGTCCATATGCTATGTAATAAAATAACCATAGCATTAAAACCTCATATTTGAAATATAACATTTTAACAACATAAACCATTAAAATAAGAGATTAAACCATAATACATAACCATGGTTTCAAAGAGGTAGAATCCTACCAAAGACCACTAAAGTGTCCTTGTGCTTTTGTCCGGAAACCGTTCACGATCGTACACCCTTTGTGAAGTCCAGTTACCGGTTCCGCAACTCCTCCGGTTTTCCTTTGCTCCAACTTGTTTTTTCGATCCTTTCCTTCCTTAGCCTCTTCATCCTTCCTTCTTAATCCTTTGACCGAGAGTGAGAGCTTGAGAGAGAGAGAGAGAGAGAGAGAGAGAGAGAGAGAGAGAGTTCGGCCTTGAGTGATAGAGAGAAAACCTTGAGATGAAGCTCTAAGTCTTTTTGTCTTGGGGAGTGGTCGGCCAAGAGATGGTTTGAAGGAGAGAAAACAGCCAAGAGGGAGAGGGAGAGAGTGAGATGAAAATCCAATTTGTTTTGTTCCAGTGAGGTGGTCGGCCAAGGGTGATGCCTTTGGTAAGGTCTTTTGTGTAACTCCCATTTTCATTAACCACCCTCCTTAATGCTCCACTTGGGGGTTTCATCCATGAGATGAAACTCCAAGGATCCAACGGTGTGGCCTTTGTTTTGGCCTGTGTAACACATGAAACCGTCCCCCTCCTTATTAATTCCCCATTTGGGGTTTTCATCTATGAGATAAAACTCTCCCTCCAACATGTATCTTTGGTTTGATTTTTGAAATAACAAAAACTCCTCACCTCCCATTAATGATCCAAGTGGGGGTTTCATCCATGAGATGAAACTCCCATGCCAACGTGTACTATGGGTTTGAATTGTGTACCCCCCAAAACCTTTTCATCCAACTCACCTCTTTAACTTAACTCATATAATTTAATTCAAATCTATTTAACTCACTTAACTCATCACTTTAAAATCAACTCAATCACTTGATTGTATTCCAATTTAATTTAGCCCCAATTAAGTTAGACTTGAACTCACTTGATGGTCAACCAAGTCAACCATGACACATTGGGTTCCAATTGGGCATTTTGACCCAAATAGCAACCTTGACCCAATTAAATGCATCTTACTCATTTACTTTAAATTGAACACTTATTCCATAACCTTTGGGTCTTAATTGGGCCATTGACCCAACACCTTACCCATCTAAGGTCCATATCCATTAGTTCATAAATTAAATGGGTAAATTTCATGTATATGGATATCTTGAAAATCCGGGGTGTTACATAACCACCGCTTGTACCAAGTTCTGCAGCTCGGGAGGTACCATGGAAATGTTCACGCTATTCTGCCCTTCCTCCTGATGTGGTTGCTGCACTTCTTCATCCACATGCATGTTTTGTCGGGTTCTTCTTCTTGGAGGCATTTTCCTAAGTCATTGAAAACATCGTTGACTTAGATTCTTCGTAAAGTTTGTGTTTTCATATTTTGGGGAAATTGCCAAATAAGCACCCTTATTTTTGGGGAAACTTCCTAAGTATCAAGTGTTGCTTTTCAATTTGGGGAAATCGGGGAAATGTCTCATATTTTGCTATGTTTGATAAATCCATCATTGTTTCTCAACTTGGGAAAAAAATCCGGATGTTTCTCATTTTCGGGGAAATTTTCCTACCTATCAAGTGTTGTTCCTTAGTTTGGGGAAAAAATCATTGATGTTTCTCATTTTCGGAGAAATATGTCCTATCTTTTTACGTTTGATAAATCCGATTTATAGCGACTGTCCTTCCCTTGCTATCATTCCTTTTTCGTCAAGTGTTGCTCTCAGATTGAATGCTTCAGTTTGAGTCTCACAAAGTAAACTAATCCGGCCCCCGTGCAGCGAACTCCAAAGAGTTGGTCAGTTTGGATTTTTATCTTGTCAGTGAGACATGATACCGTCTTAATCTTACTTCGAAAGATTCAACTGTAACGCCCCGCCCTTTTTCACTCTCCGAAAATCAGAGTCTATTTTTTTTTTTTTAAATAAATAGTGAGAAGAGAGCGGGACGTCACGACGCGAGCTAAGTCCGAGCTTCCAAAGCTCGGCCCTTAACTGGCCAGCCATAAGTGTGCGTGGACTAAGTCCACTAAAACGATTCACACGCGATAAGGTTAAGCTTGTGGAATTAAACATAGTACGGAATTATAATAGAATTACTATCCTACCAATTTTTAAATAGCAAGGAAGTCCATCACTTAATAATAATCAACTTAAATTAAAATGCCCAAAATCAAAATCCAAACCATAGCAAATAGTCTAAGTTATTACAATCCCAAAGGCTAATTGCATGTCCAAAATAAAAACTTAAATAAAATAGATCTAGCTCATCCAACCTCCTAAGCTTGGCTCCGATCGCGTCTTTTGTTCTGTCCATTTCCTGTGTCATCATCTAAGGTAGAAGTAGGGCATTAGACAACGTGCCCAGTAGGTACTCCGAGTAGGGTCAAACACATGGTTAGTCCATGCAAGTCAATGCTATGCCATGGGTGTCATATGCCATGAGTCCCACCCATCATCCATATAACAATCACATAGTATTGGTCCCACCAAACGGAGCGTGGACTCCGGTTACATTTCAAACACAGTATATCTCTCCCCACGAATGCCTTATAGATCCCACCGAACGGAGCGTGGATTCCGGTTACAATTCAATCATACATCCATTGGAATCAGTGTGGATTCCTCCCCACGGTTGATTATCGGAAATCCGAATGGAGCGTGGACTCCCTTCATTTGATCCCTCCCATGCCATGCATGAGATGCAAGTGCAAACATGCTATGTAATAATAAACATAATAGCATTAAAATTCCATAGTTGAAACGTAGTGCTTTGATACCAAAATTAACATAGAAGTAAAAACATCACATATACATAATCCATGGTTTTCAATAAGGTAGGAATCCTACCAACGTCCAAATATCGGGTCCTTGCATTTTCGTCCAAAAACCGATCATCGGTCGCGCCCCGATTGTGGAATCTTTTTACCTTAAATAAATTCCATAAAATAATCAAATTAATTATTCCAATTGATTTAAACCATTCCCTTCATCCTTCCAATTTAACTTAACAATTTGGAAAATCATATAAATATTTCATTTTTAAAATCAGCCGGTTACCCGCTGTCCACTACCCACTGTCCACTGTCTGCTGTCCACTACCCACTGTCCACTACCCACTGTCCACTGTCCACTGTCCACTACCCACTGTCCACTGTCCACTACCCACTGACCACTGTCCACTAAAACTCACTAGTGGGGTTCGGCCATACAACATGGCCAAACCTCACTATTTGGTTTTGACCCCCTTTTTAACTCTTGTTTTATTTTAAACAAAATGGGTCCAACGTCGTGCTTTCTTTGATTTATTAATCCAATCATACCTAGATCCACAAAGGTCCATGAAATATCATCCATGGGGTTCATCATACGCCCATGTCTGTGAAAGTCCTTCATGGGGTTCGGCCATACAACATGGCCGAACCCATGGTTCCTTATTTTTATCATTTCCCATCTTAGCCACCATTCATTTTCATAGTTAATCACTTAACTTATTTTCACGTAACTTTGGTCCATAAATGATTCATTAACATAAACATAGATCCATAATAAATCCCTCCATGGGGTTTAATCATACACTTAGGTCCATCATTTTAAAACCAAAATCCATCAACATTTCTTCCATGGGGTTCGGCCATTCAACATGGCCGAACCATATGGTTCATCATTTTCTCTTAAAAATCACATACCCATGATTAGATCATTTGATGGGGTTCGGCCATACATCATGGCCGGACCTCATCCAATCCTTTTTTGAGTTCTCATATGGTCCATACATAAAATCTAAGGTTCGGCCATGCAAGGGCCAAACCTTGATCTTTGATCATTCTCCATTCCTTATATTGAACATGCATATGGTCCTTATGCATATCAAGATTAGGGTTCGGCCATGCAAGGGCCGAACCATGTTCCTTGATCATTTTAACCATGCATGTTGTCATAAGCCATATATACATACTGCCCTTAATAATCTTCATTTATATAACCTATCTTACCCATTATGGTTTTGTCCATTTTTCCATCTAAAACCATATTTCGGATTTTGTATCATACTTTACTTTTATGTCACCTTATTGACATTCCTTGGATGGATTTCAAATCCATGGCCTATAACCATTTGGCCAACCATTTTCAATCCGAAATGGAACCCCATGGTTTCGGCCATTCCATAGCCGAAACCATGGTTCCCTTAGCCTCTTTCTAATTAATAAAATCTTGTCAAGCAATACTTACCGATTCCGCTACTCCTTCGTTTTCTTTCGCTCCGTCTTACTCCTCCGTTCTTTTCCTTCCTTAGTCTTTCTTTCTCCTCCTTGATCTTCGGCCAAAGAGTGTTGCTTGAGAGGGAGAGGGTTTGAGATGAAAACCCTAAGAGAGGGTTCGGCCAAGGAGTGAAGGTTTGAGAGAGGGAGAGAGGGAGAGTGAGATGAAAACTCTAAGTTATCTTTGTCTCAAAGAGAGGGGTCGGCCCTATGGTTTTGTTGAGAGGGAGAGGAGTTGAGATGGAAAACACTCTAAGTCTTTTTCTTGTCTAGTGAGAGGTCGGCCAAGGGAGAGCTTGAGAGAGGGAGAGAGTGAATGAGATGAAGAGTTAGCCCTTTCCATATTTCTAGGGTTTCTTGGACAAGACCTCACCTCCCAACCATCCTCATTCAATGTGGAGTCTTCCCCATGAGTCCCTTGACTAGCCAAGAGGATGCATGCCTTACACATGGCACACACACCCTCTCCAACGTTTTTGGTCTAGGGTTTCCATTGAGAAGGAAACCCTCACCTCCCTTTTGACTCACTCCATCCTTTCATCTCCCATGTGACTCACCACCCATTCAACTCACTTCATTTAAATGGAACTCAAACTCCTAACTCAAGCACTTGGATTTATTATAAATTAATTAATTCCTTAACTCCACTCACCTCACTTAATCCTCTTGGACTCGCCTTTGAACTCACCCATGGTTGACCAAGTCAACCATGGTGGCCTGCCCCCACATGTGCTTTAGTCCACACGCCACCTCACTTGATGAGGTGGACTTGGGTCTCACTTGGCTATGCCACTTTGATATTACCTCATACACTTGCCACCTCACTTGATGAGGTGGACCCCATGCCTTGGATCTTATTTGGGTCCATGACCCAATCAAGTCAATTCCTTACCCATTTACCCTAAACCTCAATTCATCTTGACCCATTGGGTCTCAATTGGGCATTTGACCCAATTAAATAGAATTGATCCTATCCATGGTCCATTGGACCATACTTGGGCCATTGCCCCAACTTTTATCCACCTAACATCCATTCCATCTATAAATCTTAATTTTTAATAAATAAAATAGATAATAGCCAATATATTTATTGCGTTGAAAATCCGAGCTATTACAATTGAGCGGCATTTCTACTGCACCATAGATAAAGAGTATCGGCCTGGAAGTGAATACATAATATAGGTTTACATAATAATATCAATGAAAGGGTTAGTATCATTTTTAATTATCAAATTGGTATAAACATCACATCAAAACCTAGGGTCTAAACTGAACATGGAATCCTAATTTAGACTCAGTTTCAAAAACCTGTTCTTGGTTTCTCGGAACTTGCCTCGGAACCAGGTACTGTGGCTTCAGAACTTCTGAGCCACTGCCTATATTCTGAGCCTTGACAGATCATTCGGAACTTTCGAAGTTCAGGTCTCGAAACTTCTGAGCCTACTTCTGAATCAGAAAAAAAAAAATAGAAAATCAGAAATCATAAGTGTAACACCCCAGTTTCTCAATGAAGTGGAAAATTACCAAAATGCCCCTGAGTTGTTAAATTAATTATTTTGTGATGTTAAGAAATTTAATAGTGGGGCCCATTGCTCAAATTAAAATCATGTGAGCATATTATGAATGTTAAGTTTGATTGGTTGGGTAATTTTCATCATTTGGGTAAAAAATGGCTAAATGGGTCAAAGGGCCCAAATGGGACCCATCGGGTCAAAATGGATGATTTGACCATTTTGTGAATTTAAATTAAATGGGGTTAAGCTTATTTGATTGGAAATCAAGTAGAGAAGAAATGGGTAGGCCTGACTCATATGCAAAAACCGATTACAAATGACGAAAATACCCATAATTGGGTCATGGTGTCAATAACGGGTCAAGGAGCTAAAAGTGGACCCAACGGGTCGAGTTGACTATTGTTGACCGTGTGAACCCTCAAGGGAGCTAAAACACGAGTTAAATCAGTTGAGTGGGACTGAGGTGAGTTGAAATTAAATCAAGTTATGAGTCAACTCATGTGCATTGAATGAAAAACATTAAATGTGATGAGTTGGGTTGGAATAAAAATACCTTGAGTTGGGTGAGTCAAAATGGAAACCCATGGGACTGTAAATCAGTGAGTTCAAGTGGGAATTGGAAGAGTTTTGCTTAGCTTTAACCACCCAAAACAAGTCCCACACGTTGGGGACTTGTTTGGGGTGAGTTCCATGATCAATGATAAATGAAATGCATAGTTTGAGGTGAGTTGCTTGGGAATCTGAATGGCTGCATGGGTAGCTGCCAAGGGGTGCCTTGGATGGCACCCAATACCCATTGGTTTGTGCATGAATTGATGAGGGAGTAGAGGAGTTTTGGTGGCTGAATTACAAAAACAGTGAGCACCCATGGATTTTATCATTGTGAAAGCCTTACAATTCCATCTCTTTCTCCCTCTCTCCAATTGGTGTTCTTGGCTGGAACAGCAGAGGCTTTTGGTACCAAATATCCAAGCATATAACCAGCAAGGAGTTAAGGAAGCAAGGATTAAAAGACAAGGATCAAAGGCATAAGAAAAGCTTGGAAAGTGGTAAGTTTTTCCATTGATTTATGTTTAATAAAATGGGAAAAATAAGACATGATTCGGCCATGTGATGGTCAAATCTATCAAGGGTTAAAGTAGGATTCTTTTACGTCCAATTAGATGGAAAACACGGACATAGGGTTCGGCCACTTTGGATGGCCGAACCCCATGAAATATTATGGTTAAACTTGATGGTTTTGTAAGATTTAAACCATGCAAGCATAGGACTGATTTTGGAGGTTTAAGATACATACTTTGGAAAGATTGAAAGCATGAATTTGAATGTCATAATGTAGCCATGCTATGGCCGAATTTGACAAGGGTCTAAACCATGTAAGAGATGGCTTGGTTTTCATGTTTTGGAAACATGAAAACCATGGATTTTGTGGACTGTTTTTGATAGTTTTGGAAATTAAAACCCTATGAAAATGGGCTAATTTTTGGAGGTTTGTTTGAAAGTTAAAACCTGATTTAATATACTGTTATTACATTATTATCTGAGGTTTAAAAAAAATAGTAAACCTAACCATTGGGTTCGGCCACCATGGAGGGCCGAACCCCATGTAAAAGGATGTTGGTGTTCATGTTGGAAAAACATGTAAACCATAGACTTTTTATGGACTGTTTTGGATGGTTTGTTTGAAAGTTAAACCTGATTTAATATATTGTTATTACATGATTATTAGAGGTTTAAAAACAGTAAGAATGACCATTGGGTTCGGCCACCATGGAGGGCCGAACCCCATGTAAAAGAGGGTTGGTTTTCATGTTGGAAAACATGGAAACCATAGACCTTTGTGGACTGTTTTTGGGAGATTTTTATGTGATAAGGTTACTGACTTTGGGTTGGCCATGGGATGGCTAAACCATGGGTTTAACATGGCTAAGGGGTAGAGCCAATTAGTATGTAAATAAAGGACATTGTTGAGCAAAAGAACCATAAGAGTTTCGGCCATGAGTATGGCCGAACCCCATGGACCGTTTTCATGGGTCATTTTATGGATGTGGGTGTGATTAAAAATGGAATTATGTTTGCTGATTTGGTCGGCCAAAACATGGCTGAACCATGTTAAGGTTACGGTCAAGGTTGTAGAATTTAATCTAGGTATTGGTGGCAATGGTAAATCTGTGAATACAAGCCAAATGAAGAGATTGATCAAAAGGACTTATAAGATGTTTTAGGTCTCATATGTGAATGGACATGTAAATAAGATTATGATTTACTTATTGTTGCATAATAAGGTACCGAAAGTTGAACGACGAACGATTCGTGACCGGTTAAAGCCTAAGAAAGAACGGACGCTGAAGTGATTCTTCAGTAGGTTTCCTACCTACTTGTAACCACGGTTTTTACCCAGTTTTTCTTATGATACTCTTGTTTTAATATATGTGTTTCAAATGATATATTATGCATTATCAAATGGCATACAGGCATTGCCATCTCATGCATAGTCATGGGATAATGAATGAAGTTCTACAGTGATGGCTACGAATGTACATGATGGGGGTTGCTCATTGCATGTACATATTTTATGGAAGAGATGAAAGTGTGTTGTAATTTACCTTGTCGGTGCAAGGCACGTCGAGTGATGGCTAAGAATGTACATGATGGGGGTTGCTCATTGCATGTACATATTTTATAGAAGAGATGAAAGTGTATTGTAATTTACCTTGTCGGTGCAAGGCACGTCAAGTGATGGCTATGAAAGTACATAATGGGGGATGCCCATTGCATGTGCATATTTCATAGCATTGTTTTAACTGTTTTTAATGATTATGTAATATGATATATATGCATGTTTTATATGTTAACATGTGGTAGCCCTGATTCGGGAACCTACTGGGCGCGTTGATCTAACGCCCTAATTCTATCCTCAGAGGAGATTGCAGGTACAAGCAAAGGGAAAGGAAAGGTCATTGACCGGGAGGGGAGCCAAGCCTAAGTGCTTGAATGAAGGACTGAACTACTTTATATTACTGTCTTTTGAATACTTTTGTGGGACATGTAATATTTCACTACTTGCTATGGTTTGATTAGGTTGATAACATTTGGATGGTTGATCTATGTGAAATATTGTTGAAGACTGTTACTTGCTATCTGGTCTTTCTATTCCGCAATTAATCTAGGTTATTCCGCATGTTGATGTTATTTCCATGTGTTATTCGTAATCATGGTCTAGTCGATGTACACATGGGTGGCCAGTTAAGGTTCAGACTTGGGTAGTCTGAACTTAATTCGCGTCGTGACGCCGCCCGCTCTCTTTCGATGTTTTATTATAACTTTAAAAAAAAAATTAGACTCTGAAATTCTCGAAAAGGGCGGGGCGTTACAGTTGGTATCAGAGCGAAACGGGAAGTTGAATCATCGAAGTAAGATTAAGACGATTTCATGTCTCACTGACGGATAAGAATCCCAACTGACCGACTCTTCGGAGTCCATTGACTGGGGGCCGGATTAATTTACTTCGAGTGACTCGGACTGAACAATCAATCTGAGAACGACAATGAAAGATAGCAAAGTAAAGTACAGTCATCATAACTGGACATATCAAACATAGCAAAGTAGGATGTACTCCCCTGAAATCCCCACACTGAGACACAAACAATAGGAAATTAGAGATTTCCCCAGAAACAAAAGAAAACAAAGAATGTTGATTTGGTAATCTTCCCAA
Organism: Chimonanthus salicifolius; assembly: GCA_013350335.1. NCBI lineage: Eukaryota > Viridiplantae > Streptophyta > Magnoliopsida > Laurales > Calycanthaceae > Chimonanthus > Chimonanthus salicifolius. The sequence goes on from CM023535.1 coordinate 40,281,760, forward strand.
ACAAAGTACATGATATTATGCATGATCAAATTCCCTGGAAACCAAGAGTGGTTTATTTAGAATTATTGTTGAATATTTTTGTGTTTGAAATGATGTGGCACAGATATGTCAAGCAACGAAGAATACACTGAGTTATGGGATAAAGGAACACCAAGTTGTCCGGTAGATTTGGTATCAACTTCCGACAGTATCAGTATGGAAGTTAATGTGGATCTTCAGGACGGACCTCCTGAAGAAGCTGATGTGGACTTAGCGCCTCTTCCAGAGGATCTGATGGATGACATTCCTGAGATGGTGGAACCTCCTGAGGAAGGGGAGGATGATCTAGCACATTTACTGGAGGATCCCATGGCTGGTGTACCTATTATATTGGACTCACTTGGGGAGATAGATCCCTATGACACATGTGAACTGTGCAATCAAGATGGGCACCACTGCCGGTATTGTCCTCATCCACTGGGTGTTGTCTGCCCGTCCTGTGGACTACATGGACATGGTGAGGCAAGGACTAATTATCCATACATCGGAGGACCTGGATTAGTACCCTGCACAACTTTTGAGGTATTGGGGCACACGGCGATGACGTGTCCTGATAACCGTTTCAAGTTCGCTTTTGATGCAGAGTCTTCTACGGAAGACTAGGATAGGAAGTAATATGGAGGGTATTAAAAAGAGGGTTATTTTGTAAGGGTGCATATTTTGTTACACATAGGGTTTTTGTTTCACCCTACCCACGTTTGTACAAAGTTGAAGTTTGAATTTATATAAAATATGTGATTTATGATTGTATGAGGATTTATGGCATTTAACGCATATTGATAATGGAAACTAAGTTTATGATGTTTCCATGGATTAGGAATAAATGGCGCCACAGAAAAAAGTGGTAAAGGATCCGAAAGGAAAAGGAAAAGTTTTACAAATCGGATCAGGTGAGGAGGCATCCAAGAGAAGGACCCGTCAGGACAATAAGAAGAAAGATGAGGTGCTTATAATCACACCACAAGGGAAGGTGGTACCCCAACGCAAAAAGGTGGTATGCGAGAAGGTGCCATCGATGCAAGACGAGGAGCGGTCCGTTCATGATGAAGAAAGATCAGTGCATGAACGATCGCGTGATGAGGAAGAGTCACAACATTCCCGGCGAGAAGAGGGGGATAGTGATCCTACATATCAACGGGACGAGGAGGAATATGACTCGTCATATCGACCCGAGGAGGAAGAGAACAGTAACCTGACTGTACCCTATGTGCCTCCTGAACTGCACAGCTTGGTACAAGCTTTAGTAACATCTGTCCTCCAGCAACACATGAGCGGAGGAGGAAGCACGAGTGAAAATAATGACCGTAACATGGTCAGAGATTTTCAACAGCAGTGCCCACCTTACTTCAAGGGCAGAGAAGGGCCAGTCGGAGCCGAAAACTGGTTGGAGAAGATTTCTCACATATTGACTCTTTTGAACATCAAGAGTCATGCTCATAAAATACTATTGGCCACGTCACAGCTGGTAGATGACGCTGCCAAATGGTGGAAGGTGGTGGAGAAACAGCAGGCACTTGTGCCGAGAAGAGAAATAGTTGGTATGACCTGGGAGCAATTCTCAGCGACATTTCTAGAGCGCTACTTTCCGGAGGAAGAAAGAGAACGTCAAATTCAGGCTTTTGTGACGTTGGTACAAAGTTCAATGACGGTGGCTGAGTATCACCAAGAATTCCTCAGCCTGTCAATCTATGCATACTATATTGTGGACACGGAATACCGAAAGGCTCGCAAGTTCGAGCGTGGGTTACGGCCAACCATAAGGGCCAGTGTAACCGTGTTCAAAGCAGCCACGCTGGCAGAAGTGGTCAGCAGGGCAAGCATTGTGGAGCAAGAGATGGCGGAATTTGCAAAAGTGGACAACCGCCGAGCTCCGAGTGGGAGGGGTGCGTACCAACCCAACAAGAGGTTCAGATCGAACTTCGGCAGACCTTCGCTGCCTGTTGGATCAAGTGGGGGCTTTCGCCCCAACCAGCCCACTCAATCTGTGGCAGTTACACAAGCTTCTCGAGGAATGAACACCTGCTTTCATTGTGATCAACCAGTTAACTACAAAAAGGACTGCCCAAAGCTTAACAGGCTGTCATACTCCAGAGGATCATCTCGTCCGCCAGCTAGACCGGCAAACTCCAGAGGAGGCAGAATGCAAGGCCGAGGAGGTCGAAGGTCTAACCGTGCTGGAGCGGGACGATTATTTATACTAACTTCTCAAGAGGAAGAGGAAGAGGATCATCCTGTGATACAAGGTATGGCGGTAGTGAGTAGCTCATATGCATATGCACTATTTGATTCCGGAGCATCACACTCCTTTATAGCTGCATCATTTATTACTGCTACTGGTACATTAGTTCAAAGATTAGCCACAACACTTACTATTGTATCCCCTGTCGGAGATTCGGCATTGGGACTTATATGTACAGCGGTTAACACCGAATTGGCTGGATTCAGATTTGAATTCAATTATCTAGTGCTGGACATGTCTGAATATGATATTATATTCGGTATGGATTGGTTGGCAAAGTTTCATGCCAACATCGACTGTTATTGTCGAAGAGTGACATTTAAGTCACCCGAGGGAAAACAATATGTAGTCCGTGCAGATAAACAAAGTGGATTGCAGGAAGGGTTAAACCACGTGGTATTGAATAATATCACCATAAACAAAGCTCCAGTTACTGAACTTCCAGCAATTGTACAAGAATTTGCGGATGTATTCCCAAAGGAACTCCCTGGTTTACCACCTATGAGGGAGATTAACTTCGAGATCAGGTTGTACCCTGGCACAGCACCAGTATCGTTACCACACTATCGGATGGCACCAGCAGAGATGTCAGAACTAAAGAAGGACCAATAACACTAATAAAAAACATCAGATTCAAAGGGAAAAACCAGCAAGACACATGAAAATCCATGTCTTCCATTAAACTTCAAAATCAATTTTGAAACTCAAATCTCAACCAAATTTACTTTTGTTTAATCCTAGACAAGTTAGAATTTCAAAATAAAGACAATGATTACCTTCATTTTCGTTCCTAGGTTGAAATTCAGCAGCTGGAAAAATCTTCCACTTAAGCTAAAGTTTTGAAACGGAAGAAACAGAGAGAAAGAAAGAAGCTTGGTGGCAATGGAGATTTCCACTGCATTTGCTGCCTTTAAATAGGCTTGGAGGAGTAGGGGAGTAGGCTCCATGCATAACCATGTAGATCCCACGTTGCTCTGCAAGCTACGGTGACAGCTTGCATGAACCTACTCCAGCGAAACTGCTTCCGTTCGTCACCTGCTATGCAGGTGGTTGAAAATTTTGATATTTGCATTTTAGTCCCTTAATTCTTGTTTGCATTTTAACCCTTCTTCATTTAGTTTCAATATTACTATTAAAGGATTTAATTATTTTTATCTATCTAAACCAAAATGTTGGGTTTTAAAACTCTACGTGTCATAAAGTTTCGGAAATTATATTTTATCAAAATTAATTGATTTAAATAAAAATCACATCTTATCACTATTCCCTTAATTCAATTTATATTTATTTAAAGGGTTTAAAACCATTGTTTCCAAAATCTGAAAACATAAAATAATGAATTAAAACATAATTTAATAACACATATTTTCTTAGAATTTTTTCTCATTTCTAAAATTGATTAAAATAATTATTTCCAAATTTTCAGGATCTTTTCAGGTAGTTTTTAATAATATTTTCTGAAATTAAAAAAATATAATAGACATACTTATAAATTTCATATTTAAATATCTAATAAGGAATTCAAATAATCAATGAGTTATTTAAATAATAAAATAACACTCTTTATAATAAATTACCATTTTGCTCTTCCAATTTAAATGAGTTGGATCAACGAGCTATCGACCTCTAATTGGGCTAATCCTGGACTTTTCACAAAGAGCTCACTGTAATCTTCATGATTAATAGGTCAAATCATGATTTATTAAAATAAATCATATTAATTAAGCCTAATTCGGGTTAGGGTATTACATCCTACCCTCCTTAAAAGAATTTTCATCCCGTACGTTTTTACTTTGTGAATAGACTAGGGTACATCCTCCGCATTGTTGACACTGGCTCCCACATCACATGTTGTACGTCACGATGTTGCCAGAACACTTAGTGGTATGGACTTTCTTCTGAGTAGTTGAGTCCTAGATCCTTGTATCTCGCTGGTACTTCTTCAAATGTCAGATCTTCTAGGACTTCAATGTCCTCGAAACTCAACACATGGGATGGATTAGACTCATACTTTTTCAACATAGATACATGGAATGTACTATGTACTATTGCCATAATATGAGGGAGATCTAGTTGATAGGATACTTTCCCTATTCTCTTCAAAATTTCAAAGGGTCCAACATATAGAGATGATAGTTTTCCCTTGTGAACAAACCGTTGTACTCCATGACGTGGTGCCACACGTAGGAATACTTGTTCACCGACTGTAAACTCCAAAGGTCTCCGCTTTTTGTCAGCACAACTCTTTTCCCTACTTTGGACTATCTTTTGGCGTTGTCTTATCACTTCAATTTGTTCAGACGTCTTACGTACCAAGTCTGGACCCAACAATGCTTTGTCTCCTACTTCTGTCCAATATAGAGGTGACTTGCAGGGCCTTCCATACATGGCTTCATAGGGTGCCATATGTATACTAAAGTGATAACTGTTGTTGTATACAAACTCAATCGATGCTAAATAGTCTTCCTAACTTTCTTACATATCCATGACACATGCCCTTAGCATATCCTCCAAAGTTTGGATGATTCTTTCTGATTGACCATCACTTTAGGGTGAAAAGCCGTGCTAAAACATAGCTTAGTCCCCATTTCTTCTTGTAATCCTTGCCAAAATCTAGACACAAATCTAGGGTCTTTATCAGATACAATAGAAACGGGTATCCCATGTAATCTAATTATATCATTTAGATACATTCTATTCAGGATAGTCAAAGAATCATTATTTTTAATAGGCAGAAAATGGGCTGATTTTGTTAATCGATCAATTATTACCCAAATAACATCATTTTTCTTAGAAGACTTTTGGAAACCTATCACAAAGTCCATAGTAATATGCTCCCATTTCCATTTAGCCACCTGAAGAGGTTGTGTCTTTCCACCTGGTCGTTGATGTTCAAGTTTAACCTGTTGACAGGTTAGACATTTGGATATGAAATCTGCTACTTCCCGTTTCATTTCTTTCCACCAGAATAGTCGTCGCAGATCGTGATACATTTTTGTACGACTAGGGTGTACTGCAAATCGAGAATGATGAAAGTGATCAAGTATTTTTTTCTCTGCATTCATCTGATTTTTGTACAAATAGTCTGTCCTTGAAAGTCAGGCCTCAATCAGCCCTAATCTTCCATTTTTTCAAAGTCACTCCTCCTGAAAGCAAAGTCACCAACTCTTTTGCTTCTTTATCATTCTATTGTCCTTCCATTACTAATCCGACTATTTCGAGCTACAGAACCAAGTTTTGAATTTTTGCTGGCCCGTTTCCTTCGATCAACTCAGATCATAGTCAGATAAGATTTCCAACATCTTCCACTACAAGGATGCCATACATGCTATCTTGCCATGTGACTTCCTAATTAAGGGGTCTACTGTAATATCCTAGATTTTTCAATATAGCAATATTTATGAAAATGCCATTGGATTTATGAATTAAAGGGTTATGATCATAGTTAAGAAAATGGTGGGACCCATTGTTCAAGTAAGAACCAATGTACTTGGTATAAGGTTCAAATTAAGTTAAATGGGTAATGTACATTTATTTGGGTCAAAGTAGTTAATTGGGTCAAAGGACCTAATTGGGACCCAATGGGTCATTGTGGACATAATTGACCATTGGGTGAACTTAAGATTAATTGGGTTAGGCTGAAGTAAATGGGAGTGCCAACAAGTATTTAGTTAACTCAAATTAAATGGATGAGTTGAGTTTAGAAATGAGTTGAATTAAAAGAGGTGAGTTGAGTTTAATGAATTGAATGGAATGTTAACAAGTGTTTAAGATAACTCAAATTGAAGATTGAGTTGAAATAAATGATGGTGTTTAGTTGAGTTGAATTTATGGGTTGAGTTACATTAAATTGATGAGTTAAATGGGTGATCTGTGTCATATGAGTTGGATGGAAAGTTATGGAGATATTTATCTCAAAGGGTGAGGTGTGAAGTTGAAGAAATGGAGTCTCAAGTTTAAACATCACACCACACATTGGAATTGCTTGGGAGTATTATTTAATGCATGGAACTCCAAATGGAGAGGTTATCTCATGCATGAAACTCCTAGGTAATGAATGGAGGTGGCTGTTTTAGGAGTCACATAAGGTGTGAAGTGTATTTCAAGTTTAAATTCATGTACACGTTGGAATTGCATGGGATAGATGAATGGTCCAGAGGGTTAAGATATACAACCGTTGGCATGTAGGAGTTTCATCTCAAGGATGAAACTCCCACATGAGCACATAATGGAAGGTGGTGGTTATGGAACTCAATATTCAAATAAGACCCAACGGTCATGAGTTATGTGTTGGAAATAAAATAAATGAGTAATGTATGTTTAATTGGGTCAAGATTACTAATTGGGTCAAAGTTTGTGAAATGGGTCAAAATGGCCAATTTGGACCCAATGGGTCAGGTTTGACTTGGATGACCATCAAGTGAGTCCAAGCTTGATTAAGTTGGGGCTAATTGGAGTTTGAAATGGAATTAAATAGTTGAGTTAAATGAGTGAGTTGATTGGAAATAAATTATAAGTGAGTGAGTTGGTTTGAAATAAATTATAAGTGAGTGAGTGTTTTGAAATAAATTATAAATGAATGGAGTATGAGGTTGAAGGGCTGGTGTTTCAAATTCAAATAAGGTGGACCACACGTTGGAGGGAAAGAAAGGGAGAATTTCATCTCAAAGATGAAACCCCCCACATGGGGCATTGATGAGAATAATGGAGAGATGGAGGTTACTCAAGCCAAGCAATGGCTACAACATTGGATGCATGGGAATTATTTCTCATGCATGAAACTCCAAAAAGGGCTAATAATGGAGAGGTGGCTGTTATACAAGCCAAAGCAATGAGACACCGTTGGAGCCTTGGGAGTTTCATCCCAAGGATGAAACCCCCAAGTGAGCATAAAGAATTTTGGTTAAGGCAAATGGGAGTTACAAGTGGTGCCACCAAGAGGCACCACCCCTTGGGCTGAATTTGATTAATCAAAAGAGGTTTCATTCCACTTTCTCTCACCCTCTCTCTGCTGGCCAGCACTCAAGGAGAAAGAAGACCAAAGAAATAGAGTTCCATCTCCAAATATTTTCACACAAGGTCGACCACCCCCAAGACAAAGACTTGGGTATTTTCATCCCAAGTTTCTCTCTCATTTTCTCTCTCAAATCTATACCTTGGTTGAATTATTCCAAGGGATTTGCAGCAAGGTCAGTCTCGGCCAAAGGAGCAAGAAAGAAGAAGGAGAGACTAAGGAAGGAGAGGATCAAGAAGGAGTGAAAGAACCGGAGGAGTCGCGGTTTTGGTAAGTGCACTTTGAACCCTTGTAAAGAAGTTGGTTAAGGGAATATGATCCAGCCATGGTATGGCCGAATTTACCAAAGGTTTAGATCAAGGATTATGCTGTCTAAAAATGGCAAAACATGGACCATAGGGTTCGGTCACTTGGGATAGCCGAACCCTATGAAAAGATTTGGTGAATCTTTAGGATGCTTGAGAGATAAAATCCATATTCTGTAATGAAGTTTTAAAGGATTTAAAATGGAGATAAGTTTACTGTTTTGGAGCAGCTATGGCATGGCTGAACCATGTTAATATTGTGGCTAATTTGCTGATCAAAACCATGGACAAATATTGGAGGGTTTACATCAAGGGATCCATAGGGTTCGGCTAAGTATATGGCCGAACCCCATGGGCTGTTTTGATGGGATAATCGGATTAAGATTAAGATGGAAATTATGAAATGATTATATGCTTTGATTTAAGAATCGTATATGTTTATCTATGGACTTGGTATAGGTAAATAATCAGCCATCATAGATGATGGAAAGAGGAACAAAAATCAGTTTGGTGAGGTTCGGCCATGAGGTATGGCCGAACCCCACTAATGGTCATTGGTGGCCTTAGTGTGTAGCTAATAATGTGATTAAAGATGTATGTAAGAATGATTTAAAGGATCAAATTAAGATGGTGAGGTTCGGCCATGTTGTATGGCCGAACCCCACCAAGGTGGATTAGTTATGGTTATTGGTGTTTAAGGAAAATTAAACAAAAGGTTAGTCTAAATGGCATAATGGTAATTATGGATGAAATGATCAAAGATGAACTGATCATAGGATTGGATATATGGGCCAAAACCAAAGTGGTAAGGTTCGGCCATGTTGTATGGCCGAACCCTACCAAGGTCCATTTGGAAGTTTGGTTTAATTGAATGGTTTTAATTAAAGAGAGACCAAAATTTAAATGGGTGAGGTTCGGCCATGGGGTTTGGCCGAACCCCACAAAGTGGATTTTTGGGACTTAGACTAAGTTGGAATCACATGGATGAATGTTTGATTTGCTGTTATATAATAGGGCCATGGGACTTGCTTGAATGGGTACGAGTTGTGAACGGGTGACGTTTTGAAAGAACGGTCAACCTAAGTGAACATTGTGTAGGTTTCCTACCTTTTTGTAACCACACATATATGTGATGTTTTATATTAATTTTGATGAGTTATGTGCTAAGTTATCATGTTTCAAAGTAGTTTTGTATGGTAATATGTATTTACAAATGGCATGACATCATGGACATCTCATGCATGGCATGGGGTGGTAATTATGGAAACCGGAGGCCACACTCCGTCGGGGCGTCCGAAAGACCACTGTGGGGTACCTTGATGATGAGAATCCCATCAAGAGGAATCCGGAGGCCACATTCCGTCGGGGCGTCCGAAAGACCACTGTGGGGTACCTTGACGATGAGAATCCCGTCAAGAGGAGGCTATGCATATTTGTGATGGGTGAGACTCATTACATGTGCATTACATACATAGCATTGTTTTTATGAGATTTTGATGAACATGTATTATTATACTATTTGCATGTTTTTATACTAACCTTGTGGTAGACCTAATCGGAAACACCTACTGGGCACGTTGATCTAACGCCCTATCTCTATCCTTAGTGGATGACGCAGGAAAGGGGAAGAACGAGGATTTTGAAGGAAACCAAGCATAAGAGCTTGGGCTTTGAATGGACTTCATTTATGGACTTTTTACTTAAGTTTATTTGGACAATGTATTTTGATAATTAGATGATGTTGGCATATAATAAGGTAGTTAACTATTTGCTATGGTTTGGTAGGATTTGGATGGTTTAAAATGAATGCTTATCTAAGTTTATTTTAATTAATTTTGAAGAATATGATTATGTACTTTGCTATCTAAAGATGTAAAATGGAGTAGTCTTAGGATCTATTATAACCCGCAGTTAGACTAAGACTAAGTTTATTCCGCAAGTCTTATTGGTACCATGTGTGGATTAGTTCTTATGGACTTAGTTCATACGCACATGGGCTTGGCCAGTTAAGGGTCGGACTTTAGAAGTCTGAACTTAACTCGCGTCGTGACATCCCGCCCCGATCACTTGTTTATTATTATTAAAAAAAATAAAAATAAACTCTGATTATTATGGTGAAAAGGGCGGGGTCTTACATCTACCACTACATTAGCCTTTCCTAGATGGTAGGAGAGACTAAAATCGTAATGTCTTAGATATTCCATCCACCTCTGTTGTCTCATATTTAAATCCTTCTGAGTAAACAAATATTTGAGACTATGGTGATAAAAAAATACATTAAATTTCTCACCATATAAGTAATACCTCCAAAGTTTTAATAAGAAGACAACAACTGTCAATTCTAGATCATGAGTTGGATAATTTTGCTCATATCCCTTCAGTTGTTTGGAACCGTAGGCTACTACATTTCCTTCCTGTATTAAAACACATCCTAATCCAAACTTAGAAGCGTCACAATATACATCATAATCTCGTCCTTGTTCAGGTACTATAAGCACTGGAGAGGTGGTCAATTTCTCCTTCAAATCCTGAAATGCCTTTTCACAAGTATGACTCCATTCGAACTTGACGTTCTTCTTCGTCAATCGGGTCATTGGCACCGTAATCTGAGAAAAGTGCGGGATAAATTTCCTATAATATCCGGCTAATCCAAAAATTCTTCGGATTTCAAACACATTCTTGGGACTTTCCCAATTCTTCACTGTTTCTACCTTTGTTGGATCTACTGAGATTCCTTCTGTAAACACTACGTGTCCAAGAAATTGCACCTGAGTTAACCAAAACTCACACTTGCTCAGTTTAGCGTATAGTTGGTGATCTGTAAGGGTCTGAAGAACAATGTGTAAATGACGCTCATGTTCTTCCTCAGATGAACAATATATCAAAATATCATCTATGATGATTATCACAAATTCCCTCAAGTACGGTCGGAAGGCACGATTCATCAGATCCATAAACATGGTTAGTGAATTGGTTAATCCAAATGGCATCACCAAAAACTTATATAGACCATGTTGCATTCTGAAAGCAGTCTTAGGAATGTCTTCCTCCCGAATCCGCAACTGATGATATCTCGACCTCAAATCGATTTAGAGAAGCATTTTGATCTTTTAAATAAATCAAAGAGATCATCCATCCTAGGCAATATATACTTGTTCTTTACAGTTACCTGATTGAGTCATCGGTAATCTATACACATTCTTATTGATCCATCTTTTTTTTTTCATACAGAGAGTGGATGCGCCCCAAGGCGAATTACTTTGTCGAATAAAATCAAGGCTGAGAAGCTCATCTACTTGTGTAGCTAGCTCTCTCTGTTCAGCTGGCGCCATTCGGTAAGGTGCCATGGGAGTATGAGATATTCTTTGTTGTAGATCAATAACAAATTCTATCTTTCGGCGTGGAGGTAGCCCAGCTAACTGGTCAGGAAGCACATCCATAAACTCACACACCACTTGAGGTACATCAAACTCTACGTCACCTACATCTTCACACCCCATGCTAGCCACCACACTACCAGGATTCGCCCTAAGGCCAGAAAATGTACTTCTCATCCTCTCATACGGTATTAACTTCTCTATGAACCTTTCATTGGTTGAAGAGACCCCAAAAATCTCCTTTGAGAACAATCAATCAAGATTTCATAAAACTGACGACCAATCCATGCCTAAGATGATGTCAAAGTCCATTATTTTTAAGATCAGAAAGTCATAGGACAAATCTACACTGAAAATTCTTAAAATGCATGAGTTGCATTTTTTATTTATTAACGTCTTTTACCCAAATGTGACATTACCATCAATGGGCTACTTACTTCTACCGGTTGCAAATCAAATTTATTACAGCAAGATCTAGAAATAAAGTAATGAGAAGCACCGATATCAAAAAGAACTCGTGCCCAATAACTGAAAAAGCGTTAGTGTACCTTCCATCACCGTATTCTCCATCGGCTCTTCCATCTGAGTCCCAATTGTGTAGAATCTCCCCTGAGTGGTTTGAGGACGTCCTTGTCCCCTTCCCTGTCCGTTCCGTGGTGGTCCATACCTAGGTGCCACCAAGCCTCTGGAAGTTCATTGAGAACCTCTGTCAAAAGATGATTGTGGAACAGATTGAGCTGGCACTATATTTTATGAAGGTACAACTCTGCCAAGATTGGGGCAATCCCTAAGTATGTGTCCTGCCAGCTTGCAGTGATAGCATGTCCTCTCCTTTCCCGTTGGGTAAGTCCTGGCTGGTTGCAAAAATAGCACACCAGCTGTCGTGTGTCAGCTTGGCTTGTATGTCCTGTTGTAGGTTGGCTTTTCTTAAAGAATGGCCTCTTCTGGGTGAACTTGACCTTCTTATTGGAGGAAGGTTTCTGGAAACTTTCGGTACTCCTATTGGTGGAGTCTACGGCTTCCACCTTCAAAGCCCGCTCGATGATCTCCTCCAAGGTATTGAAAGTTAAACCAGCCACTTGCCGTTGCAAGAACGGTCGAAGTCCATTTTCAAAGTGCTGGATCTTCTCCGCTTCATTCGCCACTATCTGAGGCACATACTGCATTAGTTCAATAAAACTTATGGCATATTGTGCCACCGTATCAGACCTCTGTTGGATGTTGAGAAATTGCATCTTCTTTGCTTCCTGCGCCGTTTTAAGCTAATAACGGGTGAGGAAAGCACTGGAAAACTCTTCACAAGTCATTGGTTCATGATTATGAACTAGACTCTTCGCCTCACACCATTTGTAGACATTTCCCTCCAGTTGATCGGCTGCCAACATTACTCGCAGATCATCTACAATGGCAAGAGTATGGAGGATCCGACCAATTTGGGTGATCCAGTTTTTTACCGCAGTCGGTTTTCAATTCTCGAAAAGCTCCTCGGGTTCAACAGTTAGAATTATCTTATAACTGTAGTGGCTCTCTCTTCTGGGGTCTTAACAGGAAGATGTCGCATATCCTCGACAATCTTCTAGAATGCCTCCATTGTTATGCATACAGCCTCATAGGGTACATCTTGATTGACACGGGGTTGATGACTTGTCCTCCTTCCTCGACCTCTAGTATTTTCAAATGGTCTTGACATCTTCATGTCATTCACATTCGTACACTTATGGTACTGAGGGGTCGGTCGACATGAGAGGCTTGTTCTAGTGCAAAACATGCTGACAGTAGTTTCATGTCTTGAAACCTGTTACCCAGAACGACATGTCACCCTTTACCAAGGGGTCGGTCCTAGCTACTCTCGATCGGTATTGAACTACCGCTATGACTCTTACTCGAGAGCCCACCTGAGTTCTAAGTCCAGAACTCATAAATCTTGATCAAGGAGTCGTTGACCACAAGTGGTCTTTTTAACCTTTCAACGAGGGGTCAGTGCATACGAGACTCTTGATCAGAGGCTTTTCTAGAATGACACTTCAGTGATCCGTAACCTATGTCAATCTGGTCGACTAGTCTTTAAACAAGATGGGTCGATCCTGTATCCACCGAGGGGTCAGTGAGAACGATTGGTCGAGGTGACAGTGAAACCAAATACATATTTCCAAGTTGGGTTCCAATTCACTGTCAAACATCCTCTCTAGGATTTTTATGATTTAACTATTTGTTCCACTAAGTCTAGGGATAGTCCCCTCTAAGGTGTGGGTACCACCTAAAGTCATCTATGGCCATAATATTTGTTTTGTGATTGACATAACGATGAGCTTCAATCCAGTAGAGCATGATCTTCACTCTTGAGCACCTTGGGTCTTCAAACTTCTAGCAAGTGCTTCTTTCCGAGTCATGGAATTGACAAACTTATTGAATTGGCCAAGCCGAGGCACTAACAATCTCACCCTTTGTCAATTTCATGACGAAACTTAGAAGCTAACCCATTTACAAACCCACCCTTATTACAACACATTTGAATACAAAAATATTATATTGATTACATGTACATATTCAAATGGAAAACAAGACTATGGTCTTCGCATATTCTTGTTCATCTTGCTTCATTTCATTTTCCTGTTTAAGTACATAAGCAAGTAACACTAGAAAATCATTAGAGGGGTTAGTCCCAAAATATAGAAATGCATTTATGGACTAAACAAGATTTGTATTCAAGGTCCCCCATATTCCCTGATTTCCTAGTGACCAACACTGCCATAGCTTATCTAAGCTATGAGTGTTGAGAAGATTTCTCCTCCAATCTTCTTTGAGTTTGATTCCCAAACTCCAAGCATATACATTCTTCTTATATCTATTGACTTTGATCTCCAAGTATAGACATTCTCCTTATGTCTATTGATTTTGATGTCCTTTAGTTTCTACTAATTTTCTCCCCCATTTTGTCATTCAATTGACAAAGATTAGTAGGCGACATCGAGATTTAAGGACTCCCACATGCTTCCTGCATTTAGTGCTTAACTAGGTTCTGCTCTAACTCATAGTTTTCCCTTTTGGTTCAATGTACACTTCTCATATATCAAGATTAGTTTGTCCCTACACAAATTAAGATTTCAGCTTTGATGATTTCTTCCATCAGTGGAGCTATTGTCTTAGCATTCCTAGAGTCTTCTCCCCCATTTTTCAAGTTGTCTCCCTCAGCTTTCTCGACCCAGTCCCCCCATAAACTTAGCTGCTTCTCAGTTTATTTTTCTCCAAGCTTTCTGTTAAAGCTCTCATTAATCGTCCTCCTCATACTGTCATGACCAATGACATGTGCTAATTAGCGATATTTTGTGCTCCGCCATTCTCCAAAGTATGTGTAATTTCACAACCATATTTCTATCTCCCTAACAGCCTGCATGTTAGTCTGTTTTACAAAATCCATGTAAATAATAACCATGCGATAGACGACAAAAATGCATCAAATTAGTATACATACTAAAATAAACCATATCATTTTATTGATTAGAATGATCATTACATATGTTTTAGAAAGGGCGAAAAGAGGAGGGGGAGGGGAGGGGGGGGGGGTGCTTTTTCAAGGTGCATAAACATGGGACAAGAAAAACTAAGCTAAGCAGATTCTTCTAAGGAAGATGTTCAATAAAATTTACGAACAATCTATTTTCCGTGGAGTTTCTCGACAACCACCTTGACCTCGTCCAATCTTCAAGGTCATCCATCCCCCTTTCAAGGGAGGAGACTCTTTCATCAAGAGTGATATTCCTTTGTCGAGGAGATTGAAACTCTCTCAAATATACCTCAGACATACGTTCTGCTTCTTCTTCGAGATCCTCGTTTATTATCACTTTTAGTTTAGCTCTGTAGTCTGGTACAATATTTGAAGTAGGGGTCTTTCTGAGAGGGGTACTCTTCTGAGCAGAGATGGCGGCTCTAGATTCGGGAACAACCCGTGCGAACCTAGGATATCTCCTGAGGAAATGGGGTTTGGACTCAGGGATTTTTCAAGTGGTCACAGACCGAGATTTAGCTATCTCATTTTTCAGCATGGTTGCTAGGGAAGAGCTGACCAAGGATTTTCTGAACACTAAATCTCACAAACACCGTGACACTCTTGCTTCTGGAAGTGAAGGAACTCTTGATCAGAGGCTTTTCTAGAATGACACTTCAATGATCGGTAACCTATGTCAATCTGGTCGACTAGTCTTTAAACAAGATGGGTCGATCCTGTATCCACCGAGGGGTCAGTGAGAACGATTGGTCGAGGTGACAGTGAAACCAAATACATATTTCCAAATTGGGTTCCAATTCACTGTCAAGCATCCTCTCTAGGATTTTTATGATTTAACTATTTGTTCCACTAAGCCTAGGGATAGTCCCCTCTAAGGTGTGGGTACCACCTAAAGTCATCTATGGCCATAATACTTGTTTTGTGATTGACATAACGATGAGCTTCAATCCAGTAGAGCATGATCTTCACTCTTGAGCACCTTGGGTCTTCAAACTTCTAGCAAGTGCTTCTTTCCGAGTCATGGAATTGACAAACTTATTGAATTGGCCAAGCCGAGACACTAACAATCTCACCCTTTGTCAATTTCATGACGAAACTTAGAAGCTAACCCATTTACAAACCCACCCTTATTACAACACATTTGAATACAAAAATATTATATTGATTACATGTACATATTCAAATGGAAAACAAGACTATGGTCTTCGCATATTCTTGTTCATCTTGCTTCATTTCATTTTCCTGTTTAAGTACATAAGCAAGTAACACTAGAAAATCATTAGAGGGGTTAGTCCCAAAATATAGAAATGCATTTATGGACTAAACAAGATTTGTATTCAAGGTCCCCCATATTCCCTGATTTCCTAGTGACCAACACTGCCATAGCTTATCTAAGCTATGAGTGTTGAGAAGATTTCTCCTCCAATCTTCTTTGAGTTTGATTCCCAAACTCCAAGCATATACATTCTTCTTATATCTATTGACTTTGATCTCCAAGTATAGACATTCTCCTTATGTCTATTGATTTTGATGTCCTTTAGTTTCTACTAATTTTCTCCCCCATTTTGTCATTCAATTGACAAAGATTAGTAGGCCGACATCGAGATTTAAGGACTCCCACATGCTTCTTGCATTTAGTGCTTAACTAGGTTCTGCTCTAACTCATAGTTTTCCCTTTTGGTTCAATGTACACTTCTCATATATCAAGATTAGTTTGTCCCTGCACAAATTAAGATTTCAGCTTTGATGATTTCTTCCATCAGTGGAGCTATTGTCTTAGCATTCCTAGAGTCTTCTCCCCCATTTTTCAAGTTGTCTCCCTCAGCTTTCTCGACCCAGTCCCCCCATAAACTTAGCTGCTTCTCAGTTTATTTTTCTCCAAGCTTTCTGTTAAAGCTCTCATTAATCGTCCTCCTCATACTGTCATGACCAATGACAGGTGCTAATTAGCGCATATTTTGTGCTCCGCCATTCTCCAAAGTATGTGTAATTTCACAACCATATTTCTATCTCCCTAACAGCCTGCATGTTAGTCTGTTTTACAAAATCCATGTAAACAATAACCATGAGATAGACGACAAAAATGCATCAAATTAGTATACATACTAAAATAAACCATATCATTTTATTGATTAGAATGATCATTACATATGTTTTAGAAAGGGCGAAAAGAGGAGGGGGAGGGGAGGGGGGGGTGCTTTTTCAAGGTGCATAAACATGGGACAAGAAAAACTAAGCTAAGCAGATTCTTCTAAGGAAGATGTTCAATAAAATTTACGAACAATCTATTTTCCGTGGAGTTTCTCGACAACCACCTTGACCTCGTCCAATCTTCAAGGTCATCCATCCCCCTTTCAAGGGAGGAGACTCTTTCATCAAGAGTGATATTCCTTTGTCGAGGAGATTGAAACTCTCTCAAATATACCTCAGACATACGTTCTGCATCTTCTTCGAGATCCTCGTTTATTATCACTTTTAGTTTAGCTCTGTAATCTGGTACAATATTTGAAGTAGGGGTCTTTCTGAGAGGGGTACTCTTCTGAGCAGAGACTGTGGCGCTAGATTCGGGAACAACCCGTGCGAACCTAGGAGATCTCCTGAGGAAATGGGGTTTGGACTCAGGGATTTTTCAGGTGGTCACAGACCGAGATTTAGCTATCTCATTTTTCAACATGGTTGCTAGGGAAGAGCTGACCAAGGATTTTCCGAACACTAAATCTCACAAACACCGTGACACTCTTGCTTCTGGAAGTGAAGGAAGCAAAAGCCCTAAGGTTTTCAGGTGAGATTTTGCTTTGGAAGGTCCTAATGGCTGGTCTAGGTCATCGGAGGGGAAATGGAAATCGCAGAGCTTCAGTGGGAGGGAAAATGACGATTTCAAAATGTTTTGTCTTTTTCACATAAAGAGACCTTTTAACTTACTCTTTCTTATTCACTGACTGGTCGTGACCAATGACCTGTCTGTGTCGACATGTCGATATGTAATCGACCTGCCTCCCCTTTATGTTTTCCCCCTTTCAGACAGTGTTCTGAAATCCAACAGTACCGACCTATCTGTTCCTCCGACTAGTCTATCCTTCGACTTGGGTTATGAAGGAAGACTGGGTATGTGTGTGTGTACTTGTGATGTTCATAGTTCTTCAAGCTTTGCTTATACACCTTTTAATGACAGTGTTGATACATACATTCACATAGTATTTATGCCATTTGAAGATTCAATTCATATCCTTCTGAAAGTAAGCACAAACCATGGATTACGGATCTCTTTTCTGGATCCAAATTAATCCAAGATTCTTGGACACATTAAATTAATCAATTTAAGTATATTGTTCAAGTGTGTGATATCATAAGATGAGACATTTCCAGGCTTTAGCAAGGGAAGGCATATATAAACATAATTCGTTCCACATAATGTACAAATTAATGTATATTGGAATGAAACTCAAAGTACACTAGTCATACATTCATTTCCTGATTTGAGTACATTAAGCATACATGAATGAAGTATGACCCTACATACACAACTCTTATGCCTTTTATCATGTTATTACCCAAAACATGATAAAATATTTTGCCATTCTTCCAAGGGAGCTTCAATTCCTTGAAAAGAGCTGGTACTTAAATGGATTATTCGGCCATTACTTTTGGTAGGTCATACAAACTTAGAAATCCATTTAAGGGCATAAAGCATGTTTCATTCCACATGTCATTCACAAGTTTTAGAGCTTTGGAATGAAACACCACTGTGTATGTGTAATAAACTAGTTTTAATCACATACATACCCTATACATGAGGTAATGCACACACTACATTCATTTCCTAAAGATGCACAAATCACATGGCATATGAAATGAAATTAGATAAGTATATTCCAATACAAGAATGTATACCAACATGTACAGACAAGTATCTTGTATAAGATCAATCCAACAATCAAACAAGAACATAGATTGAAGGCAAGATACAAGGTGATTCAAAAAATATGTTTCAAATGTGAGTTCCTTTATATATTTGAACACGATCATTGTGAGACTTGGAATCTAAGTTCACAATCTAGTGTTGGCCTTTTCTTAAATCTGGTTAATTTTGGGTGCCTTCCCATTTGATCCTATTGTTCCACATTCCAGATTTTGTACCATGATGTTGGTCTCTAAAACCTCTCGGTACATGGCCTTATAGGATACTTGGAGGTTATTACCTTCTTCAAGTTCCTTCCTCGGTCCTCTTCCTCTCTTAGAGGATACAACTTGAACTTTTTCAATGGATGAAATTGACCAATCACCTAAATTTTTTAGCTCACAAATTTATTGATAGGTGATGATATCCATTGGGCTACAAGAGACAATTTTCAATGGATTCTTTCAGCCCCTTTTGTTGTTTCATGTCTTTTAAATATTTTGACAGCATGTCATGAAACAACACTGATGAATGCTACATATGTTTGGTTTTCATGCATAGCCTATTCATCACTTGTCCAAGCAGTTTTGGTCTTTGAGCTGAGTGGTCATGGAAGTTGAAAGTTTACCTAATACTTCTTCCATAGGCACATACCACTTTCTCTTTACTCATTTCCAACTATGTTTTATGATGAAAACCTTTATAGTTCTTCATTCCATTTTACATAAAAAACAGAGACTTGGAAATCTCATGGCTTTCTCTTATAGCCATTGTTCTAGCATGGATTAACTAGGATGGTTAGATCCTTTCTCAAGAGCGTTAGGCTCTGATACTAATTGAAAGTTCTTATTTTTCATGTGTTTAAAAATTTCTTAATTTAAAGTGCAGCAGAATGTTTATCAAGAAATTTGTTTAGTGTGATAATTTCATTAAGTGATCACACTAAAATTATGACCGTTTGCATAAACTTTGATTATCGGTGCTTGTGACCAATGTATATAATGAGAGAATCAATATGCAAAGTGATGTGTGTTAAGAAGAGTACTTAAATACTAAATACAAACACACATAGATCAAACACACAAAAACTAATTTAAAGTGGTTTGATTAGCCAACCTACATCCACCGTTAGGACTCGCTCAACCTTGAGCTATCCTCAAAATCCACTAAGTGGGGACTTACACCCTCACAATTAGAGTAAAAATTCCACCTCACTCAATCGGCTTAGAATTTCACCCACCACTGTCGAATAGGAATTCCACCTATCCTGGTCAGGAGTTCCATCCACCTTTGTGCCTGAGACATCGCTCCAGAATTTTTTTAGTAGTTCCAGAGTACCTCCCCTTAATCCACTTCAGAACAAAGGTTTTAAATAAAATTAAAACCAAAAAGCACTTGCCTTTGAAGTTCTTCCTTCTGATGTGTGATTCTTCGAGATCCCACCATTTATACCGACGCTCCCCCTTGTAGCCGTCGTTTAGCAATCACAGTCCAAGGTGTCAAGGAAACTGGTTCTACCAAAGGTTTCCTAATTTATGGTTCTCTCCTTCTCACTTTCAAACTCAATCTTCAGATTGGTTGTTTATAAGTTTTTATCCTTCCTCTCTCTCTCACAACTCAATCCATTTGATGGTTGTATTTGATTCCCCTAGTGTAAGCACAAGAGAGAGAGAGAGAGTGATCCTTCTGTTGACCCTTGTTAAACTCACTAATAAAGATGAGGGTCCAACTGATCTATCTGAAAGATACCAACTGGTTGCGTTAGGATTGGTTTATATAGTGAAGGCAACCAGTTGAAGTAACAATAATGTACCGACAGGTCAGTCACACTGAGGGGTTGGTGACTAGAAATGTTACCGTTATAATTCCGACCGTTGTGCATTAATGCACTCCCAACAATAATATTATTTCTCAGTTGACATGTCGTTTATCGCCGATGGGTCAACACTTATGGTACCGAGGGGTCGGTCCACACGAGAGGCTCGTTCTGGTGCAAAACATGCTGATAGTAGTTTCATGTCTCGAAACATGTTACGCAAAATGACCTGTCGCCCTTTACCAAGGGGTCGGTCCTGGCTACTCTAGATCGGTTTTGAACAACTGATATGTCTGTTTTCTCGAGAGCCCATTGTTGTTGTTTTAAATTTGTAATTCTCGCAAGCACACTGTGACACCCTGAACTGATGTGGGAAGAGTCTCACTATCGGTAAGGAAGGGTGAATGAGTAGGGGTTTTAAGAGGCCAGTCCCTCTTGACTAAGCATGACGCGTTTTGGGCCCAGGCCCAAAGGCAAAACCGTGTGGGTTCGAGTTGTGTGCGAGGCTCAACGCGGACCATTTCTTGCTGAGTCAAGTCCTAAGTCCTATATTTGGGTCGAGTCGTTACACGCACAAACCATTCATAGTATAATATTGTGAGAGCGGGGTCGAACCCAATCGAAAATCTCAAAGTATATGAATTTAAATTAATTTCCTCTAAAAATTAATTATTTTTATTAAATTGAATCATTAAATGAGTTATGTATCTAACTTGGAAAATCAGCAAATAAGATGTGTGATTTCTTATTCTAATATGGTGAATCAACTTTTTATTTTAATCATGTTTAGGATTTTAAGTTACAAAATTATTTACACATCTTCCTAACTTTAATTGAATGGATCTTTGAGAGAGAGAGAGTGATTTAAAAAAGAGAGAATCAAAGAATTAAAGAATGAATTTAATAAGTAAAGAGTGAATTAAAGAGTTACAGAATTAAAGATTAGATTTAAACAAGATTTTGGGTTAAAACAACTATTACACAACAAACATAAGATTTAACATAATTAAAAGACAGAAAATTAAATGCATGAAAATAAATGACTGAAATTAAACATGTAGTAACAGAAAGTGTGGTTGTTTGGAATAGATCATTCATCACCCAAAATATGTAAGCAAAATAAAGGCCTAGATCTGAAATTCACGTAAAGATCTAAAATACAATTCATACTTATTAATAAAACAAGATTCACAACTTTTAATTTAATTAATTAAAACCTTAGTAATCATGATTCAAGTCTTACAATCAAGATCCTAACTATTGCATACGCTAATGTTTAATCAAATAAATAGAAGTTGTGTTCTTGAAATTAAAAATAAAGTAATCATAAAAGTATTTTAAAAATTGGATGTTCTAGGGTTCTAAATGAATGTTATACTTTATTAAATTGAAGAATTAAAGTACAAGACTTTTCTAAATTAAATATGAGAAAGAAAACATAAAAGATAAAAAATCTACACTCTCACTTGTAAATTCGCATGGTGCTCCTTGTCTTCCTGTCTTTTACTCCAGCATTTAGTCATCTTGAATTCCAGGTCATGTTTGAATTTTACCCTTGGGGTAATGGGGTATTAATGGGTTTTGAAAAGAGTTGGATGGCTTGGATTAAGTCAAGGTTAAAGTTGGGAAATCAATGGATTAGATTGAATTTAAATGGGAATAGATGATGGGGATTAAAGCTTGGTTTTTAGGGTTACACAAAGAGGGTCACACGATTTTTGTGTGGCTTTCCTTGGTGGCTAGGTCAAGGTGGAGAGAAGATGGGAGATTGGGAGAAAAATTAGGAATTGAATTGCTTTGGGATTGGGAAAAAACGTGTGAGATACTTGGGGATTGGATTATGAAGTGTGTTTGGATCTTAAGGATGTATCTAGATGGTTTTTACTCTAAGTGCATGGAGAGGTTTTAGGTTGCAAAAATCAGGGGATGATGAGGTGTGATATGCGGATGGAGGCTAGCTTTAACTACAAGTTGTTCATAGCTTAGGGTTTTATGAATGGAGGGCTTTGATTTAATGGGTTTCAATCTAATGGTTCTAAGGTATTTTGGGTAAAATAATTATAAAAATGGGTAGGTGGTTGATGGAGGGTTTAGATGCATAGGTGGATCTTAAATGGATGATGAAATGCATGACCTAAATCTAAGGAAATGTGTGTATGTGATGGATGCATGTGGAGGCTCTAGGGTTTCTGAGAGATGAATGGGTAAATAAGATTAGATGACCTAATATCTAATGGCTAAGATGACTAATGCATGAAATGAATACAAGGATTAATAGGTGATGTATGGATGAACACTAATCTAAGGTTAAGATGATAATGATGATGATGGATGACCTAGATCTAATGATAGATAAAAGGATGTGTTAGATTTGATGGTGGCTCTAAGGTTTGACCTAATTGGGTATGTGATATGGAAGGTTAAAGATCTAAGATGGGAGTTGGATGGAGTGGATGTGGAGTTGGGTTATGGGTTTTGGACATGGGTAGTTGGGTTGGACTTAGGTAAAATCAACGTGGACCATGGAGTTTATTAGTCTTGGGCTTTGGATTTGGATCTAGACCTCAACTTAGGCCCCACTGGAATTGGATTTGAGAGTTTGGACCTTAGTTGGACTGAGCTTGCACACTGGCCTGGCCCAGAGTGTGAAATGTGCATGGGCTTGCATGTGGCTTGGCCCATTGAAGCTTTGTGAAGCATAGCTTGGCCCATTGAAGCTTTGTGGACTTGAACTGAATCTTGGCCCATTTGAACTGAGTCTTTGCCCAATGACTTGAAATTCAGATTTTGGCTCTTGGATTACAGCTTTTAACCTCTAGAATTAAATAATTATTCAGCCACTTTAAGTCTAAATTTTTTTAATTAATCATAGACTCATAACTGGATCTAGATTAATTAATTTATAAAAAAATCCTAGAAAGTGACATGAAATAATTATAATAATCCTAGGTGTTCTATTTAGAGCTTTAATCTTGCAATCTTATGTTGTATTAACTTTATTTTCCTGAATTTTCCATATTTTACTATAAAACTGACAAACTACATTAAATGCATCATTATATACAAAATTGAGGATTAACTGACCCAATAATTAGGGGTAAAAATGTAATATTTCAGTGCTCAATAAATACCCGAAACTCAGATTTTGCTAGTCCTCAAGCAAAACTAAAACTAAAAATAAAAATTCTAAAGACACAGAAATCCTATTCTAGACCAACTGAATAAATTGAAAATCCTAGACTAGACCACTTTCGCTGGTACTCTCGATTGCATTTAACGTATGCAACACGTCTTTAAACCCCTAACTCACCACTAGTGGACGAGTTATAGTCTTGTGAGGGCTTTCAGTGATAATACCCACAAATATCAACATGTTTAACATGAACACAATGATCAGAGGTCTAGACATCGTACAACTTTAAAATTCATTTTACAAGGCTTATACTTGGGGTGTAATGTGTGCTTAGCCAATATTAAAATAGACCTCCTTTTCCAAATAGACCCAAGTTTTGTTCACACTGTTGGAAAATGCGCTTTGACTGCAAACCTCACTGGATGTATTTCTCGAAAAAATTAACACTCAGAGGTTTGGGTTCATTTTCTCTCAAGTATACGTGAGCAGAATTTATGTACTCAAAATCAAAGTATCTCACATTTGTATTAACAAAAACGGCTCATATCAAAGAATATGAATGATCTCATGAATATGTGCCATTTTCTTGAGAACGTGGAGTCAAATACAATCATTTTTCTTCCTTTATTCTCTACATGAAACACCCTATTTAGACCTAAGATCAACAGGACTTCTTTTTAGGATGAAACGTGGCTTGGGATAGGGTCAAATCAAAGAAGGATATAAGGCTCTAAAAATATTTTGAATAGAAATGGTTAGAGGTCTTCATGAATTTGAATGGGATATTGTTCCTCTAGTTTTCTTTTTCGGCACTTTTCAAAGTATTCTATTTCTTTATTTTTCTTTTCTTTTTCACATCCATCTTTTGGTATCTGGATGTTTCCCTTTTTCGATGGTATTTCCTTTCTTTTTCTTTTTCTTGTTCTTTTCTTTCTTGTGCCCTTATTTTTAGAGTACCATCCCTTCATTTTTCATCTCTAACCTTTTCTAAGAATAGGTGATGGATATTTTTTATTGGCACATACTCCTGGACTGGAGTTGGGTATGGTAAACATTAGTCAAGAAAGTAGTCTTACATAAGGCTCAACTGGGGAACTATCAAGATAAGATGACCAAGTATAGGTAGGCTTTTAGGCTCAAACGATCCAACAATGGCCTAGATCATATCCTAAGTTTCAACAGGTGGTTTCCTTGTTTTAAATAAATTCCAAAATAATTCAGATATAATAACTCAATTTTGATGGCGTTCTCAATAATATGACCAAGATGAAGAATAATGAGATCAACAACGACTTATTTATGCTTCCAAAGAAACTAGAATTGACTTATAATTCTCAGAAGAAAAAAAAAAAAGCTCTAAAGGTCACTGGGTTAAGTCTCCATTGGTATTCCTCTTATGATTACCTGACTCGTGAATATTTTTCTTTTTCAGACTAAACTTAATATGGCTGTATACAATGGTTTCCAAACATAAATCCTATAAAATCTTTCCAGAAAAAGTATGATATAAAGATCTCTATCTAACTATTAATGCTAAAAATGTGACTCTTTTTACGTCAGATTGTCAAGATGAATGCTTTTCTTAGACCTAAATTGACGGTCTTATTAAGTACCAAGGAGTCTCAACTTTCGCTTACTCTACTCTAAAATAGATTAAGTATGCATCTCTCTACCTAAGAAAACTATGACTCGTTAACATCAGATTGTCAAGACGTTTATAGTCCCCTAAGTGAAAATCAATAGTTCTTTGGACACCAAGGAGTCTCAGTCTTTCTGAACTTACTCTACCTTTGACTAAATCCAAATAAATCTGTCTATTTCAACTTATAGGTCTATACTTTGCTGCTGTCACATAACGAACTCCTTGATTAGATATTATTCCACTACAATTCCCACGTCCACATCTGTGACAGATTCTTAGCCTCTTAGCTTTTCTCTTTACAGCCAGAGTGCTTTCAACCACAGAGAGGTCTGGGTTGTTCCTCTTGGATTTCCAACTTCCTCACCCTCATAGTTAAGGAAATGATTTTCCTACACAAGTTTGGGGGAACTTGTGTTCTAGACAGACACAATGCAAAAATGAAAACTCGACCGACTACGTATTCAGTGCTTTAACGTTTGCTGGTCACAAAGACAAAGATGGATGATTGATGCTGAATTTTTTTTAAGGGGTCTCACTTGTGAACTTACTCTCCCCTAAGAATTTTTATGAAAAATGAATGAATGACCTTAGTACCCCCAAACTCGAATTGAACATTGTCCTCAATGTTTTCTAATCTACACTGGCCAGGTGCACACGAAAAAATATCTTAGAAAATGAACAAGCTAAATATGGGTTGTACCGTGGGATGAAATGACTGACTTCTAGGCTAGATCGACTCAAAAAAAAACTAGAATCAAGAAAAATAACAACTAGATTCTGACAACTCTGATGAACTTTAGACCAACTCAGACATAGACAATTGGAGTGGTGGGTCTGGGTAAAGATGATTGGGTAAGGGTAAATAGGATTGGGTTAAGATGCGTGGGTAAGGGTAAATAGGATTGGGCAAATGGGTTTGGGTAAAGATGAGCGGGTAAAGGTAAATTGGATTGGATAAATATGTGCAAATCAGTTTTGGTAAACTGGATCAATGTGTAGGATTTCCTTCGTTCCTTCTAGAGTGTAGGGCTCTAAAAATGGTTTCAAACATTGACCATTGACTTTGAAAGCATGACCATTTTTATGATGCTCGATCTGGATGGCACCATATGGAAATACGACTGTGACGATGAATGGACCAGACTACTAGGATATCAATTTTCCAAGAAAAAGATGCAATCTAGAGTTGTACAATAGGACCTTTTGACCAACAGTAAACACTTTCCGGAGAATGTGTTTGTCATGAAAGATTTTCATTCTGTCTTTGTACTTTTTAGCCGTATCATAAGCTTCGTTTCTGATTTCTTCCAACTCAGCTAATTGAAGTTTTCTGAGTTGTCAAGCTGAATCTAGAGCAAAATTGAAACACTTGATGGCCCAATAGGATTCGTGTTCAATTTCGACTGGAAGATGACAGGCCTTTCCATACACTAAACGATAGGGTTACATTCCTATGAGTGTCTTGAACGCAGTTCGATAAGCCCATAGTACATTAGTGAGTCTGGAAGACCAATCCTTCCGAGATGGATTGATCGTCTTCTCAAGGATATGTTTGATTTATCTATTTGATATTTCCACTTGTCCACTTGTTTGAGGATGATAGGGGGCAACTACTTTATGAATCACACCATATGATTTCATCAATTTTTCAAATGGGCGATTACAAAAATGCTTACCACCATCACTGATGATAGTTCGTGGAATTCCAAATCTCGAAAATATTTTTTCTTTCAAGAAACGAGTGACAACCTTGTGATCATTGGTTTTGCATACCTCTACTTCTACCCACTTAGATACGTAGTCAATTCCTACGATGATATATAGATTGCCAAAAGAGTTAGGAAAAGCTCCCACAAAATCAATGCCCCAAACATCGAAAAGTTCGACAATTAAGATTGGGTTTAAAGGCACTATGTTCCAGCGGGATATACTTCCTAATTTTTGACATCTATTGCATGAAACACAGAAGGTATGGGTATCACGAAACATGGAGGGCCAGTAAAATACACACTGTAAGATTTTTGCAGTTGTCTTTTTAGCACTGAAATGGCCTCCAAGATTTTTGCAGTTGTCTTTTTGCTATAAGAATTTGATATTGAAATTCAAGACAAAAAAGGTTCTAACAATGTGGCAGCAGACCATTTGTCTAAGTTAGTAACTGAGATCACTGAAAATAATCGTCCTATCAGGACTCTCCTGACGAGCAACTCATGTCTTTTTCCCAAGTACCATGGTTCACAGACATTGTCAATTATCTTGTGACTAGTCAAATGCCTCCTCATTGGAGTAAACAAGATAGAGTTAAATTTCTGACACAAGTCAAAAACACAACTCTTTTAGGTGGGACTTAGCATCTTTCTTAGAAAGAAGATACTTGAGTGCAGTGTGATCTGAATTGATAACGACCTTCAAACCCACTAAGTAAGATCAAAATTTGTCTAGTGCAAATACAACTGCTAACAACTCTTTTTCAGTGGTGGAATAATGAAGTTGATCGTCATTCAATGTTTTGCTAGCATAGTAGATACCATGGGGTAATGTGTTCTTTCTTTGTTCTAACACGGCTCCTACTGTAAAGTCAAAGGCATTGCACATAATTTCAATAGGTACAGACCAATCAGGTGTCACTACGATTGGAGCAAAAATGAAGGCAGTTTTCAAATTTTCAAAGGCTATGACACATTTTTTATCAAAATTGAAAACGGCATCCTTAGTCAGGAGTCTACAAAGAGGTCTTGATATATCACTGAATCCTTTGATAAACCTTCTGTAAAATCCAGCATGACCTAAGAATAACCTAATCTCTTTAACAGTTTGTGGTTTTGGTAAATTAGAGATTAGGTTAACCTTGGCTTTATCCACTTCAATTCCTTTTTTTGAGATGATGTGCCCAAGTACTATGCCTGATTTCACCATAAAGTGACATTTTCCCAATTGAGTACTAAGTTCTTTTCTTTGCACCTCACTAACACAAGGGTAAGATTGCACCTGACTAACACAAGGGTAAGATGGAGCAGGCACTAGTCAAAAGTTGATCCAAAGATTGAGAAGTCGTCCATAAAAACTTCCAGGAAACGTTCTACCATGTCGGAGAAAATCCTGATCATGCACCTCTGAAAGGTGGCAGGTGCATTATACAGTCCAAAAGGCATACAACGATAGGCGAACATACCGAATGGACAGGTGAATGTTGTTTTCTCCTGATCCTCAAGAGCAACATAGATCTGGTTATAGCTGGAATAACCATCAAGGAAACAATAAAACGCATGATCGGCTAAACATTCAAGCATCTGATCAATGAAAGGAAGAGGGAAGTGATCTTTTCGTGTAGCAGTGTTCAGCTTTTGGTAATCAATACAAACTCTCCAACCCGTTTGAACGCGTGTTGGAACTAACTCATTTTCCTCATTTTTTATTTCCGTGACACTAAACTTTTTCGGGACAACTTGGATTGGACTTACCCATGCACTATCTGAAATTGGGTAAATGATTCCAGCTTCAAGAAGTTTCAAAATTTCAGCTCTCACTACTTCCTGCATTGCTGGATTTAACCGTCTCTATGGTTCCCTAGATGTTTTGGAATTTTCTTCCAGATAAATTTTGTGCATGACCACAGAAGGGCTAATTCCTTTGAGATCGTCAATTGACCATCCTATAGCTTCACGATGATCTTGAAAAATAGTCAAAAGTTTGGACTCCTGCTCAGAAGTTAAGTCTGAAGCTATGATAATTGGCAATGTGTATGAAGGTCCAAGATATGAATATTGAGAGTTTCAGGAAGAGCTTTGTGTTCTAATTTTGGTGGCTTCACGATAGACGGGACCGACACTGATGGATTGACAAAAAAAGGTTCAAATTTGGTGATAACATCCACTTCATTGAAATTTAAATCCTTGTCTAAGATAGACAGTGATTTTTTGAATTGATCATTGCAAATGGAGTGAAGGAAAAATTCATCAACTGAACTCTGAATTAAGTTAACCTCACATGGATCATCCATGCAGAGAGGTTGTCGATAAAGGCCAAAACATTGACTTCAGTTGTCGAATTTCCAAATGATAATCTAAGCATACCATTTTGACAATTGACCACTGCATTTGCAGTGGTCAAAAATGGTCGTCCAAGAATGACTGGGATATGTCAATTATCGTCCTGAGTTGATTGTGTATCCAATACCACAAAATCTACAGGGAAATAGAAATTTTCAACCTTAACTAGAATGTCTTCTATCACACCTTTGGGAATTTTTCTCCGCAATTTCTTCTGCCATGAGGGATGATGGAAGAGTAGATGAGGTTGATGATGATGATGAAATAGGTGAATCGTCTATGTCTATGACTGAGCTGGACTGAGCTCCGGACGCAACAATCGATGCATTGACGGGAAATGTAACTCTAACCAAGCGATTGGAGTAGTTACATGACTAATTATGCATACACAGACACGATCATACACGCTAAAACAAATTCAAACAAGAAAATGCCTAAGTTTAAATTTAAATTGCACTAATGCTATCAAATTTTTTTTATTGGATAATAGGACCCTTAAAATTGTATCTAGACTTGCTTCTACTTTTGTCTCCAAACAATCTAAGTCTCCAATAAGAGTTCAACCACAAGATGGCCAGGTAAGTTATAACAACGTGACCCGATTTTTTTGGAGTTTTAGGGTATTGGTAGCAGTGGGGTGAGTGTGGGCCCTGTGGTGGGTCCTGGCTTGCCCGGTTTTGAGTTTGGAGACTCAAAGGGCACTTTGGTAAATTTGAATTATTTAATATTCTGTCAGCTAAAATGTTTTAAAAACACACATTTTCTCTCCTATGTCCAATATTCAAATTGTTTTCGAGTTTTAAATTTTTTTGAAAAATTAAGAATTTTTATTTTATATTTTTTTTTGTTTAGAAAAAAAAGAAAAAAAAATAGATAAAACCCTAACCCTAAGACCCCCCAAACCCTAGACCCTTACATTCTCCCCTTTCCCGCGACATTGTAGCTTCTACAGCTACAGTACTGCCGTCCTCCTTTCCTCCCCCGTTCTTTGATCTCTCATTTTTCCCTCCCTGTCTAGTTGTTCCTCTTTCCCTTCTCCTTCTCTTAAACCCTAGACCTAACCACCTTTGCCGCCGCCGCATCCCTTTCTCTCACATCTTTTGTCTCTCCCTCCCTCTCTCTCCTTCTTCTCTCTTCATACCCTTCCTTTGTCCACCATTCATATTGCAGTTTCAGCCCGTTCGCCGACTCTAGCATGCAGCGATCCTCCCTCCACCTTTAGTCTCCGAATTTGACACCGTTCGAAGTCAGATCCCTCAATCGTGGCTGATCTCAGGTACCCTCGTTCGATCTCCTCTCATTTCCTTTCTCCATTTCTTTCCCTCTCTTCTTTCGTTTTCCCTCTTCCTGCTTTTCTTTTGTTTTCCCCCGTTTTCCATTCTTTTCCACCTTTCTTGTTAGGCCGTTGAGTCGACTCAGCCGACACTAAGTTGACTCAACTGGGTTCAACTTTGGGCAACCCAGGTCCAACTCAGAGGTGGCCCAATGGACCAGGCCCAACTCGACCAATCAGACCAAGCCCTGGCCCATCCCACCTCAGGCTGGTTCTAGTCATGCCCAGTTCGACTCGGCCCAACCTAGTTCACAGATCTGGCCCAGTTCACCAGATCTGGCCCGAAATTGATTTGGCCCATGCCCTTTCTGGCCCAGCTCGCCAGATCTAGTTCGGCCCAGCCTATGACCTGGCCCAGTCTGGCCCGACCTAGTTTTCAAGCCTGGCCCGTTTTGGGCTCGACCCAATTTCAAACCCAGTTTCCAGTTTTGGGCTCAGTTTCTATAACACCCCGAACTTTTAAATATGATAAAGGATAGATTTCAAGGAGAAGGGTCTTACAATGCATGCAAACCCAAAAGGTCTGACACACTTTCAGTCTACTGAATCATAAGATTCGGTCCACTGATTTTGTGTCAGATCTTTTGTGCTTGCATGCATTGTAAGGCCCTTCTCCTTGAAATCCATCCTTTATCATATTTAAGAATAATAATATGGGAATAAATCTAAGGAAACCATAGGTTAGGCCATGGTGTGCCCGAAACCATGGGTTCCATGATTGGTTGGAATGAATGGCCAAAATTGTTATAAGGCCATGCAGCTAGAAATTCATCCAAAGGATGGTTATGGGTTGAAACAAAACAACCATAAGATTAAATTCGAACCCATGCTATGATACTATGATTGGATGGATTATGAAAAACCGTAACCTTGGCTAGTGGGTAGGATAAATTTACTAAGTGAAGTATTGAAGATGAAATCCATGTTTAAATATGATAAAAGATGGATTTCAATGAGAAGGGACTTACAATGCATGCAAACATCAAAGATCTGACACAAAGTCAGCAGACTAAATCTTAAGATTCAGTCGACTGAAAGTATTCTGGCCGAGCACACAAAGGATCTGGTTGTATTTCAGTCGACTGAATCTTGTGATTCAGTAGACTGAAAGTGTGCTGACCAAGCACACAAATATTTGACACAAAGTCAGCCGACTGAATCTATGATTCAGTCGACTGAAAGTGTACTGGCCGAGCACACAAAGGATCTGACAAAAAGTCAACCGACTGAATCTGTGATTCAGTTGACTGAAAGTGTACTGACCGAGCACACAAAGGCTCTAATCCAAAATCAGTCGACTGAAAGTATACTGGCCAAGCATGTATAATATCTAGTTGTGTAACACCCCGAATTTTCATCACTTATAATATATTGGATTTGGTCTATTTTGAATTACAAATTGATTGAATTTAAGATTAATGGATGAAATGGACCTTGGATGGGTAAGGTGTTGGGTCAATAGCCCGATTAAGATCCAATGGATCATGGATAGAATTTGATTTGAAAGTAATTGGGTAAATGTAATTAAATAGGTCAATCACCCACTTGGGACCCAATGGGTCATAGATGAGCTAATTTTAAAGGAAATCGGTAAGGTTAATTTAATTGGGTCAGCTACCCAATTGAGATCCAATATATAAATCCACCTCATCAAGTGAGGTGGCACGCATGTGAGGTGGCATTGCCATGTGGCATGCATGGAAGCCAAGTATGTAAGATGCCACATCATCAAGTGATATGGCCAAGGTGGGACCTAAATGCAATATCGCCCATGGTCAACTAAGTCATGGTTGCTTGGTCAACCGTGGGTGAGTCCAAAGGAATGGAGTTAATGCTGAGTTGAGTTGAATGGGAAGTTGAGGAGGCTTCCATCTCAATGTGAGTCAAGAGGGAAGATGGAAAGTTTCCATCTCATGGGATGGAACCCATGACTCGATGGAAGGCCAAGGGTCTTCTTGGTTTAGCCAAGAGACTCCTTGGTTAGATACAAATCATAAAGATGGGAACTGAGAGGGATTGGGCAGGTATACAAAGGGACACACTCCACCCCTTGGCCGAGTTTTATCTTTTGGAACAAAAAGATCCCTCATCTTCTTTTCTATCTCTCTTCCACTTACACCATCTCCACACTTACAGGACCAGTGAAACACCAAGGAAGGGAAGGAGTAAGGAAGGAATAGAGACCAAAAGAAAAGGAGTCGAGGAAAAGGTATGTTTTAAGTATGAGAATAATATAGAATTAAGATTAAGAGTAATCCATAGTTTTGACCATGTTGTGGCCGAATCTATGGATTCCATAATGAATGAAATGGAATGGCCAAAATGTATTAAGGCCATAGAATGGAAATCCATTTAAGGATTAGTTTCGATTTGAAACAAAAGAAAGGTGACATTCGAATCTATGTGTTAACACAAAGATTGAATAGTTATGAAAAGATTCTAGCTTTGGATAGAGGATAGAGTAAACTCACTAAGAGTGATATGAATGGTTTTATTTGTGTTTAAAAATGATAAGGAATGGATTCCATGAGGAAGGGTCAAGCCAAATATACAAACAAAGAAGACTGACAAACAGTCAGTCGAGTGAATGTGGGATTCAGTCGACTGAACTGGTACTCGCTGGATCAGAAATAAGTTTTTGGGAGTTTCAGCCGACTGAATCTTATGATTCAATTGACTGAACATGAACAAGAGTAAAATATATAAGGTATATTGGTGCTTCAGCCGACTGAATCTGGGATTCAGTTGACTGAACATAGACGTATCAAAGAAATAAAGTGATCTAACGTATTTCACCCTACTGAATCTATGATTCAGTCGATTAAATGATTACTTATTAAACACGTAAAATGTTGGTTGATGATTCAGCCGACTGATTCAGTCGACTGAATCCATACTGGCCGAACACACAGTTGATCTAATCCAAAGTCAGCCGACTGAATCGGTGATTCAGTCGACTGAAAGTGGATTGGCTGAAAATGCAGAGGGTTTGACTTAGAGTCAGCCGACTGAATCTATGATTCAGCAGACTGAAAGATTAGCCAGTCAAGGAATAACAGTACTGAGTTGGGTTTCAGTTGACTGAAAGTCTGCGGTAAGGCAGAGAACAGTAACGGGACGTGATTTAGTCGACGGAATTGAAAAGTGTGAATTTTTAATAGTTTTCAGATATATATGTTTATTTGGTAGGATGTGAGGAGTAATTAAATTAAAAGGAAAATCAAATTGATATATGCATATGATTAAATTGATAAGGTAAAGAGGTGTGATTCACTTTCACGTGACGGTTAGCAATTGTTCGTGCGAAACAAGAAAAGGACAGTAAATCGGACGTGGGTAGGATTCCTACCTTATTGAAATACATGAGGATCTTATATATATATTTGTGTTGCTAAATTGTATTTACAAACATGTTGACTTACTTTGATTAAAGAAATGTATATGATTATGAACTGTTTTCGATGGTAACATGAGATTTGAAATGAAATCGCATTATTGCATTCATGACCTCATGCATGGCATGGGAGGGAGTACATGAGACAACAAGCCAAGTTATGAGCTGTCCGGACATGACTTGGGGCTTGAAAACTGTAATATCCTAGATTTTTCAATATATCAATATTTACAAAATTGCCATTGAAGTTATGAATTAAAAGGTTATGATCATAGATGAGAAAATGGTGGGACCCATTGTTCAAATAGGAACCAATGTACTTGGTACAAGGTTCAAATTAAGTTAAATGGGTAATGTACCATTATTTGGGTCAAAGTGATTAATTGGGGCAAATGACCCAATTGGGACCCAATGGGTCGTGGTGGACATATTTGACCATTGGGTGAACCCAAAGCTTAATTGGGTTAAGTTTAATTAAATGTTTGAGTTTGGATTGAGATAAATTAAATGCTTGAGTTTGAATGAGTTGAATTTATTGGTTAAGTTGAATTAAATGAATGAGTTGAGTTGGGTGAGTTAAATAAATGAGTTCGATGGAATATTTATTTTAAGTGAGTGAAGTGTGTAGATAAAAGGTTTTTGGGTGGTTTCAAATTCAAAACTACCCTACATGTTGGTTGAATGGGGGGGGGGGGGCGCGCGGGGGGTTTACCTCATGCATGAAACGCCTAGTCAAGTAATGAATGGTGTTGCCGTTTTGGGAGTTAGATTTGGTGAGAGGTAGTATTTCAAATTCAAAGTGTTATGCACGTTGGAATTACATGGGAGTGTGATTTCATGCATGTAACTCCAAAGATGGAGAATGAATGGAGTTGCTGTTTTGTGGAGTTACGTAAGGGGTTATGACATTTCAAATTCAAAATGCCAGTCTACACGTTGGAGTGGGAAAGGTTTCATCTCAAGATGAAACCCCCATTTGAGACGTTAATGAGAGGAAGAGGTAAGGGGGAGGTTACACCAATGCAATCCATGGGAGACGTTGGATGCTTTGGGAGTTTCATTTCATAGATGAAACCCCCAAGTAAACATAAAGGATTTTGGTTAATCGGTATGGGAGTTACATGTGATGCCAACCTTAGGCTGAATTTCATTAGCCAAAGGAGTATTCATTTTCACCCTCTCCCTCTCTCTCTCTTGGATGTTTTTACCTCTCAAGATCAAGAGCATTGGCTGATTGTCTCTCACACCAATCAGTCCTTAACCGACCTGTAACGACCCGACCCGATTTGAGTTGGGAGACTCAGAGGACAATTTGGTAATTTTGAATTATTGAAATTTTTTGTCATAATTAAAAGTTTGAAAATCACACGTTTTGCCCCGACGTTTGTCATTTGACTTCTTCGAGTTTTTTAAGATATTTTGAAAATTGGAGATTTTTATAATAAAAAAATAAAAGAAAAAAAAAACCCTAAACCTAACCCCCTCCCTTTAAAATCTCATTTTCGGCAGCACTATAGCGCATAGCTACAGTGCCGCTGCAACACCTGCTTTCCCTCTCCTTTCTTTCATCTTCTTCCCTCTTCCAACAAACCCTAACCCTAATTCCTCGTTCTGCCACCACCCCTCCCTTGGTGTGTCCGTCCCTCTCTCGCCCCTCTCTCCTCTTCTCTCTTGCTGAAAACCCTAAATCCATCACTGCCGCCGCCCCTATTTTCTCTTCTTCATATCCCTCTCTTTCTCTTTCTCTTTCTCGACCCTCTCTTGGTTTTGTTTTCTTAACCCTTGTAGCCGCCTCCCCTCTTCCTCATCACTTTCCCTCCCTCATTCGAAAACCTTAGCATCCCCTTTCATTCAAATCCCAAACTCTAATCCGTTTTCCACTTCCATTCTTTCTCTCGCCGTTGCCCTCTTTATCTCGTCTCATCTTCTATCCTTCTCTTCCGTTCTTCCCTACTCCGGCAACCCTCTTGGCCGTTCGGCCAGTAGCTGGCCACCCATCCCTTTTTCTGGCCCAGCCTAAGCCCAACATGTTTGAAGCCCGATTGTTGGGCCCGATCCGTTTTAAGCCCAGTTTCCCCAAGCCCAATTGAGTCCATCCCATTTCCAGACCCAGTAAATCCAAACCCAACTCTCTTTTGGTGCAGCAACTCAGCCCAGGCCCGATCCAGCAGCTCGGCCCGGCCCGGCCTAGGCCCGTTTCAGGCCCACTTCCAGCATGTTTTGGAGATCATTTCTAGAGTGTTTCTAGATCTTCTTCAGCTCGTTCCAGCCCGTGCATCGCTTCCTCCAATCCTTCGACCCGTTTTCATCGCTCGGATTTCGAAAGCGTACATAGGTGAGGGAACTCATCACCGCTTTTAGCATGCATCTATGCATATTACTACTCTATCAGTTGTGCGGGTAGAGATGCGTCGAATGGGGGTCCTCAGTATTCTGTGCCACTCGGCAAGGGAACTGTTGATACCATTATGTGGCGGGTCCCCATCCGGGTGTATTCGTATCCGATACCCACAAAGGCATATATGAATTGATTAGTTGATGTCATAATTGATTGATTGTGTGGTAACATAATTGGAGTTTATTTTTGTTGATAATATGTTAAGATGCTAGCATGCGAACATGTGATATGTGGTGGTATATGCCTGATCATGGTGTGATGTATTATGTTGATAATATACCGTATGATCATGTGATAATTAGTTAGGACTGCTAGACGTTATAACATGCTTGGATGTTAACATGCCAACCAGTGATAAATAGTGATGCATACACCTGATTATTATGTGACGAACTATGTTAATAGCATGTGTAAGTGTAGAGTTAATTGTGCATACATATAACTGACGTATGTGGGATGCCGGTGGGTCATGGGTACTAGGTCACATCAGGATCTAGAGACTCCCCCTAGTTTGTCGGGTAGTAGGGTGGGGATGTTATGTAGGACCGCGCAGTGGACGCATGGTTGAGATTCAGACTCGTTTGTGATTGGAAATGGGTAGTCGTAACCCCTTGCATGGATCAAATGGTCGGTCCGTCTTGTGATTGGAAATGGGTGTGATCTGATTTAGAGAACAAGGTGCTTGGGAGTCCCAGATAAGGACTAATTGGGAAGTAATCGTGTTAACCCTAAATAGACCATCAGGCTGAAGGTTGGTTCACCCAAGGTAACCTCAGAAGCCCCTTGCGGTTCCGATACCCGAATGGGTGATGGATGAGGTGATCCCCGGATGACCTAGTGGGCTGAGGAAGTACTCGCCCGCTCATTGGCCGGGGGATGGTGCGGTGAGGAACAACTCCCGCCAATATGCCTTGTGGTCCCTGGATGACTGAGTAGGCTAAGGAGGTGCTCGTCTAGGTCGACGGACGATGCGGTGAGGGACAGCTCCCGCTAGCATATTTTGTGATCCCTGGATGACCGAGTAGGCTGAGGAGGTGCTCGCCTAGGTCAAGGGACGATGCGGTGAGGGACAGCTCCCGCTAGTATGACATGTGATCCCCGAATGACCGAGTAGGCTGAGGAGGTGCTCGCCTAGGTCGAGGGACGATGAAGTGAGGGACAGCTCCCGGTAGTATGACTTGTGATCCCCGAATGACCGAGTAGGCTGAGGAGGTGCTCGCTTAGGTCGAGGGACGATGCGGTGAGGGATAGCACCCGCTAGTATGACTTGTGATCCCCGAATGACCAAGTAGGCTGAGGAGGTGCTCGCCTGGTCGTTGGTCGAGGGATGATGCGGAGGGACAGCTCCCGCTAGCATGACTTGTGATCCCCGAAATAGAGTAGGGTGAGGAGGTGCTCGCCCGGTCATTGGTCGAGGGATAATACGGTGAGGGACAGCTCCCGCTAGTATGACTTGTCATCCCCGAATGACCGAGTAGGCTGAGGAGGTGCTCGCCCGGTCATTGGTCAAGGGATAATGCGGTGAGGGACAGCTCCCGCTAGTATGACTTGTGATTCCTCGGATGACCGAATAGGCTGAGGATGTGCTCGCCCGCTCATTGGTCGAGGGATGGTGCCATGAGATATTCCAAACTAGGACACCTATAGGGTGGGGACAACCCGCGATGTGGTGTGAGATGATGTTCCAGGCTATGACACCTGCAGGGTGGGTACAGTCTGAGATATGGTAGTCCAGGCTATGACACCTGCAGGGGGGGTACATTTTTAGGTATGGTATTCCAGGCTAGGACACCTGTATGGTGGGGACAGCCTGTGGGGTGATGTGATAGTGTATTTACCCGCGGTTGACTATGGGGTCCATTGTTGACACTTGTGTTGTGGGTGTTGACTCACCAGGAATTTATGGGTGCCTAACGAATGAGTTCGGCCGGCTCACTCGGTAGAAGACCTATAGAATCCTGTGAGGGGTGGATATACCAGTCGTGTGGAGACTAGCATATGGGGTCCAAGGTTATAGGTTTGACTATCGAGACTCTGGTGCTTGGTCGATGAGACCATAGATGAGTCTGGTTGGTAGTTCGTTGAGGACTGGTGAGATGGTTACTCTCGTGTGGTAATCAGTTTGGGACTATAGTGAGTCCGATTCTTGGGTTGGTCGTGGTATGAGTATGGGTTGTCATGAGAGGGTCATAGGTCTAGTGGAGGACTGGAGACCTCGATCTGACTGAGGATCAGTCTGCGTACCCATGAATGGGTAGACTGTTGTGGTTGGGCACATAAGGGAGTTGCATTGCATTGGTTAGAGGATGTTCTAGAGGCCCGGCTAACGTGGGCCCGTGTGCTAGGGGTAGGGCACACGTTTGTATGGTCATGCATGTAGACATCCTAGGCATTGATGTGTCCATATGATTATATGCAGTGTATGCTTGGTGATACATGATGCGTGTGTTACCTTCACTAGGCATGTAGAGCTCACCCCTTGCCTCACAGGTACTTCATAGAGGAAGGGACGGCGGGACCCTCAATCAGACATTGGGCATAAAATTGCAGCTTTGTACTTGTCATGGTTTTATTTTGTAATTGGAGATTTGCTAATGTATTTGAGATATGTGTACATTTCATTAAGTTGGATGAATGTAATAATGGAATGACGTTATTGTTTCCAATTATGATTAATACTTTATTGGTACTATCGGCTATTGATTTGAATGTGGGTTGTGGGAGTGGTACTTCCCTTTATTTTGAGGAAAAAAAATATACCCCTGAATTAGTATCAGATCGGTTTTGGGACTTGGTCAACCATGGGTGAGTCCAAAGGAATGGAGTTAATGCTGAGTTGAGTTGAGTTGAATGGGAAGTTGAGGAGGCTTCCATCTCAATGTGAGTCAAGAGGGAAGATGGAAAGTTTCCATCTCATTGGGATGGAACCCATGACTCAATGGAAGGCCAAGGGTCTTCTTGGTTTAGCCAAGAGACTCCTTGGTTAGATACAAATCATAAAGATGGGAACTGAGAGGGATTGGGCAGGTATACAAAGGGACACACTCCACCCCTTGGCCGAGTTTTATCTTTTGGAACAAAAAGATCCCTCATCTTCTTTTCTATGTCTCCTCCACTTACACCATCTCCACACTTACAGGACCAGTGAAACACCAAGGAAGGGAAGGAGTAAGGAAGGAATAGAGACCAAAAGAAAAGGAGTCGGGGAAAAGGTATGTTTTAAGTATGAGAATAATATAGAATTAAGATTAAGAGTAATCCATAGTTTTGACCATGTTGTGGCCGAATCTATGGATTCCATAATGAATGAAATGGAATGGCCAAAATGTATTAAGGCCATAGAATGGAAATCCATTTAAGGCTTAGTTTCGATTTGAAACGAAAGAAAGGTGACATTCGAATCTGTGTGTTAACACAAAGATTGAATAGTTATAAAAAGATTCTAGCTTTGGCAAGAGGATAGAGTAAACTCACCAAGAGTGATATGAATGGTTTTATTTGTGTTTAAAAATGATAAGGAATGGATTCCATGAGGAAGGGTCAAGCCAAATATACAAACAAAGAAGACTGACACTGAATCTGGGATTCAGTCGACTGAACTGGTAGTCGCTGGATCAGAAATAAGTTTCTGGGAGTTTCAGCCGACTGAATCTTATGATTCAATCGACTGAACATGAACAAGAGTAAAATATATAAGGTATATTGGTGCTTCAGCCGACGGAATCTGGGATTCAATCGACTGAACATAGACGTATCAAAGAAGTAAAGTGATCTAACGTATTTCACCCGACTGAATCTATGATTCAATCGACTGAATGATTACTTATCAAACACGCAAAATGTTGGTTGATGATTCAGCCAACTGAATCCATACTGGCCGAATACACAGTTGATCTGATCCAAAGTCAGCCGACTGAATCGGTGATTCAGTCGACTGAAAGTGGATTGACCGAAAATGCAGAGGGTTTGACTCAGAGTCAGTCGACTGAATCTAAGATTCAGCTGACTGGAAGATTAGCGAGTCAAGGAATAACAGTACTAAGTTGGGTTTCAGCCGACTGAAATCTGCGGTACGGCAGAGAACAATAACGGGACGTGATTCAGTCGACTGAATTGAAAAGTGTGAATTTTTAACATTTTTCAGATATATCTGTTTATCT
Source organism: Chimonanthus salicifolius (assembly GCA_013350335.1). Taxonomy (NCBI): domain Eukaryota; kingdom Viridiplantae; phylum Streptophyta; class Magnoliopsida; order Laurales; family Calycanthaceae; genus Chimonanthus; species Chimonanthus salicifolius. Next base: position 40,322,062 of record CM023535.1, read on the forward strand.
GGTAGGATGTGAGTAATTAAATTAAAGGGAAAATCAAATTGATATATGCATATGATTAAATTGATAAGGTAAAGAGGTATGATTCACTTTCAAGCGACAGTTAGCAATTGTTCGTGCGAAATAAGAAAAAGACAGTAAATCGGGCGTGGGTAGGATTCCTACCTTATTGAAATACATGAGGATCTTATATATATATATATATATATATATATATATATATATATATATATATATATATATATAGTGTTGCTGAATTGTATTTCCAAACATGATGACTTACTTTGATTAAAGAAATGTATATGATTATGAACTGTTTTCGATGGTAACATGTGATTTGAAATGAAATGGCATTATTGCATTCATGACCTCATGTATGGCATGGGAGGGAGTACATGGGACAATAAGTCAAGTTATGAGCTGTCCAGACATGACTTGGGGCTTGAAAACTAGCTTGGAAAAAGCAATGTAAACCATTGATATTTTGGTCTTGTTTGGGATTGCTAGATAGGGGTACGGCGTAATTTGGGCCAAAGAGCTCCGAGGTAACCAGTCCAAAGCCCCTACGTAGAGGGAGGAGTCCACACTCCATCGGTAATTCCGATTAACATACGTGGGGAGGTATAACAGTGACCTAGGGTGCCGTCACAAAACACTGCGGACGTAAATGGCCAAGGGAACACCTTGATATGGCTTTATGTTATTAAGGAAACTATTGATATGACTTGTGTTGTGATTCGATATGAAAATTGGGTGAGAGATCATTGGCATATGACACCAATGAAATGACACATACATTAGCATGATTTGGATATGATTATCATGCGCTATTTTTAATACTATGAGATGCTTTACTGTTTTGATTTGATGTAGTATCATGATTTCCATATTGATCCTATGTGTACATAACCCTATTGGGAATTCCTATTGGGCGCGTTGACTAACGCCCTACTTCTACCCTTTAGATGATGAAACAGGAAACGACAAGGACTTGGGACATGATGGGAGCCGAGCATAGGAGCTTGGGCAATTTATGCTTATTTAATTTAATGGATTTAAGTTGATGTATTGGGAGAACTGTTAATTTTGGGATTGTAATAACTTAGTTTATTTTACTATGGTTTGATGATATATTTGGATATTTAAACTTCAGTTAATTTTATGTGATTGACTTCCTTGTTTAATATTGATGTCATGTTTATGGATGAAATCTTATCCATATGTTTATTCTGCAATTATTTGTAAGCGTGTGAAATGTCTTAGTGGACTTAGTCCACGCACATGTAAAGGTGGCCAATTAAGGGTCGGGTTTTGGAAACTCGGACTTAGCTCGTATCGTGACGTTTACCCGCTCTCTCACACTCTTTATTTATAAAAAAATATATACTCTGATCTTCGACGAGTGAAAAAGGGCAGGGTGTTACATGTTGTATTTCAATCGGATTCAGTCAAGTGAAAGTATACTGGTCAAGCATGTATAATATTTGGTTGTATTTCAGCCAACTGAATTTGTGATTCATTCAACTGAAAGTATACTAGCCAAGCTTGTAAAGGATCTGGCTGTGTTTCAGCCGACTGAATCTTACGATTCAGTCAACCGAAAGTTTACGGGTCAAACAGAGTGGATCTGGTTGTGTTTCAGTCGACTGAATTAAAAATTTTTATTCTGGATTATCATCCAGATCCTCTTGTAAAATGGAAGATCTAACTAATATGTATGTTTGAATTTGATGAGGTAAAGAAGTTTCTAAAGAGATTTGCGATTCGTCTCACGCGATCTTACGTTATCCTTGCAAAACAAGAAAGGATAGTATATCGGACATTGGTAGGATTCCTGCCTCATTGAGAACACTATGGAGTATATTATGACACTTATTTTATTCAAAATATGATGAATGCATTGGCTATATAAATTGTATATGATTATGAGTTGATTTTTCAATGATATTATGTATTTTTAAATGAAATGGCATTCTTGCATATTAATATGAATGGCATGGGCGGGAACACATGTGACCAGCAAGCCAAGTTCTAAGCGGTTTGGACATAACTTGGACTTGAGATTAGCTTGTATGAAGCTATATGAACTGTTAAGATTTGGCCGCGTCCTGTTGATAGAAAAGTACGACATAATTTGGCCAAAGAGCTCCTGGGTAGTCAGTCCCGAAACCCTGCGCAGAGGGAGGAGATCACACTCCATCGGTAATCCCGATTAACTTGTGGATGGGTATACAGTGCCCTGGTGGTTGCCGCCTCAAACACTATGGACATAATTGGCCAACGAAACCATTGATTGATTTATGATGTCATTGAGTATGGACATTGGGTGGGATCTCATTTGGTATTGACACCCATGACATGACACTTATGTTAGCATGATTATGATATGGACATCATGCATTGTTTTAGTACTTACAATATGTTTTACAAATATTTCGTTAATGATGTGTATACCCTTGATTTATGTTAAACTAATATTACTCCTATGTGTACCATAACCTAACTGGAATACCTACTGGGGATGTTGACTAATGCCCTACTTCTACCCTATGGATGATAGAATAGGAAATGATAAGGAAAAGGACGTGGGACTAGAAGGGAGCCAAGCGTAGGAGCTTGGGAAGATTTAAGTTTAAATTACTTAGTTTTGATTTCAATGATGTATTTGGAGAACTTATATTTTGGATTTTAATAACTTAGACTATTTAGGACACCTTAGAACTTATTTGCTATGGTTTATTAATCTTTAAGTTTTAATTGGAATTTTATGGTGATTGGCTTTCCTTGTCTAATGATGACAAGAGAATGAATAGCATCTTATTTATATAAATTATTCCGCAAGCATTAAGAAAAGCGTGTGAAAATGTTTTAGTGGACTTAGTCCACGCACAAGTAATAGTGGGCGGTTAAGGATCGGGTTTTGGAAACTCGGACTTGACTTGCTTCGTGACAACCCGTCCTCTCTCACTTATATATATATATATATATATATATATATATGTACTCTGTTTTATGCAAGTGAAAAATGGTGGGGCGTTACAGGCCCGACTAAGGCCCATTCCAAGCCCAGTTCAGGCTCATTTGGACCCATTCGTGGCCCTCTTTGGGATCATTCTTGGAGCGTTCATGGACCAATTCTAGACCCTTTTGCAAGCCCGTTTCCAACTGGATTTGTGGGATCATCCCGATTTTGCCGGACCGTCCCAGTTTTGCAGACTCGCCCCAACTTCTCAGACCTGACTAGCCCGTGCATCGTTCCTTCAATCCTTCGACCTGTTTTCATTGCTTGGATTTCGAAAATGCACACTAGGTGAGGGGAGATAGCACTGTTTAGCATCTATTTAATTTTTAACCTTGGACGTGGAATGACTTGATGTAACGCCCCGCCCCTTTTCACTATGCCAAAAATCAGAGTCTATTTTTTTTTTTTTGAAATAAATAGTGACAAGAGAACGAGATGTCACGACTCGAGCTAAGTTCGAGCTTCCAAAGCCCGGCCCTTAAATGGCCAACTCTACGTGTGCGTGGAACTAAGTCCACGAGAACAGTTCACACGTAATAAGTTAAGCTTGCGGAATGTAAACTTAATGCGGAATTATAATAGAGATCTATCCTACGAATTATTAAATAGGAAGGAAGTACATCACTTAATTAATAAATACCTTAACTTAGAATGTCCAAAAATAAAGTCCAAACCATAGCAAATAGTCTAAGTTATTATAGTCCAACGAGCTAATTACTCAAATTACATTTCCATAAATAAAACTTAAATAAATCAATCTAGCTCCTCCAAGCTCATAGGCTTGGCTCCGATCACGTCCTTCGCCTTGTCCATTCCATGTGTCATCATCTAAGGTAGAAGTAAGGCGTTAGACAACGCGCCCAGTAGGTACTCCGAGTAGGGTCAACACATGGATTTGTATAACATAAACACATAGATATAAATAATATCAAAACCATGAAAGTAAATGCCATGCCATGGGTGTCATATGCCATGAGCCCCACCCATCATCCATGTTACAATCACATAATATCCCTCTTGATGGAAAATCCTCATCAAGGTATCACAATCACATAGTATTCCTCTTGATGGATAATGCACATCAAGGTATCCCCACGAATGCCTTACGGACGCCCCGACGGAGCGTGGATCTCCGGTTACAAATCAATCATACATCTCTCTTGATGGATAATACACATCAAGGTATCCCCACAAATGCCTTACGGACGCCCAGACGGAGCGTGGATCTCCAGTTCAATCATACATCCCTCTTGATGGATAATGCACATCAAGGTTGTAATGGCCCGGAATTTGTAATTCAATATATATGTGGTTATGTATTTATTTTAATGGTGGAAATTGGAAATTTGATGGAATAAATGGTGAATGGATCAAAATATGGACAAAGGCCCAAGTACGGCCCAATGGACCATGGATTGGATTTAAAATCATTTAATTGGTCAATGATGGTCAAATGGGCCAAGGATTGTCAAATTGGGCCCAATACACTTCCGGGACCCAATGGGTCAAAATGATTTAAGCTCTAAGGTAAATGGGTAAGAGGAAAATGTGCTTGGGCCATGGGCCCAATGGTGATCCAAGTAGTTGAAATGGATTTAATTAAATCACCTAAGTTGGAAATTATTTAAAACCTAGGTGACATGGCCAAATGGGACCCACCTCTACCTCACCAAGTGAGGTGGCGTGTGGACCAAGGATTGGTGGGGCCGGCCACCATGGTTGAATTGGTCAACCATGGGTGAAGTAATGGAGAGGAGTCAAGGAATTAAAGGATATAAAGTGGAAATTAATTAACTTAACCTAATGATCCAATTTAATTAATTAATTAAGCTAATAAAAAAGGTGGTCAAAGAGGGGAGACCAAACCACCTCACCTTAAGCGGTCAAAAACGTTGGCTAGTGGTGGTTGTTCCAACCACCACCATAAAACATGAAAAAAATCTCATGTGGGGTGGTTGGGAGACTTAATGTTAAAGTGTAATTTAAGTAACCAAAGAGATAAGATAAGTTTTCATCTCATTCTCTTCGTTTCACCCTCATCTCACTCTCCCCATCTTTCCCACTCTCCAAAAACGGTCCCACACCCAAGGAGAAGGAAAGGAAGAAAACCAAGAGAAAGAAGAAGAAAAGCTTGGAAGAAAAAAGAGGAGAAAGGTGTAAGCTTGGCCATCACTCCAAGATCAAGCCATAGTATTTTCTTTCTCATCTCCATCCTCTCCTCTCCCTCTCTCAAATCTATCCCTACCATGGCCGAACCCAAGCTTGGAGGTTTTCACCATTGATCAAGCATTTTAGCCAACCAACAAAGGAGAAAGAGAAAAAAGAAGGTCAAGGAAGCCGACGGGAGTAACGAAAGTCGGAGGAGGCGTCGGATCGTAAGTATTTTCTAAACAAGATATTAGATTTTCTTTTTAGGGTTTAAGAGGTTATGAAATCCATTTCTTGGATTTAGAGTTGGCCAAAACATCATGGCCTTGGATCTCAAATCCATCAAATGAAAGGAGGAAAAATGGGCAAACCCTAAATGGGTAAATTAGGGTTAAGAAAAAAATAAATGGATTAAGAACATTATGTATTTAAATTATTTAAGCATGGATTTGTGTAATGTTGGAGAAAATTATGGGCCATAGGGTTCGGCCATGTAGTATGGCCGAACCCCATGGTGGGTGATTAGGTAATGTATGAATTTTTTAGGGTTTTATAAGAATAGAAGCCATGGAGAATGATTTAGGGTTTTAAGATTTTAATGTTTAAATGTAGGTAATTTTTGAAGAGGTTTTTATGATGGAATCCATGGATGAATGTAAATGTTTTTATGGTCTAAAATGGCACCAATGGATAATGAACCATGAACCATGGGTTCGGCCATGGTGTATGACCGAACCCTATGGTGATGTAAGAATGGTTTTGATGGGTGAAGAGATGGAAAAAGTGATTAAGAATGTTGATATGGATTTTCAAGTATAACATATAATGTTTTAAAGGTGTGGAATTAGGGATGAACCATGAACCTCATGGAGGGACTTATTTTAAATCTAAGTGTGGTAAATAGGCCTAAGAAAATAATGGGAAATTTGGATGGACTAAGTATTTTGGAACCATGGAAAACAAATGGGGAATGTAGCTAAGTTGATGGACTCAAAATATATTTAATGTTGATCAAAAGGAGTGATTTAAATGCATAATGTAAAATCCCTCATGGGAGGACTTATGATGGAGTCAAATGATGTAAATGGACCCAAGAAAAATGGAGAAAGAGACATCATGGGCTCGGCCATGGTGTATGGCCTAACCCATGACCCAATTGTAGATCATTCTTGGTCTAAGATTAATGTGTATGTATATGCTTGAATTAATGGAGTTTACGTTAAATTAAGTGGCTGATTTTAATGATTTTAAGACATGGGTGATGGGTCATTAATGGATCCAAATTTATGGATCGATTATGGACAAAAATGTGCATGGATGGAAGAAGTATTAAACCATGGAAGAGTAGTGGCAAAACCGTAATTATGGGCCAAAATGAAGGACCATGGGTTCGGCCATGGTACATGACCGAACCCCATTGGGGATGAACTTGGACTTAGACATTTTTAAAAGTAACCTTAAGTATGGATTAAATGAAGCCTAGGGTGGCTGGCTTTAGACTTATGTGATTAAAAAAAAAATGTTGATGGACTAAATGGGACCCACAAGACCTAGATAGTGAGGTTCGGCCATGGGGTATGGCCGAACCCCACTAAAATGTAATGTATGGGCTTACAAATGGTTAAAACGAGCACTAATTATTCGTGTATAATAAGGTACCAGAAATCGCAATCGGTGCGCGATCGGCGACCGGATTCGGGAACAGAAAAACGTAAAGACGCTAATCAGTATTCGGTAGGATTCCTACCTTTTTGTAAGCCATGGATTGTGTGATGGTTTCTTTGATTTATTTTGGAAATGTATTTGAGTAGCCTAGCTTGTCGAAAATGTAATATTTTAGATTACTTGTTTATGTTTTGGTTTTCAGTTTTGGACGTTGTAATTTTGAGGTATCTTAGTAATCAAATAAATGTTTTTCCCTACTATCTAAAATGTGTAGGTTAGTCTCTATTATCATTCCGCATTTAATGTAATATTCCTCGAGCTTACTTCTACGTGTGAACCATTCTCCGTGGACTTCGTTCCACGCACACGTAGGGTTGACCAGTTAAGGGCCGGGCTTTAGAAGCTCAGACTTAACTCGCGTCGTGACGTCCGCGCCCTTTGTCACTCTTTATTTCCAAAAAAAAAAAAAAATAGACTCTAATTTTCAGTGAAAAGGGGCGGGCGTTACAAAGGTACCCCCACGAATGCCTTACGGACGCCCCGAAGGAGCGTAGGTCTCCGATTACATTTCATCCCTCCCATGCCATGCATGAGATGCAAGTGCAAACATGCTATGTAATAATACAAATCATAGCATTAAATTCCCAGCATTAAGACATATCATTTGATACCAAAATAATTTAAGTAAAACATTCACATATACATATTCCATGGTTTTCAATAAGGTAAGAATCCTACCAATGACCAACTAATGTGTCCTTACGTTTTTGTCCGAAAACCGCTCACCGATCACGTCGAGCCGATCGTACACCGCTTGTGAGATCCCGTTACCTTATTACATATCAATGAATCAAACCAATGCTCTATTTGATTTCCAATCATGTTTAATTCCACAAACATGCCTTAGTGGGGTTCCAAGATCACTCCATCTTTGGATTTATTAACCAATCACACATGAGTTAATCATTTAGTATTAATAAACCCTGAGTCCACAAAAAACATTCTCCATGGGGTTCGGCCATACACCATGGCCGAACCCATGGTCCTTCATTTTCACCCCATTTACATCTTAGCCATTATTTCCATCACCTAATTTATTTACCCATGCTTAGGTCCAAAACATAGATCCATAACTAAACATTTCATGCATGGATCCACAAATGATCCATCAACATAGACCCATAATTAAATTCCTCCATTTCCTAACTTAATCATTCATTTATTTAAACATGCATAAATCTCTAAATGACCCATTAAAATGGTCCATAGGGTTCGGCCATACACCATGGCTGAACCCACGATGTCTCATTTCCATCTTCTCCTTTAAATCATTTACAATCTTAGGTCCATAAACAAAGTCCCTCCATGGGGGGTTTTAATCATACACTTAGGTCCATCATTTTAAATCATCATCTACCATATTTAAAACCCATTAAAATTGCCAACATTCCTCCATCATTTTCAAGGTCTAAATACATGTAAATAATCCAATATTTCTCCATGGGGTTCGGCGATACACCATGGCCGAGCCCATTGTCCATGGTTCTCCACCCTTTACAACATGTGAGACCATTTACATTGTTAATATTCTTCCATCATTTTCACCCTTAAAAACCCTTTAAACATCAATAATCTCCCTCCATGGGCTTCGGCCATACAACATGGCCGAACCAAATGGTTCATCATTTTCTTTAAAAAAATCATACATCCATGATTTGATCCTTTGATGGGGTTTGGCCATACATCATGGCCGAACCTCATCCAACCCCTTTATGTCCTTGGTGGTTTTTATACATAAAACCCTAGGGTTTGGCCATGCAAGGGTCAAACCATGATCCTTGATCACCATTCCTTACATGGGTTGTGCATAAGGTCCTTAGCCATAATAAAATTAGAGTTCGGCTATGCAAGGGCCGAACCATGATCCTTGAACATTCTTCATGCTTAAGCCATGCATGCATACATATTGTCCTTAATAGTCCTTATTTACATAACCTATCTTACCCCTTAGCAAGATTAGGGTTTTGTCCTCTTTCTATCTCATTTCTTGGATGGATTTTAAATCCATGGCCCATAATATTTTGGCCAACTCTGCAATCCAAAAAATGGAATTCCATGGTTTCCTTTAATAAAATCTTGTCAAGTGATACTTACCGATTCCGCGACTCCTCCGTTTTCTTTTGCTCCTCCGCTCTTGTCTTTCCTTAGTCTTTCTTCTTTCTTCCTCCTTGATCTTCGACCAAGAGTGAGCTTGATTAAGATAAAATCTCTAAGAGGGGTTCAGCCAAGAAGTGTAGGTTTGAGAGAGGGAGAGAGCGAGAGGATAGAAAACCCTAAGTCTTTTTCTTTTGTCTTGTGAGAGAAGTCGGCCAAGCTTGAGAGAGGGAGAGTGAGATGAGATCAAAATTACTCTTTCTTTGTCTTGAGAAGGGGATCGGCCTTGAGTGAGAGAGGGAGAGAGAGAGAGAGAGATGGAAAGCTTCCTTTCCATCTTGTCTAGGGTTTGCTTGGGTTAGACTCCACCTTCATCAATATGGAGTCTTCCCCATGCCCAACGGTTTTGGCTTGGTTTCCTTTGGTCGTTTGGTGGTTTCATTTGGTGGCTTGCTGGTTTGCATGAGGTGGAACCACCACCTCTCCTTGGACCAATCCATGGTCTTACATGTCCTCCATTTAAGCTTCTTGTCTAGCCAAGGGGGGTGCATGCCCTCCACATGGCATACCACCCCTATGTCCAACGGTTTTTGTTTGCTAGTGGTTTCCATGAGATGGAAACCACCCTCCTTGACTCACTCCATTTTCTATGTGACTCACCCCACTTTGACTCACCTTATTTTAATGTAACTCAACTCCCAACTCAAGCATTGATTTTATCTCCATCTAACTTAGATGATTCAATTAAATAATTTAATTCCACTTATTTCACTTGATTCACTTTAATTCATCTATAAACTCACCCATGGTTGACCAAGTCAACTATGGTGGTCGGCCCCACATGTGTCTTGGTCCACACGCCACGTCACTTGATGAGGTGGAGTTGGGTCCCACTTGGCTATGCCACTTGGATTTCCACTCCTACACTTGCCACCTCACTTAATGAGGTGGACCCATGCCTTTGATCACAAATGGGTCCATGACCCAATTAAATCCATTTCTTACCCATTTACCCTAATGCTGAATCATCATTGGGTCCCAATTGGGCATTTGACCCAATTGACCATCATTGACCCAATTAAATGAAATTGATCCTATCCATGGTCCATTGGACCATACGTGGGCCATTGCCCCAACTTTGATCCATCTAACATCCACTCCATCTGTAATTTTTAATTTTTCACAATTAAATCAAATAATAACCAATATATTTATTGTATTAAAAACCCGGCTATTACACTTTGAATGGGGCCGTTCGTTTATTAAGCTGCACGGTAAAGGAACCGTTAAATGAATCTGTGGCAAGGGATCCGTTCGGATGCACTCATGTCAACTATATGCGATTAAATGAGAAAATTCTGATCAGACGAATTTGAACATGATGTTTGAAACTTATTGATAACATGTGGTGTATTTAGCATGTGAATGAATTTATGATGAGAATAAGACATGTGTTGGATGTTGAACATGACGCTTGGGACTTAATAATAACATGTTGTGTATTTATTCATAACATTTGAATGAATTTATGTTGAGAGTGAGATATGCGTCTGGATATTGGATATGATGCTTGGAACTTGTTGATGACATGATGGGTGTTTACCTATAATATGTGAATGAGATCATGATAAGTATATGGATTTGTGTTTCAAGGTCTTGTTATATGCTTATGTTGTTATACATGATCATGATGTCATGTGCATGCATAGGAGGTAACCCACAACGGACAATGCGCCGTTGGGTGTTGAGATGGATGAACTATTCACATGTGTATATGTTTATGATGATGTGATGATGTTGGTTGTTGGGAGGACTTCCCCGTTACGCTCCGGCGGTCGAGACCCCCATAGGGGATGCAAATTTCCCCGTTGTGTTCCGGCGGCTGAGGTGCTCACCCTAAAGCAGAGAGGATATCTATATGTGTATATGTTTATGATGAGGTGATGATTTGGTTGTTTGGAAGACTTCCCCGTTACGTTTCGGCGGTCGAAACCCCCATAGGAGATGCTGGTTTCTCCGTTGCGTTCAATCAGTTGAGGTGCATGCACTAGAGTTTGGCTTCCCCGAGCATGATCGATGGGTTTTCCGACACGGCTCGTGTGGTTGACACAATTGTGTATGGTGTAGTCTCCTGTCGACACTGGTAGGGAGACCAGAGTTGTCGGAGGACCCAATGTGGGCTACTAGGATGATGTCACGGATTTGGTTGTTGGATCATTAGTTGGTGGTGTACTTTGGTTTCATGTATATGAGCACTCCTGTTATTATGATATTCTTGCATTCATACATATGATATTTATTTATGTTGCTAACTTATGATATGCATTATCTCTTCACTGGGCTGGTTAGCTCATTCCTTACCTTTCAGGTACCCCGATTGCGGAGGAACTAGGTAGGCCCCTTGAGGAGGTACCCGGGGAGGAGTTAAAGTAGTTAAATATCCCATGTTATGCTTATGCTTTAGTTTTGAGAGACTCTTGTTTGTATGGACTCATTATCACATATTTTATTTGGATGACTGTATAAATATATTGATTGGTCGGTAGTTGTTTGTTATGCTTATTATTATGTTGGATTTGGCCTTTTTTGGATTGTTGGACGGGAGGTAGTTACCATGTTTCAAAAAAAATGTTTGATATCCATTCTTTTGTAATGTTTTGAGACTTCTGGAGATAACACGCTTCTAGTGGGACAGGACGTTACACACATGTATGCACATCACTCATTTGCTCTCAATGTGGGAATCGTGACAACTTCACCCCTCATCTGTAACCTATCAGTGAGGTATCCTGTCAGTGTGGTAGACTATACTCACACAACACTCGTCCACAATGATTGTTAGGTTTGTTGGTTCCACTCATCCCCACTAAGAAGACAGATTTGTGCACAAACACACCGCAAGGTGGTTAGCACGTACGGTCTAATACCATTTGGTGTCTTTTCTCCCTAAGGAATCCAGTCCATTCTTCATTATTTTCGACATATATGATTTCAAGGCATAAATTGAAAGCATATAACACTGAATCATACATAAAAATAAATAATTAAAATGGTACATGAATTTACTTAAAGTTCCAAGTTGAAAATTTATCCACCAACGTTTTAAATACGTTCTTTCTACCTCACCGTCGATCCAAGGTTGTTACGAGTGAGTTGGAAATTGAATGTTAGATTGCGTCAGACTGTCAAGTCACGCATTGAGAAGTCGAAGAGACTCGGAAAAGGCTTAAAAGAGTAGTTAAAATACGTGAAAAACAAAACAATGGGATGAAGGGGGCTAAAACCATCTTCTGGTTGTCGACCAAAGGGTTTCCACGGCAACCGACGGTGGTGGTGAAAGAAAATGTTGGAAAAAAAAAAGAGAGGGAAAACTGAGAGTCAAAGAGATAAAGAGAAATTTGAGAGAGAGAGACCAAAAGGCTATGAAAGGTGGAGAAGAAATGGAGATTTATAGAGAAAAAGGGAAGATAAGTTGTCGCGAGGGGGTTTATCTGTCCCGGGAGGATGCAGCCATGCGAGAGAAGCGTGGCGGGAGAGAGACGATCGGCCGAATGAGAAGGATTCGAGTAGCCACGTGAGGAGTCTCGTGGCTAAGGAAAAAAAATAGATGACAAAGGGAGAAAGGAAATATTGGGGAAAAGAGAAGCAGGAGGTGGCACATAGGGAGAGGGCGGTGGAAGAAGAAGGGGATTAGGGTTGGGGAAGGGGTTTGCATCGGGGGGAAGAGAGAAAGGGGGAAAATTTTGAAGGAAAGGGGTTTGGGTGGGTCACGAGTTTGGGTTTTGAATTTTGTTTTGTTTTTATCTTATTTCTCCAGTATATTTGATAAAATGTATTTATTATTTTTCATTTATTTAGTTATTATGATTTTATTATTAAGGTATCAATTATTAATTAAAATCTGAGTTTAATAATTGACCCAAAAGTAGTTTAATTATTGATTTAAAGAAATCAATTTTAATTTATTATTTGAGTTTAATAAAAAATTCAGATATTACAGTGAGATTGGAGAGAGAAAATTGAGTTACAGCGAGCTTCAGAGAAGAGAGAAAAAGCTTGTAGAGGAAGGATCCTGCAAACGGGGATAAGGGATTGATTTAATAGAAGAATCTGGGAAAATATCTGCTCAGAAATCTGAGTGGAGGTTGGTGAGGAAGAAAAAAAAAAAAAGAGAAAGGGCGAGATCTCAGCGAATAACAAGGCAGAAGAGAGGAGAAAGAGTGACCCATATGACCATCAACGGAGAAAACGATGAAAAACGAGAAAACCAGACGAAAACTGGTATAGTAAATGGAATCCTAAATGGGTTCCAAAACGGGTTTTAGGTTTTTCTTTTACAATGATTTTTTTTTAAAGAAACAAACCTTTTTAATTGACCACTTTTTGGAGTTTTGATCATTTTGATAAATATTTTGGGCTAAACTCAAGTTGCCGTCAAAATTTCATTGAAAACAAATACTCTAGGATATTTTAAATAAATCGATTTTTAGTTTGAGTGGAACTGGAGAGGTATTTGAGAGAATACCAAGGCGACTCTAAGTGGATTTTAAATGGTTTCAAGCACAACTAAGTAAGAGGAAGAGTGTCTGCAAATATCGGGGCCTAAGGGTTCAAATCTAATTTAAGACAATAAATCAATGGTCTTTGCACAACTTTTGAAAGTTTTAAATAAATAAGAATTTCATCAAATTTCGTTGGATTTCCATTGCCAATCATCGGATCGTTCGATGGGAAACTTCATATCGTCCAATGAATACTTCGAACGATTTATGAGAAACTAAGATTTCTAACAGAGAAATCCATCCTCTAGAAACAATCCAATATTTCATCGAATCGTCCGATGATCATTCGTTGGGTCCCATCAGATCGTGTGATCACTCTGCACTTCTGTACTGAAAAAAGGTCATAACTTAAGCTATTGAGCTCGGATTTGGTCAAACTTGGACGGTTAGGAAAGCTCTTTGACTAAACTAGATATTTACACAAGAAATTTCACCAAACTCTGAGTCCAATTTCCTAGAGAGCATAAACATGGATTGGGCCATTACAATGAGATTTTATGCAACTTTTTGTCATGGCAAAAAAGGTCCATTGAAGCATCCCAGTGGGCCAAAAATCCTTAAATAAGTGGCCCATTGGATATGGACATGGTTCAAGCCCTTGAGTTCATGTTTTGGGCTTGATTTGGTCCAAAAAATGGGGCCCATTTATTAAGCACGAGGAAGATTTATGGAATTAAAATTTCTCTCTTTATCTCCTTTTCCATATAGAAGATTTCTATCCATACTTTGAAAGATTTAATGAAACAAGAAATAATAGCAAGTCACTTTTCTTTAAGCAAGCTTTGGGTGATACTTCCTTTCTATTTAGCATTTTTATTTTTAGATAGAACACATGTCCTTTATGAATTTAGCAGAAAACGTGGTGTAATTTTGCATTCATCTTGAATAAGCTTTCTGATGCGGACATCAGTTGCGATTAAGACGAGATCGTGGCTATGGCATTGGATTTTTATGAAAAATTTCATGGAAAGATCGAAGGAAATGAGCTCTAGCAATTTCATGGGGATTCAAGTGGATTTGTTGAAATGGCCATGAAATCCAGGCCAAGAAATCAAATCAATCCAACCAAGTCAGGCCTAAGAGCAGGCCCAACTGTAGAAATCTAGTCCCAACAGTTCAAACAATACCCCACACGTAAGAGGCCTAATAGTGTCCGACTAAAGAAGTTTCCCAGAAAGTCCTAAATTACCTAGTTTAGTTTATTTCTAACTTAAGTAGTTTCTGCTCACTTTGTTCAAATTAGTTGTCATATATGGATTTTAAAATTGTTCCAAAATATTTGTCTCATTTATATTGGAGTAGTATAAAGTGTTTAAAATGGATGACATCACAGAGAGTGTTAACCTATATAGAGAGTTCCTTAAAAAGGCAACACTTACATACACTTGACTTTTCTGTCTCTACACATCCGATTCTGGATTTTCGTGACAAGTTACAATTATACCCCCACGTTTTTACTCATTCGAACGAACTACCAATTTATTTCGGCATTTGTTCGAATGAACGGATGATTCATTCGAATCATGCTACAATATGTGTATTATTTAAATAATAAATTTTCCTATTTTTTAAGTACTGTATATTTTCAAAATTTCTCAAATTAAATATCCGGACTAATTGCGATAACTTGATAAAAATACTTTAAGACTTCAAGGTCTTTTGACACTCCCAAATGCTTAAAACATAGTATTTTACAAATAAAGGTATCAATCGGTTGTGCTGAAAATATAGTTAGGAGTGTCAAAAGACCTTGAAGTGTTAAAATATTTTTATCAGGTTATCGTAATTAGTCTGGATATTAAATTTGAGAAATTTTAGAAATACACAATGGATAAAAAATAACGGTATATGTTGCCGATGCTACAGTAATGCATAGTGCATTAGTTAAATAATAAAATCTATTTTAAAACTTTAAAGTTATTTTTTAAGCACTGTGTATTTCCAAAATTTCTCAAATTGAATATTCAGACTATTTTAAGACTTCAATGTCTTTTGACACTCTCAAATGTGTTTTTGGCACAGCCGAGGGATACCCTTATTTGTAAAATACCGTGTTTTAAGCATTTGAGAGTGTCAAAAGACCTTAAAGTCTTAAAGTATTTTTTTCAGATTATCGTAATTAGTCTGGTTATTTAATTTGAGAATTTTTGAAAATACACAGTGTTTAAAAAATAACTTTAAAATTTTAAAGAAAATTTTATTATTTAAATAATGCAAATAATGTAGCATGATTTGAATTTGAATGAACCATCCGAACGAATGAGCTGAATGGTAATACGGAACACTTTTTCAGCCCATTCGTTCGAATGAATCATTCATTCGAACGAATGTCGAAATGAACTCACGGTTCATTTGAATAAGTAAAAATGAGGAGGTTTAATAGTAATTTGACACGAAAATCCAGAAATTATATAATCTTTGATTCAGAAGTGGAGAGGGTCGACTCCCACGTAATTTTCTTTTATTTTTTGTTTTCTCATATATATGTGTGTGTAAGGTGAGATTCTGAGGACCACCAAAATATTACCAGATTTGAGCAATAAAATAGTTTTATTCCTTTCTTGCAAATCGTGAATTGTATTGGAGATTTGCCGCTGCATCGGTCAGCGTTTTTCAGTGATTCAAGCCCAGATCCGACATTGACAAAGGTCTGCACCCCTGCTTGGAAACCAGTTTTTGAGGATTGATCAAGCATTGCGGAGGCCATCTCGGAAAGCGATAACAATCCTCATCTAGCGGTTGAATCAACGCTTTGCTGCATCAAGAACCAGCAAGCATTGCCCTCTTCGTGCAGTCCATCTGAAGCCAGGTACAAAAGAGTCAGGCGTCAACCTTAGCCCACTCGATCCTATCATGCACTGTGACCAGCCTGTTACAGTTACAGGTAACATTCCCAAATAGCGGTCCCAAGACCAGTTCCTCCCTGCAACCAGCCCAAGCTGCGTGGGAAGTTTTCAGGTCTGCTAGATTGGCAGACCTGTCCTTGGAATAATATACAGGCCAGGCTCCAACCCAGTTTCCGCTACTTGAAGGTAAATCCATCTTTGGATTTGTTTTACATATGTCCTTGTTCCAGCCACATGTAGACAGGCCTTCAGGCCAGTTTGACGCCTAGACTACACTAAGTCAATCCTGCAGACTGTTCAAACCAATATAAGACCCAAGTTGGTCCAGTAAGTATTCCGTACACACAATCCCAGAACCACTAGAATACAAGTTGTTCAAGCCCATTGGTGGTTGATTCTGTTTGAAACAAGGTGGTCATTGGCCTAACTAGTTTATATCATAATGGTATCCAGAGTTTTTGAGTTAATTGAGACTCCTACGTCAATCTTACATATGAGTGGCTTCTTTCATCACTATTACTTATTATTTGACGTGCAACTTGTTTGTTCTTTGATATAAGTTATTACAAGGCTTTATAATCTTCAACCTCCGTCAAGCAAGGAATGATGACAGGATCCCTGCAAATCCTGTCCCTCAAATCAGAAGTGCTCCAAAGAGTGGTTGCCCAAATTCGTTTAACGATTATTAAAGATATCTAAAACAGTTGACAGAGATGATGACTAATATGACTCAGAAAATAACGACTCTTTGAATGCAAGTCAATAGTGTCACCTTAGCAATCCATCAGTTCATAACATACAATCATCCTCATCGAATGAAACACCACCTCGTTTTCTTTCTCCTCTTAGATGTAGACCCAAACATGTGGGTAGGCATTCAAAAAGTGAAAATCGAGCAATTCTTGATTCATATGGCATTAGAGTTGACATTCCAAACTACTCAGACAGTACATAGAATGATGAATTTGCAGAATGGATTGAGGCAATAAAAAATGCCTTTGATTGCAAAGAACTCCCTGAAGATATGAAAGTTAAGTTGGTTTCTTCTAAATTGAAAGGTACAACTTTATCTTGGTAGTAGAGGATTAAGGCTAACAAACAGAATCAAACTAAGACAAAAATCTGAGACTGGCACAAAATGAAGAAATTAATGTTCAATACCTTTCTACCAACCAACTACCAAAAATAATTGTTCTCAAGACTGCAAAACCTTAGACAGAGTAACCGGATAGTAGTAGAGTTCATAGATGAGTTCAATTTCCTAGTATCCCAAAACAATCTCTATGAGTCAGATGAGAAATTGGTCTAGCGATATATTGAAGGACTTTGACTTTACATAGGAGATGATGTGATGGCCTTTGATCTCTCTTTTCTATCAGACGCGTTCAAAAAGGAAATACACTTTGAAAAAGTTGAGAGCCGGAGAAACAGAACCTATCAGGCTCCACCTAACAAGCCTGTAAAAAGCAGTTTAGGTACTAGCAACGATACATCATGAAACGTTATTACTCGACCTACATCTTCCAAGCCAAGCATCGCCCATGGCAAGAATACATTGAAGTGTTTTGAGTACAATGGTATTGGGCACTATATTTCAGAATACCCCAATCGAGCTATGAATTTGGCCTAAGAAGAAGAACTGGTTGTAGAGACAGAGTTAGAGAAGTCAGATTCTATCCCAAAGGAAGCAATTAGATATGGTTAGTCTGGAGATAACCTTATGATCTAGCATTCTTTGTTCACACCCAAATAAGAGATCAAGGTCGAATGGCTTCGAACCAACCTTTTCCATACACATTGTACTATCGGAACCAATCTAGAACCACTAGAATACAAGCTATTCAAGCCCATTGGTGGTCGGATTCTGTTTGACGCTAGGTGCTCCTTGGCCTATTTAGTCTACATCACTTTCCAACAAACCCACTTTTGTAAAATTCTGATGTCGTTTGATGCTTCAAATATGCTTATAAAGTTGTTGTATGTTTTCTGCCAATCACATGTTGCTACCTACATTCTATGATGTGTTTCAACCAATCAAAATGTATCATCTTCATGCGCCACCTCATCCCAAAATAGGAGGTTTGGAGAGGATTTGTCACGCCTCGCCCCGATGTGGTACCCACACCTTAGAGATGACTATCCCTAGGCTTAGTGGAACAAATGATTAAATCATAAAAAACCTAGAGAGGATGCTTGATAGTGAATTGGAACCCAACTTGGAAATATGTATTTAATTTCACTGTCAGCTCGACTAGTCATTCTCACCGACCCCTCGGTGGAGATAGGATCGACTCATCGTGGTCAAAGACTAGTCGATCAGATTGACATAGGTTCTTAGATCATTGAACTGTCATTCTGGGAAAGCCTTTGATCGAGAGTCTCGTGCGGTGAAAGGTTAAAACGACCCCTCATGGTCAATGACTCCTCGATCAAGATATATCAGTTCTAGACTTAGAACTGAGGTGGGTGTTGAGCACTGAAATCTTACATTTTTACCCCTGATTATTAGGTTAGTTAATCCTCAATTTTGTATATAATGATGCATTTAATGTAGTTTACCAGTTTTGTAGTAAAAAATGGAAAGTTCACGAAAATCAAGTTAAAACAACAGAAGATTGCAAGATTAGAGTTTTAAAGAGAAGACCTAGGATTATTATAATTATTTCATGTCACTTTCTAGGATTTTCATGTAAATTAATTAATCTAGATCTAGTTATGAAAGTCTATGATTAATTAATAATTTTAAATTTAAAGTGGCTGAATAATTATTTAATTCTAGAGGTTAAAAGCTGCAATCCAATAGTCAAAAATCCTGAATTTCAAGTCATTGGGACAAGACTCAGTTCAAATGGGCCAAGATTCAGTTCAAGTGGGCCAAGCTATACTCCACAAAGATTCAATGGGCCAAGCCACATGCAAACCCATGCGCATTTCACACTCTGGGCCAGGCCAGTGTGCAAGATCAGTCCAACTAATGTCTAAGTTCTCAAATTCAATTCCAGTGGGCCTAAGTTGAGGTCTAAATCCAGATCCAAATCCAAAGCCCAAGTCCAATAAACTCCATGGTTCATGTTGATTTTACCCAACCCAACTACCCATGTCCAAAACCCGTAACCCAACTCCACGTCCACACCATCCAACTCCCATCTTAGATCTTTAACCTTCCATCTCACATACCCAAATAGGTCGAACCTTAGAGCCACCATCAAATCTAACACATCCATTTATCTATCATTAGATCTAGGTCATCCATCATCATCATGATCATCTTAACCTTAGATTAGTATTCATCCATGCATCACCTATTAATCCTTACATTCATTTCGTGCATCAGTCATCTTAGCCATTAGATATTAGGTCAATTAATCTCATTCACTCATTCATCTCTTAGAAACCCTAGAGCCTCCACATGCATCCATCACATACACACATTTCCTTAGATTTAGGTCATGCATTTCATCATCCATTTAAGATCCACCTATCCATCTAAACCCAGCATCAACCATCTACCCATTTTTATAATTATTTTACCCAAAATACCTTAGAACCATTAGATCAAAACCCATTAAATCTAAGCCCTCCATTCATAAAACCTCATCATCCCATGCGCATATCACACCTCATCATCCCATGATTTTTGCATCTAAAACCTCTCCATGTACTTAGACTAAAAACTATCTAGATATATCCCTAAGATCCAAACACACCTCACAATCCAATCCCCAAGCATCCCACACGATTTTTCCCAATCCCAAACCAATTCAATTCCTAATTTTTCTCCTAATCTCCTATCTTCTCTCCACCTTGACCTAGCCACTAAGAAAAGCCACACAAAAATCGTGTGACCCTCATTGTGTAACCCTAAAAACCAAGCTTTAATCCCCATCATCCATTCTCATTTAGATTCAATCCAGTCCATTGATTTCCCAACTTAAACCTTTATTTAATCCAAGCCATCCATCTATTTTTAAAACCTATAAATACCCCATTATCCCAACGGTAAAATTCGAACATGACCTGGAATTCAAGAGGACTAAAGGTTGGAGCAAAAAATAGGAAGACAAGGAGCACCATGCGAATTTACAAGTGAGAGTGTAGATTTTTTATCTTTTATGTTGTCTTTTTCATATTTGATTTAGAAAAGCCTTGTACTTTAATTCTTCCATTTAATAAAGTAAATCATTCATTTAGAACCCTGGAACATCCAATTTCTAAAATACTTTTACGATTACTTTATTTTTAATTTCAAGAACACTACTTTTATTTATTTGATTGAACATTAGCATATGCAATAGTTAGGATCTTGATTGTAAGACTTGAATCATGATTACTAAGGTTTTGATTAATTAAATTAAAAGTTGTGAATCTTGTTTTATTAATAAGTATGAATTGTATTTTAGATCTTTACGTGAATTTCAAATCTAGGCCTTTACTTTGTTTACATATCTTGGGTGATGAACGGTCTATTCCAAATAACCACCTTTTCCGTCACTGCACATTTAATTTCAGTCACTTATTTTCATGCAATTTAATTTTCTGTCTTTTAATTATGTTAAATCTTATGTTTGTTGTGCAATAATTGTTATAACCCAAAATCTTGTATAAATCTAATCTTTAATTCACTCTTTAATTATTAAATTCATTTTTAATTCTTTGATTCTCTCTCTTAAATCACTCTCTCTCTCTCAAAGATCCATTCAATTAAAGTTAGGAAGATGTGTATATAATTTGTAACTTGAAATCCTAAACATGATTAAGATTAAAAGTTGATTCTCCATATTAGAATAAGAAATCACATATATTATTTGCTGATTTTCCAAGTTAGATTCATAACTCATTTAATGATTCAATTTCTTAAAAATAATTCATTTTTAGAGGACATTAATTTAAACTCATATATTTTGAGATTTTCCATTGGGTTCGACTTCGCTCTCACAATACTATACTATGAATGGTTCGTGCGCTTACGAGAATTACAAATTTAAAACATCAACAAGTTTTTGGCGCCGTTGCTGGGGAAAATCATTAAATTATGTCCTTTTTAAAAATTAATTATTTTTAGGAAAAATTGTTATTTTTGGAAACTCTTTAAAAGTAGAAACTTTTTCTATTTTTGGAAAGTTACCTTAAATAAGAAATTCTTTAAAATCTCAGTTATTTGAATCAATTTATTTTTGGAAAGTTTTTATTTTTAGAAAAATCTATTTCTTGTAATTAATCTATTTTTGGAAATCTTCCAATATTAGAAAAATTTCCAGACTTAGAACTTTTTTAAAACCTAGAACTTCTATATAACTTATGAATTCTTCAAGATAAGATGTCAAATCTTGGGATTCATTCATTAAAAAAAAAAAATTATGGTGAACTTTGATTTAACTCCCATAATCTTGTCACAGTTTGGAATTTTGTTTAAAGATTATATCACATCCCTTTCTTTAATTATAGATTAGGGAAAAAAATTTAGTTTAGGAATCTTTCATTCTTTGATTTGGACTCTTCACCACAATTTTCTTATGTTGTTTTACAAGATGCGCGCTTGAAAATCGCTTAAAAATTATTTGCAAAGTGCTTGAAAATTGCTAAAAAAAAAAATTGCTTAAAATTGCTAGAAAGCATGCAAGCTAGGCTAAGGTGAGTGCTTAATCATTTTATTTTAATTTTCACTTTTATCATGCATTCATATAGAAATTTTCTGGGGTGTTCTTTAATTCAATTGCATATTTTGCTCATGCATTTAAAGATGTTAGATTCATGCATTAATTAGATTTATTTTATTATCGTTTTAGATATTTGCTTGATGTTTGTGTGGTAAAATAGGATTGCATTCAAAATATCTAGAAAAATAAGATAATAAAATGGTTCATGCATCTCCAAATAAAATCAATTAAGGAACCATTAGGATATATTTTTAGGGTTTCATGCTCATTAGGAACATTTTTAATACAAATCAATTTTTGGAACTAATGACTAGTTCATCTTTAAGAATGGTATCTAAGGTTAGTTCTGTCAACAAGGCATTGCGATTGAGCATGACCTAAGGATAAGCTTGGAAGAGATGCCATGTGCTCCCTCACTTACCTAGGAACTTATGTAACGATCTGTCCCGCTACGAGTACGTTAAACTGATACAAAGTCCCAAAATCAATCTGTTACTATTTCAAGGGTCTTTTTTTTTAAATGGGAGACACTAATCTCGTAATTCACGGTAACCACGGGCAACCTACAATAAAACCAATAACCAATAGTACCAATAACATATTAATTATAATTGGGAACAATAACCTCATTCCATTATTACATTCATCCAACTCAATGAAAAGTACGCTTATCTCAAATACATTAGCAAGTCCTCAATTACGAAATGGAACCATGACAAAGTACAAACCTGCGACTCTACACCCAATGTCCGATTGAGGGTCCCGCTGAGCCTTTCTCTATGAAGTACCTGTGAGGCAAGGGGTGAGCTCTACATGCCCAGTGAGGGTAGCACATGCATCACATGTCATCAAGCATACACTAGATATAATCATATGGACATATCAATGTCTAGGATGTCTACATGCACGACGACCATGCAAACGTGTGCCCTACTCCTAGCACACGGACCTACATCAACTGGGCCTCTAGCAAATCCTCTAACAAACCAAATGCAACTCTAAGGCAACTTCCTTATATGCCCAACCACTACAGTCCACCCATCCACAAATACATAAACTGATCCTCAATCAGATCAGGGTCTCTACCCCTCAACAAGTCTTATGACCCTCACAGGACGACCCGTACACATACCACAACTAACCCAAAAGCCGATCTCATTAGAGTTCCAAACAGACTATCACACGGGGGTAACTACCGCACTAGTCCTCAACAGACTGCCAACCAGACTCATATGTGGTCTCCTCAGTCGAGTACCAGACCACCAGTAGTCACAACTGTCACCTCGGGCCCCACTCGCGGGTCTCCACACAACCGGCATAAACGTCCTTCACGGAATTCTTTAGGTCTTCCATTGAGTGAGCCGGCCGAACTCACTCGTTAGCCGCCCATAAATTCCCGGTGAGTTAACACCCACAACATAAGTCTCAACAATGAACCCCAAAGTCATAACCACGGGTAAACACACTATCATATCACTCAACCAAAATGTGGACGAACAGACACTCAACCCATTTGGCTCCCATGACAACCCAGTACGCACTCAATGTACTCTACAACCGCCCTATCTCTCAGGTCACCTCCATGAAAACCTACACACACCACAAATTATCCACATCTCGAAGGTGTCCTAGTCCGAAACATTATACCATATCACACCACAGGCTGTCTGCACCATACAAGTGTCCTAGCTTGAAATAGCATACCTCAGATTGTACCCACTTTGCAAGTGTCATAGCCTGGGATACCATACCTCATACTATACCCACACTACATGTGTCATAGCCTGGACTACCATACCTCAGACTGTACCCACCCTACAAGTGTCATAGCCTGGAACATCTCATCACATCACACCGCAAGTTGTCCCCACCCTACAGGTGGCCTAGCCTGGAACATCACACCTCACCATCTATTGACCAATGAGCGGGCGAGCACATCCTCAGATTACTCGGTCATCTGGGAATCAAAAACTATACCAGCGGAAGTTGTCCTTTGCCATACCATCCCTCAACCAATGAGTGGGCGAGCACATCCTTAGCCTACTCGGTCATCCAGGGATCACAAACTATACCAGCGGGAGCTGTCCCTCACCGTACCATCCCTCGATCGATGAGCGGCGAGCACCTCCTCAACCTACTCGATCATCCGGGGATCACAAACCATACAAGCGGGAGCTGCCCCTCACCGCACCATCCCTCGACCGATGAGTAGACGAGCACCTCCTCAGCCAACTCGATCATTCGGGGATCACCTCATCCATCACGCACTCGGGTACCGTGTCTTTAATGACCTCTAAGTCTACCTTGGGTGAATCAACAGTCAACCCAGGGACTTCCCTTAGGTCATCATGGTTGCCTCACCTCCTGTCCTGACTAAGACTCTAGGGTACCTCGCCCTCCAAGCTAGAAAATGCTCTCCCATAGGCTCATCAAAAGGCCACAAAGGGTAGATTGACCTACACTAGGAGGTACATCCACCCACGAACCACCACCAGGTAATCCATAGCTCAACCACGCTTCCACTACGCGGCTTCACACAATCTTCAAACTCCAACTACCTGATAGGTTAGGGGAGTCTGTAGATCCTAGTGTAGCCTAGTAGTTATGCCTTATTGACATCCCACAATTACTAGCTACATGCATGCACGGTTGTTTATAAGCATGTTACCAAAACGGTAATAATGAATCATAATTAAGTATGTGCATAACTATCTTTAGTAGACCAATATATTGGCACTCGAACATGTTATCAACTAATCATCATTAAACAATAGAATGTGGTTATACAAAATAATATCACATTCATTCATCGGGTGTATACATCTCTAACTATCACATATTAGCATGTGACATCCAAACACGTTATCAATCAAAACATGTTCCAAACAAGCATAGTAGGTAATATCATCTACGATCTACCGCATGCGATCCTACAACATGTTGATTAACTATCAATTGCAACCATCGCAGGTTATCACACATTTCAACTAATCATATTATCAAGCCGTCAATCCATCACGAGATCAAATAAACAACTCATACATGCTCCTATGAGCTAAGGGTACGAATACACCCGGATGGGGTCCCTGCCACATAATGATATCAACAGCTCCCTTGCCGAGTGGCTCATAATACCAGGGAATCCCATTCACCACATTCTGTACTCGAACATTTGATAGAGAAGTAATATGCGTAACTGCATGCTAAAATCGGTGGTGAGTCCCCTCACCTATGTACGTGTTGCTGAAATCCAAAGTGAGAAAACGGGTCCGCTGGGTTGAAAGAAGTTCAATCTGTTGACATGAGAGCACAATGATAAGTAACCGGGCAAAACGGGTCAAATTAAGTTTGAACTACAAACGGGCCCGAAAGCTAGTCCTGTCCAAACCGAATTGAAGTGGGCCCGGAACTGAAAACTGGGTCCAAAATTGGGTTGGGCTCGAAACTGTAACACCTTGGATTTTCCTTATTTTATAATTTATTGGATTGGCCCACTTGGATTACAATTTAATCGAATTTGAGATTAAAAAGTTGAAATGGACATTAGATGGGCAAGGAAATGGGTCAATTACCCAATTAAGACCCAATGGGTCATGGGTGATCTTGATTTAAAAATAATTGGGTAAAGTTAGTTAAGTTAGTTGAATTGGATAAGTTAGTGCATTTAATGCATTAAAGTCCACCTCATCAAGTGAGGTGGTATGTGAGTGATGTGGCATTGCCATGTGGCATTCATGTCATCACATGAAAGGCAACTAAGCAAGGATGCCACGTCAGCAAGTGACATGGCCAAAGTGGCACGCAAGTGCCATGTGGTGACCAAGTCACCACATACATGGTCGACCATGACATGGGTTGACTTGGTCAACCACTTTTGCAGTTTAAGTCTTGAATTAAGGGTCTTGCTTAAGTTGAGAAGATGAAGGGATGAGATGGGAGGCTAGGATCTCATCCATCTCATCTAAGGGAAGATAAAGGGTAAAGATTAAAAGATGGGGTAGCTTGTCTAAGTACATTGTACTTAGACTGTAACGCCCGCCCCTTTTCACCGTAAAATCAGAGTACATTTTTTTTTTTAAAATAAAAGTGACAAAGGGCGCGGACGTCACGACGCGAGTTAAGTTCCGAGCTTCTAAAGCCCGGCCCTTAACTGGCCAACCCTACGTGTGCGTGGAACATAAGTCCACGAGTACGGTTCACACGTAGCAAGTAAGCTCACGGAACATAAAAATAAGTGCGGATGATCATAGAACTATCCTACCAGTTCTTCAGATAGCAGGGAAGAAATACCCAATTAATTACGAAAATGCCATTATACTGTATTATCCAAAATAATACCTAAACATAACAAACTACCTAAATTATTACATTTCCGACAAGCTAACTATACAAATACATCTTTTCCAAAATTAAGTAAAACAAAATAATTAATCCGCCTCCCCAAGCTCCTAAGCTTGGCTTTCGTCTCGCCCTTCCGGTCCACCATCTCCTGCATCGTCAGCTAGGGTAGAAGTAGGGCGTTAGACCACGCGTCCAGTAGGAGTCCAAGTAGGGCTAACACATGGATTAGTGATAACAAAGCAGATAGATAATACATAACGAAAAGCCATAGAATGAATGTCATGCCATGGGTGTCTGTGTTATGAATCCCACCCATCATCCTTACTATCCCGATGCCATATCCCCCTTGACGGTAAGGCCTCGTCAAGGCGTAACCACAAATACAATATTCCCCTTGATGGAAGAATCATCATCAAGGTATAACAATAAATACAACATCCCCCTTGATGGTAAGGCCTCGTCAAGGTACAATAATACATATGTGAAATGTCCCCATGCTTGTTTATCGGTCGCCCCGACGGAGCATGGACTCCGGTTTCATTTCATCCTTCCCCTGTCATATGCCTCCCATGCCATGCATGAGATGTAGATGCCATTTGCCATGTAATATATGAAATTCAATAGTAATAAAACCCATCTTAAAACAATTACAAGATTACCAACTAAATCCAAGGGAAAACATCCCACAATATTTAATCCAAAACCCATCATAAGCATTCACATAATTTCCAAAATAATTTAGAGTAAAACATCACATGATACATAATCCATAACATATCTTAAAGACAACCACATGATTTCCAAAATAGATTAAAGAAAACATCACCCAAATCCATGGCTTACAAAAATGTAGGAATCCTACCGAATACCGACTCGCGTCTTTATTTCATTTTCGTCCGACAATCCGGCTACCGACTCGCGTACCGCTCGCGCTATCCGGTACCTTATTAAATTACCAAATCAATCCAAGTTTTAATCATTTCCAAGCCCATAAATCACAACTTAGTGGGTTTCTTCATTTTAGCCCATATTTACCATTTTTGCCACTACCCTTCACATAAACAATTTTTCATTAATTCATCATGCCTACTTAAGCCCAAAATTTAATCCACAACTTTGGTCCTTAACTTAGGTCCATTATTGACTTACCAAAACATTAAAATTTGTCATGTAATTAATTTAATCATTACTCATTTAAACCCATTCAAACCCCATACTTAATCACATATATACCCATTGACCTTAAACCCAAATTGATTTACAATTTGGGGCATGGGTTCGGCCATACACCATGCCCGAACCCATGATGTTCCTTTCTCCATTTTTTCCTTGGGTCCAAAAACATCAAATTCATCAAATCTTTTCATGGGATTTACCTCATGCATTTAACTACTATGAGTGCATTATTCATTCATTTCATTTGGAGACCACAAACACCATTCACCACGCAATTTAAATCATTCATTAGGTCATCCTAATGCACCCAAGCTCATGTCTAATATACATGGGGTTCGGCCATGTACCATGGCCGAACCCATGGTTCTTCAATGTGGCTGATAATTACCATTTTGCCACTCTCCCTTCCATGTTTAATCATTCACCCATTCATGTATATTTTAAGTCTAAAATTCATCCATAACTTAGATCCATTAAGGATTCACTAACCACGACCCAACATGAAACAAAATCAGCCATCTAAATTAATAAAATTTTCCATCATCTAAACACAAACATGGACCCAACCTTAGCTCATACAATGACTTACAAAATGGGTCATGGGTTCAAAATACCTAATTCATCAACTCTTCCCATGAGAGGTTTTAAATCATGCATCTAAACCATATTCTTAACCCCATTTGGATCATTACACTTGTTCATTTAAAAACCCTAAATTCATCAACACATTATCCTTTAAACCCACCATTTAATCATCATTTCATCACCATAGGGTTCGGCCATATACCATGGCCGAACCCATGGTTCAAGGCTCATTCCCTCCATGCATTTCAAAACCATAAGACTCCATTGTATTTTTATCATAAACTCATTTTAAAACCTTACTCCCATGCATTCATTAATCAAAAACTCTCATTGTCTTCCATCCATAAAACCCTAACCAATTAAACCAACCACCAAATCACCCACCATGGGGTTCGGCCATGCTACATGGCCGAACCCTATGGCCCATAATTTCCTTTCAATAACCTAATTCCATTCTTAATTTCATAAATTACCCAATGCACATAATCCATTTATTTATTTTCTTACCTTAACCCTAATTTACCCATTTAGGGTTTTCTCCATCTTCCACCCTTCCATTTGATGGATCTAAATTCCATAGCATAAAATTATCTATCCACCATTTATTTCACAAAAATAAATTCCAATTCTTAAACCCTAAAATTTCAAAATTTCTTGTTTAAGAAACACTTACAATCCGCCGTCTCCTCCAATTTCCGTCACTCCCGTCGATCTCCGTAGCGTCCTCTCTCCTTCCTCTTGATCTTTGATAGGTCAAGATTCTTGATTAATGGTGGCAATCCCCAACCCTAGAATCGGCCAAAGTAGAGCTTAAATTGAGAGAGGGAAAGGGAGAGATGATGAGAGGGGAGGGAATAACCTTGATCTTAGAGTGATTTTGCCTAAATTTCCACTTTTTTTCTTCTCTCCTTCTCTTCTCTTCTCCTTTGCTCTCTTTCTCTCCTTCACTTGGAGCATGGGACGGCAATGGAGGAGTGCAAGAGATGGAGTTAGTGCAAAACGAGAATGAGAGAACCAAATAAGGCTTATCTCCATTTGTTGACTTAATTACACTTTACATTTATTATCCCACCAAACCTAAGATATTTTTTAGATCTTTTATTTGCTTTATGGTGGTGGTTATCTAAACCACCACCAAGCCCAACGTGTGTGAATTTTTTTTAAGTTTGAGATGAGGTGAATCTTCACCTCATGGCCCCACCTTGACCACTCTTAACTACCATATTTAAATAATTTAATTAGATAATTACCTTAGGCTAATCCATTGATACTTAGCCTAAGTTCATTACTCCACCCATGGTTGACCAAGTCAACCATGGTGGCCGGCCCCACCAATCATTGGCCCACTCGCCACCTCACTTGATGAGGTGGAGGTGGGTCCCGTTTGGCCACACCACCATTGTTTAATTCCAAATTACTTAGGGTGATTAAATTTCATTAAGCCCACTCTAAATGGATCACCATTGGGCCCATGGCCCAATTACATTTCCCACTAGCCCATTTACTTTAGAGCTTAACCATCTTGACCCATTGGGTCCCAAATGGGTATTTGACCCAATTTGACCATTCTTGACCCATTTAAATAAATTTAAATCCAAACCATAGTCTATTGGGCCACACTTGGGCCTTTATCCAATTTTGGCCCATTTACCATTTACTCCACCAATTTTCTAATTTCCATCATTAAAATAATTAATATTCACATTGATATTAATTCCCAAATTCCGAGACCTTACATAGACACTTGGGAACCCAAGGATTTTCACCTAAAAAGCCATGAAGCCACCCTTGGGAAGCCAAGGGACTCTTTGGTTAAACCAAGCCATAATGAGTGGGAGGGAAGAATTTAAGTCTTTAGCATAAAAACCCAAACCAAAGGGCATTCCAAACCCCTTGGCCTACTCCTCCTCTCTTGAACAAGAGTTCCTCTCTACTCCTCTCCTCTCTCTCCCACCTCTACCTCCATACACTTGGAGACTTTGAAGAACAAAGAAAGGAGAAGAAGAATTAAGGAAGAAGATAAAGATCAAAAGAAAAGAAAGAGATTGAAGAAATGTATGTCTAAGACTTAATAATATGGGAATAAATCTAAGGAAACCATAGGTTAGGCCATGGTGTGGCCGAACCCATGGGTTCCATGATTGGTTGGAATGAATGGCCAAAATTGTTATAAGGCCATGGAGTTAGAAATCCATCCAAAGGATGGTTATGGTTGAAACAAAACAACCATAAGATTAAATTTGAACCCATGCTATGATACTATGATTGGATGGATTATGAAAAACCCTAACCTTGGCTAGTGGGCAGGATTTGTAATACCCTAGATTTTTCAATATATCAATATTTACGAAAATGCCATTGGAGTTATGAATTAAAGGGTTATGATCGTAGATGAGAAAATGGTGGGACCCATTGTTTAAATAAGACTCAATGTAGGTGTTATGGGATTAAATTAAATTAAATGGGTAATGTACATTTATTTGGGTCAAAGTGGTTAATTGGGTCAAAGGACCCAAATGGGACCCAATGGGTCGTGGTTGACATGTTTGACCATTAGGTGAGCTCAAAGCTTAATTGGGTTAAGATGAATTAACTGTTTGAGTTTGGATTGAGTTGGAATAAATGTTTGAGTTTGGATTGAGTTGGAATAAATGATTGAGTTTAGATGGAGTTAAATTAAATGATTAAGTTGAGTAAATGTAAATGTGAGGGAGAAGGTTGGTAGTTTCAAAATAAAACCACTCTACACGTTGGCTGCATGGAGAGGCAATTCCATGCATGTAACTCCTACATAAGAAATGAATGGGGTGGCTGTTTTAGGAGTTACATAAGGTGTGAAGTGTATTTCAAGTTTAAATTCATATACATGTTGGAATTGCATGGGATAGATGAATGGTCCAAAGGGTTAAGATATAAAACCATTGGCATGTAGGAGTTTCATCTCAAGGATGAAACTCCCACATGAGCACATAATGGAAGGTGATGGTTATGGAACTCGATATTCAAATATGACCGTTAGATGCTATGGGAGTTTCATCTTAAGGATGAAACCGCCAAGATGGGAGTTAAACAAGCATGTGGGTTACTCAAGCCAAGCAATGGCTACAACGTTGGATGCATGGGAATTATTTCTCATGCATAAAACTCCAAAAGGGGCCAATAATGGAGAGGCTGGCTATTATACAAGCCAAAGCAATGAGACACCGTTGGGCACCTTGGGAGTTTCATCTCAATGATGAAACCCCAAGGAAGGTATTAAACAAATGGGAGTTACAAGTGGGTTCACACTTGGAGAAGTGATGGAGAAGGGTTGCATCTAGGGTAGCCAAGAGCCAAGAAACCGTTGGAGGGTTTCATCTCAAGGATGAAACCCCCAAATGAAATAAGTTATGGGAGTAAATGGGAGGGGAGTTACATGAAGTGCTAACCTTAGGCTGAATTTTATTAGCCAAAGGAGTATTCATTTTCACTCTCTCTCTCTCTTCCTCTCTTGGACGTTGTCACCTCTCAAGACCAAAGGCATTGGCTGATTGTATCTCATACCAATCAGTCATTGGCTGATTCTTTCACCAAGACAAAATTCAGCAAAAGAGTTTGGCATCAAGGTTATCACTCTCATCCAAGGCCAAAAGTTCTATCTCTCTCTCTCAAATCAATACTTTGGCTAAACCATTTCAAGGAGTCTACAAGCAAGATCAGTTTCAGTTAAAGGAGAAGGAAGGAAGGACTAAGGAAAGGATCAAGAAGAAGTGAAAGAACCGGAGGAGTCGCGGTTTTGGTAAGTGCTCAATAAACACTTGTTAAAAAGGAATGACTAAGGGAACATGATCCGGCCATCGTATGGCCGAATTTATCAAAGGTTTGGATCATGGTTTATGCTATCTAAAAAGGGTAGAAATTGGATCATAGGGTTCGGCCACTTTGGATGGCCGAACCCCATGAAAGGGTGTGGTGATTTTTATGGTTGTTAAGGGATAAAAACCATACTATGTAATGAAGGTTTTAAAGGGTTTTGAATGGAGATAAGTTTAATATTTTGGGTTGGCCATTGGATGGCTGAACCATGTGGTTATCATGGCTAAAGTGTAGAGCCTAATTTGTATATAAATGATGGAATCATTATGTTAAGAGAACCATAGGGTTCGGCCATGTGTATGGCCGAACCCCATGTATTGTTTTGATGGGATAATTGGATTAAGATCATGTTGGAAATTATGATTTGTTATATGCTTTTGATTTAAGAATCACCTATGTTTAGTTATGGATCTAGTGTTAAATTGATCAACCATGATAGATGATGGAACATGGGATAAAAATCCATAGGGTGAGGTTTGGCCATGTAGTATGGCCGAACCCCACCAATGGTCATTTGGTGGACTTAGTGTTAATTTACAATGTAAATGGAAATGGGTGAATGAAGGATTTAAAGGACCAAAATTAAGTGGTGAGGTTCGGCCATGTTGCATGGCCGAACCCCACTAAGGTGGATTGGATATGAACTTTGGTTTTTAAGAAAAATTAAATAAGGGTTAGTATAGTGGACATTATTGTAAATATGGATGAAATGATCAAAGGTGAAATGATCAAAAGATGAAATGACCAAAGGATTTGAAATATGGACCAAAACCAAAGTGGTAAGGTTCGGCCATGTTGTATGGCCGAACCCTACCAAGGTTCATTTGGAAGATTAAGTTATTTAAATGATGTGTTTGGGCTTAAGAATACGAAGAAGGGGTTAAAACAAAATTAAGTGAGGTTCGGCCATGTTGTATGGCCGAACCCCACAATGTTGCATTTGGTGGATTGGGGTTTGTATATAAGTAAATTGTATGGTTTTGGTTAAATAAAAAGAGAGACCAAAATTTAAGTGGGTGAGGTTCGGCCATGGGGTATGGCCGAACCCCACAAAGTGGTTTTGGGACTTAGACTAAGTTGGAAATTATATGGATAAATGTTTGATTTGCTGTTATATAAATAGGCCAACGGGACTTCTTGAACGGTATACAAGTTGTGAACGGGTGACGGTGTAATGGCTCGAAGTTTTTAAATCAATAAATATGCGGCTATTATTTATTTTAATGGTAGAAATTGGAAATTTGATGGAATAAATGGTGAATGGATCAAAATTTGGACAAAGGCCCAAGTATGACCCAATGGACTATGGATTGGATTTAAAATCATTTAAATGGTCAATGATGGTCAATTGGGCCAAGGATGGTCAAATTGGGCTCAATACCCATTTGGGACCTAATGGGTCAAGATAATGTAAGTTCTAAGGTAAATGGGTAAGGGTAAATGTAATTGGGCCATGGGCCCAATGGTGATCCAACTACTTGGAATGGATTTAATTAAAATTAAATCACCTAAGTTGGTGATGAATTGACCAAGGTGACATGGCCGATTGGGACCCACCTCCACCTCACCAAATGAGGTGGCGTGTGGACCAAGGATTGGTGGGGCCGGCCACCATGGTTGAATTGATCAACCATGGGTGGAATAATGGAATTAGGTTAAGTGAGAATTAATTAACCTAAGGTAATTAGCTAATTAATTAAGTAATTAAACTATTCAAAAAGTGGGTCAAATGGTCAAATGGAAGACCCAAACAATCTTATCTTCAAACACCAAAAAATGTTGGGTTTGGTGGTGGTTTATCCCAACCACCACCATAAAGCATAAAGCATAAAGCAGGAAAAATATCCCATGTTGGTGGTTGGAAGCCTTAATGGTGGAGTAAAGTTTAAGAAACCAAAAAGGTGTTGTTTTTATCTTATCTTTCAAATCCCATTCTTATTTCATTCTCTCCTTCTCTTGCTCTCCACCACCGTCCCCCACCAAGAAGAACAGAAGAAGAAAAAAAAAACCTAAGGAGAAGAGAAGAAGAAGACTTAGAAGAAGAGAAGAAAAAACTCAAAGCATAAGACACCACTCCAAGACCAAGACCTTAGGGTAATTCTCTCCATCTTCTCCTCCTTTCCCTCTCTCAAAACACACTCCATGGTGGCCGAACCCAAGTGTTGATGTTTTCATCTTGATCAAGCATCTTGACCAAAGAACAAAGGAGAAGAAGAAGAAAGAAGGCCAAGGAGTCCAAGAGGAGAAAGAAAAGCCGGAGGAGTCGTCGGATTGTAAGTAATTCTTAAACAAGAATTTTGCATTTTAAGGGTTTAAGATTTGGGGTCCATTTCTTAGATTTAGTGGTGGCCAAAACATTATGGGCCTTGGTTCTCAAATCCATCCCATGGAAGGATGAAAAATGGACAAAACCCTAATGGGTAAATTAGGGTTAAGAAAAATAAATGGATTAAGGACATTATGTAATTAAATTATTTAAGCAATAGATGTATGGAATTTTTGGAAGGAATCATGGTGAGTAATTAAGTAAATTGGAATGGGGTTTTTAAGGTCAAAACCATGGTAGGTGATTAATTGATTTATTAGGGTTTATAAAGAATGGAAGCCATGGAGGATGATTTAGGGTTTTAGGATTTTAATGATTAAATGTAGGTAATTTTTAAAGGGGTTTTTATGATGAAATTCATGGAAGATGTGAATGATTTTTGTGGCCTTAAAAGGTATGAATGAATGATGGACCATGAACTTACGGTGATGGTGTTAGAATTTTAATGGGGTTAGAGAATGGAGGCTATGTTAAGTGGTTAATGATTTTTAAAGTTTTAAATGAAAGAATGATAGTAATTTTGAAAGGGGTTTTTAAATGAAGGAATCCATGGATGAAGGTTAATGTTTTATGGTCTTAAATGTCACCAATGAATGATGAACCCTATGGTAATGTATTCATAATTTTAATGGATATGTAAATAGGGAAAAATAATGGGGAATGTTGGGAGTTTTGATGGACTCAAGAAAGTGAGCCTAATGTTAATTAAAGGGGCTGATTTTAAAGATCCTATGACATGAAGTGGTAAGGCATTAAGGGATCTAAGATGTGGATCAAAAATGTGAGAAAGACCCAAGGAAAAATGGGGATTAGGTTGAATTAAAGGGGCTGATTTTAATAAAACCATGACCCAATTTATGAGCCATTTGATGGGCTAAACTTGGGATTATGTATGTGTTTAGATGAATGGAAAAATTAGGCTAAGTTAAGAACTAATTTGTTAATGTGCATATCATGGTTGATGGAACATTAATGGATCTAGTGTATGGATCAATTATGAACAAAAATGTACATGGATTAAGTGAATGAGTAACCATGGAAGGGTAGTGGCAAAACCGTAAATATTGGCCAAAATGAAGAGCCCCATGGGAGGTGACCATGGAATTAGTTGTTTTTAAGATGACCTTATGTATGGTTAAATAAAGCCTAGGGTGCTAGTTTTTAAACTCATAAAATTAAGATAATCAATGGATTAAAATGGGACCCACAAACCTAATTAGTAGGAACCGGCCATGGTGTATGACCGAACCCCACTAAGGCTTGGATAATGGACTTGGACATGATCAAAACATGAGTCTAATTGATAATGTATAATAAGGTACCGGACATCGCAATCTGTGCGTGATCGGCGACCAGATTCGTGAACGAAAATGTAAAGGGACGCCAGTCGGTATTCGGTAGGATTCTTACCTTTTTGTAAGCCATGGATTATGTGTTATGTATGGGTTTTTCCTTGATTTATTTTGGTAAGCATATGATTGTTTTAAGATGGGTTTGAAAGCTATGATGTGTATATTGATGCTTTGCTTGATCTATTTTTTATAATCAAATTATATGTTTTATTGATGGGATTTTAAATGCCATGGTTTGTGCTATCATATATATTACATGGCATATGGCATCTACATCTCACGCATGACATGGGAGGGATATGGCATGGGAAGGATGAAGATAAAGAAACCGGAGTCCATGCTCCGTCGGGGCAACCGAGAAGTAGACATGGGGATAGCTTGATATGCTATAACCGGAGTCCATGCTCCGTCGGGGCGACCGAGAAGTAAACATGGGGACACCTTCACGAGGCTTTGGCGTCAAGGGGGATGATTTGTGATTGTTTATATCTTGACAAGGTTTTGCCATCAAGGGGGATGATTTGTGATTGTTTATATCTTGACGAGGTTTTGCCGTCAAGGGGAATGATTTGTGATTGTTTATATCTTGACGAGGTTTTGCCGTCAAGGGGGATGATTTGTGATTGTTTATATCTTGACGAGGTTTTGCCGTCAAGGGGGATATGGCAGCAGGATGGTATGGATGATGGGTGGGACTCATGACATAGGACACCCATGGCATGGCATTCATTTTATGGTTTCCATTATATTATACCTATGTGCTTGTTATCACTAATCCATGTGTTAGCCCTACTCGGAGTCCTACTGGGCGCGTTGTCTAACGCCCTACTTCTACCCTAGCTGATGACGCAGGAGATGGCGGACACGAAGGACGAGACGGAGGCCAAGCTTAGGAGTTTGGGAAAACGGACTACTTAGTTTATTTAATTTATTTTGGAAATGTAATTCGGATAGCTTAACTCGTCGGAATGTAATAACGTAGATTTCTTACTATGATTTGATCTTTACTTTGGACATTATCAATTTGAGATATAATTATGAATTTAGGGGTATTTTAGTAATTTAAGTACCGTACTTCCTTGCTATCTAAAATTGGTAGGATAGTCTCTATTATAATGTTCCGCATTAAGTTATATTCCGCGAGCATACGTCTACGTGTGAACCGTTCTCGTGGACTTCGTTCCACGCGCACGTAGGGTTGGCCAGTTAAGGGCCAGGCTTTAAAAGCTCGGACTTAACTTGCTTCGTGACGTCCGCACCCTTTGTCACTCTGCATTTCAAAAAAAAAAAATAGACTCTGATTTCGGTGAAAAGGGGCGGGCATTACAGACGGTTTTAAAAGAGCGGTCAATCTAAGTGAACTTTGTGTAGGTTTCCTACCTTTTTGAACCACACTTATATTTGATGTTTTATCGTAATTTTGATGAATTATGTGCTAAGTTATTATGTTTCAAAGTGGTTTTGTATGTTAAGATGTGTTTATAAATGGCATGAACTCATGGACATCTCATGCATGGCATGGGGTGGTGATTATGGAAACTGGAGGCCACACTCCGTCGGGGCGTCAGAAAGACCACTGTGGGGTACCTTGATGATGAGAATCCCATCAAGAGGAATCCGGAGGCCACACTCACTCGGGGCATCCGAAAGACCACTATGGGGTACCTTGATGATGAGAATCCCGTCAAGAGGAAGCTATGTATATTTGTGATGGGTGGGACTCATTACATGTGCATTACATACATAGCATTGTTTTTATGAGATTTTGATGAACATGTATTATTCTATTATTTGCATGTTTTGATACTAACCTTGTGGTAGCCTTAATCGGAAACACCTATTAGGCGCGTTGATCTAATGCCCTATCTCTATCCTTAGTGGATGACGCAGGAAAGGGGAAGAACGGGGATTTTGAAGGAAACCAAGCATAAGAGCTTAGGCTTTGAATGGACTTTTAATGGATTGATTTATGGACTCTTTATATGGACAATGTAATTTGATAGTTAGATGATGTCGTCATGTAATAATGTAGTTAACTAGTTACTATGCTTTGGTTTATTTTGGATGGTTTGGAATGAATGTTAGCTTAAGATTATTATGTACTTTGCTATATAAAGATATAAAATGGAGTAGTTTTAGGATCTATTATAACCTGCAGTTGGATTAAGATTAAGTTTATTCCACAAGTCTTATTTGTACCATGTGCGGATCGGTTATTATGGACTTAGTTCATACGCACATGGGCTTGGCCAGTTAAGGGTCGGACTTTAGAAGTCCGAACTTAACTCGCGTCGTGACATTCTGCCCCGATCACTTGTTTATTATTATTTTTTAAAAAAAATACTCTGATTATTAGAGTGAAAGAGGCGGGGTGTTACAAGGATAAATTTACTAAGTGAAGTATTGAAGATGAAATCCATGTTTAAATATGATAAATGATGGATTTCAAAGAGAAGATCCTTACAATGCATGCAAACACAAAAGATCTGACACAAAGCCAGTCGACTGAATCCTATGATTCAGTCGACTGAAAGTGTGTTGGCCGAGCACACAAAGGATTTGGTTGTATTTCAGCAGACTGAATCTTGTCATTTAGTCGACTGAAAGTGTGCTGGCCAAGCACACAAAGGATCTAACACAAAGTCAGCCAACTAAATCTGTGATTCAGTCAACTGAAAGTGTACTGGCCGAGCACACAAAGGGTCTGACACAAAGTCAGCCGATTGAATCTGTGATTCAGTTGACTGAAAGTGTACTGACCAAGCACACAAAGGATCTAACCCAAAGTCAGCTGACTGAATCTGTGATTCAGTCGACTGAAAGTATACTGGCCAAGCATGTATAATATCTGGTTGTATTTCAGCCGACTGAATCTGTGATTCAGTCGACTGAAAGTATAATGGTCAAGCATGTATAATATCTGGCTGTATTTCAGCCGACTAAATCTTATGATTCAGTCGACTGAAAGTTTACGGGTCCAACAGAGATGGATCTGGTTGTGTTTCAGCTAACTGAATTTCAGATTCAGTCGACGGAATTAAAAAGTTTTATTCTGGATTATCCTCCAGAGCCTCTTGTAAGATGGAAGGGGTGATGAAATTAAAATGGAAGATCAAACTAATATGTATGTTTGAATTTGAT
Organism: Chimonanthus salicifolius; assembly: GCA_013350335.1. Classification (NCBI taxonomy): domain Eukaryota; kingdom Viridiplantae; phylum Streptophyta; class Magnoliopsida; order Laurales; family Calycanthaceae; genus Chimonanthus; species Chimonanthus salicifolius. The sequence goes on from CM023535.1 coordinate 40,360,889, forward strand.
GAGGTAAAGAGGTTCGCAAAGAAATTTGTGATTCGTCTCACGCGATCGTTAGCGTTATCCTTGCAAAACAAGAAAGGATAGTATATCGAACATTGGTAGGATTCCGACCTCATTGAGAATACTATAGAGTATATTATGACACTTATTTTATTCAAAATATGATGAAATGCATTAGGCTAAATAAATTGTATATGATTATGAGCTCATTTTTCAATGATATTATGTATTTTTAAATGAAATGGCATTCTTGCATACATTACCTCATACATGGCATGGGAGGGAACACATGTGACCAGCAAGCCAAGTTCTGAATGGTTCGGACATAACTTCGCTTGAGATTAGCTTGTATGAAGCTATATGAACTGTTGAGATTTGGCCGCGTTCCGGTTGATAGAAAAGTATGACGTAATTGGGCCAAAGAGCTCCTAAGTAGTCAGTCCCGAAACCCTGCGCAGGGGGAGGAGATTACACTCCATCGGTAATCCCGATTAATGTGTGGATGGGTATACAGTGCCCTGGTGGTTGCCGCCTCAAACACTGTGGACATAATTGGCCAAGGAAACCATTGATTGATTTATTATGTGATTGAGTATGGACATTTGGTGGGATATCTGTAGGATCGGCCAATGTATGGTTGAATCATATTATTTTTATGATTAAGATATGTGTATGAACCATGCACAAGGATGGAAGGATTGAGCCAAAGAGAACCATAGGGTTCGGCCATGTGTATGGCCGAACCCCATGGACCATTTTATGGGATAAATGAACTCTTAAATGGGTATTTGGATTAAGGAATCATATATGCTTATCTTTGGACTTATTGATAAGTAAATAATCAGCAATTATATATGATAGAAAAAGGGACAAAATCAGTATGGTGAGATTCGGCCATGTAGTATAGCCGAACCCCACTAATGGTTATTTGGTAGACCTAGTGGCTAACTTGTAATTTGATTGGTTAAAATCAAAATGAAGATTTATGTATGAAATGTGTAAAAGGATCAAAAACAAAGTGGTGAGGTTCGGCCATGTTGTATGGTCGAACCCCACTAAAGTGGATTGGTCATATGGACTTTAACTATGAAGCAAAGATTAAGCATTGATGGGTCCAATGGCAAAACAGTAAATACAAGTCAAATGGTAAATATGAAGGGATTGATCAAAGGACTTGAAAAGAGGGGTCCAAAACCAAAGTGATAAGGTCCGGCCATGTTGTATGGCCGAACCCTACCACGACATGTTTTGAAGTATGAAATGTTTTAGTCTTAATCAAATGAAAATGGAGATCAAATCCAAAGTGGGTGAGGTTCGGCCATGGGTATGGCTGAACCCCACAAGATGGTTTATGGGATCTAGACTTAATGAGAAGTCAAAAGGTTATGTTAATTAACTTGCTGTTATATAAACAAGGTAACGGGATTTGAATGGAGCGCGAGTCGTGATCAAGTGACGCTTAAAAGGAACGGACACTTAAGTGAATATTCAGTAGGTTTCCTACCTACTTATAACCACTTTTATAATTGGTTTTATCATGGTTTTTATGAGATATATTGTTATTGTTTTATGTTTCAAATTGGTTTTGAATGATGAGATATATATTTACAAATGACATATATTCATTGACATCTCATGCATGGCATGGGATGATGATTATGGAAGTCAGAGCCCACACTCCGTCTGTATGCCCGTGATGCATGTGTGGGGCCTCCTTAGGCGATGAGAGTCCCGCCAGGAGGAATAACTTAATGATAAGAGTCTTATCCATAGGAAATGAGGAGTACTGTGGATTACCTTGACATGAAAGTCCTATCTAGAGGAAATGAGGAGTACTCTGGATTACCTTGACGTGAGAATCCCGTCAAGTGATAGCTATGTATACTTGTGATGGGTGGGATTCATTACATTTGCGCATACATACATAGCATTGATTTTATAGGTTTTTGATGATCAAATATTATGATATATGCATGTTTTTATATACTAACCATGTGGTAGCCCTAGTCGGAAAACCTGCCGGGCGCGTTGGTCTAACGCCCTATTTCTATCCTTAGAGGATAATGCAGGAAAAGGGAAAGGAAAAGAGAAGGTCGAGGACCGCGAGGAAAGCCAAGCTTAAGTGCTTGGGTGTTGAATTGGAATTTTAAATACTATTGTTTGGATACACTTATTTTGTGGACATGTAATAGTTAGTAACTTTGCTATGGTTTGAATTATAGTTTGATGATGGTTATATGATTTAAGTTATTGTAAATATAACATGTGCTTTGCTATCTAAGAATGAAGGGTTGTCTTAGGATTGATGATATTCCGCAATCAGTATAGTATGTTCTGCATGATTTAATTTAGTTCCATGTGTGTATTATTTATCATGGGTTTAGTCCATGCACCCATGGGTGGCCAATTAAGGGTTGAACTTTGGAAGTCCGAACTTAACTCGGGTCATGACGTCGTTCGCCCTCTTCCACTTGACTTTATTTATAAAAAAAAAAAATAGACCTGATTTTTGGAAGGTTGGAAAAGGGCGGGGCGTTACAGCCACGACGAGAGTCAAGTCCGAGTATCCAAAAGCCGACCCTTAACTGGCCACCATTACGTGTGCGTGGACTAAATCCATTAAAACATTTCACACTCTTTTCTGAATACTTGCGAAATTATTTATATGAATAAGATATTATTCATATACATGTCATTATAAGGCAAGGAAAACCAATCACCATATACTTAAAATGAAACTTAAATATTATCAAACCATAGCAAATAAGTCTAAGTTATTACAATCCAAAATATAGTTCTCCCAATACATTATTGAAACTAAAACTGAATAATTTAACATAATCTTTCCAAGCTCCTATGCTTGGCTCCCTTCCAGTCCATCGTGCTTTACATTACCATTCCCTATTCCATCATCTATAGGATAGAAGTAGGGCATTAATCAACATGTCCAGTAGGTATTTCAAGGTATTTCAAGTAGGGTTATGGTACACATTGGAACAATATAAATCAAGGGTATATATATATATATATATCATGTCATATTTGTAAAACAACTTATAAGTATTAAAAACAGTGCATAATGTTCATATCATAATCATGTTAGTATATGTGTCATGTCGATGTCAATGCCAAATGATCTCTCACCCAAATTCTCATATCCAATTACATCATAAATAAGTATCAATGGTTTCCTTGATAAATCTCCATATCAAGGTTTATTTGGCCAATTACGTCCACAGTGTTTTGTGGCGGCAACCACCAGATCACTGTATACCCATCCACAAATTAACCGAGACTATCGGTGGAGTGTGGACTCCTCCCTCTGCGCAGGGTTTCGGGATCTTCCCAAGAGCTCTTTGGCCCAAATTATGCTGTACCTATTTCTATCAATTTCGGAAAAGGCCAAATTTCAACAGTTCACATAGCTTCATACAAGCTAGTCTGAAGCCCAAGTCATGTTCAAACCGCTCAGAACTTGGCTTGTTGGTGATATATGTTTCCTCCCATGCCATGCATGAGGTAATGTATGCAATAATGTCATTTCATTCTAAAACACATTTCATCATTTGAAAATCAATTCATAAACATAATATACAATTTGTTTAATCAAAATAATCATCATAATGGAAATAAAACCAGTTTCATATCATATTCCATAGTGTTCTCAATAAGATAGGAATCCTACCAATATCAGTACACTATCATTGCTGTCTTGTGAAGATAATGTTAACGATTGCATGAAACAAATCACAATCCCTTTACGAATCTCTTTACCTGATCAAATTCAATCACATATATACATTAATTCGATTTTCCATTTTTATTTCATCACTCCTTATATCCTACCAGATAGACAGAGGTATCAAGAAAAAAAAAATCAAGCTTTTCAATTTAGTCGACTGAATCACAGATTCAGTCTAATGAATCTGTGAGTCAGTCTAATGAATCACCTAAATAACATCTATGCTTTACCTGCAAGCTTTCAGTTGACTGAATCATAAGATTCAGTCAGCTAAAAACACAACTATGTACTGTATATACTTGACCCGTACACTTTCAATCGACTAAATCATAGATTCAGTCGGCTGACTTTGGGTCAAATCATATGTGTTCTCGGCCAGTATACATTCAGTCGACTGAATCACAGATTCAGTCGGCTGACTTTGGATCAGATCATTTATGTGTTCGGCCAGTATAAATTCAGTCGGCTGAAATACCAACTAATCGTTTACGTGTTTGGTAAGTATACCTTTAGTCGACTGAATCATAAGATTTAGTCCACTGAAGCACACCAGATCAATTACTTTTTTGGTACGCATACGTTTAGTCGACTGAATCAGATATTCAATCTGTTGAAATACCCATAGACCCCATTCGTGCTTAGCCAGTGTACTTTCAGTCGACTGAATCATAAGATTCAGTCAGCTGAAACACCCAGATATCTCTTATGTGCTAGGCCAGCACACTTTCAGTCGACTGAATCATAAGATTCAGTCTGCTGAAATACCCAGATATCCTTCATTTGCTTTGCCAACACGAGTTCAGTCAACTGAATCCTGAGATTCAGTTGACTAACTTTTTGTCAATCCTCTCTGTTTGCATGCATGGTTAGGCCCTTCTTCATGAAATTCATTCTTATCATTGTTTAAACTTGGAATTCATCTTCCATGTTTGTTTAGTAACTTTACTATATCCTCTAGCCAAGGCTAAGGTCTTTTCCATAATTCATTCAATTCTTAGTATCATATCATGGATTCGAATATCACATTATTTTTGTTTCAACCCATTACCCTTCTTCTTCCTTTCTTGCTCTTCTAAGTCTCCAAGTATAGAGGTAGAGGTGGGAGAGAGAGAGGAGATGAGAGGAGGAAAACTCTTGTGTGCAAGAGGGGAGTTGGCCAAGGGGTGTGGAGTGCCCCTTGGTTTGTGTCTCTTTGTATAACAGCCTTAAACCCTTCATTTTCCCTCATTAAGGTTTGTCTAACCAATGTGTCCCTTGGCTTAACCAAGGAGACACTTGTCTTAAACCAAAGAGACCTTTGGTTTCATGTCTCTTGAGATGAAAACCTTTCATCTTCTCATCTCAAACACTTAATTCCAGATTTGAACTCACTTGTGGTGGACCAAGTCAACCCATGACATGGTCGTCCATGTATGTGGTGACTTGGTCACCACATGGCACTTGGTCCCATCTTGACCGTGTCACTTGATGATGTGGCACCTTGCTTACTTGGCCTCTATGTGATGACATGCATTCCACATGGTAATGCCACCTCACTTGATGAGGTGGATTTTAATGTATTAAATACATTAATTATCCAATTCAAATAATTTAATTAAACTTACCCAACTAGTTTAAAAAAATTAAGCTCACTTATGATCTATTGGGTCTTAATTGGGTAATTGACCCATTTACTTTAAACTTATCCAATTACTTTAAAATCAAGTTTATTCATGACCCATTGGGTTTTAATTGAGTAGTTGACTCATTTCCCTGCCCATCTAATGTCCATTTCAACCATTTAATCTCAAATTTATTTAATTCGCAATTCAAATGAACCAATCCAATATATTAATAATCTAAAGAAAATCCGGGGTGTTATATAAAAATAGAGGGACAAGGACGTAGACCGGGGTTGATTGAATCTTTCAAAACTAGGAGTATGTAGGTGAAAGTCCTACACTATTAATGAGGGTGTAATTCTCTACTTAGTGATTTGGATATAACACAACGTTGTAGGAATCTCAATAGTAGATGTAGGTTATTTAACCGAACCACTATATATCGTTTTTCCTTGTAATTGATTATAAGTGTGTGTGATTGTTAATTGGCACATCTCTTGATTCACACACATTGTAACATCGTGATTAATTTCATTATTACATGTTACTAATTCTAATTAATCAAGAAATTTAAAAAGGACTAAAAAATTGGGGATTGGACTATTCACCCCCCCTCTAGACAATTGGGATCTAGCACTCCGGGAACTTCAATCCATCATGGAATACGACCTATCATGAGTGAAAGTTTTTCTACCGCTGCAGTGCATTAATGTGCAACGGTCTGGTTGGTGGCAAGTCATTTTCAAACTACACGACCCATTGTGTGCCACGACCCATCGTGAATTTATTGTTCTCAAAAAATTGATTTTGCCTATATATACTTCATTCTTTGGAGAATTTAAGGATCCTTTGGAAAATCATTTACGACTCTTACCTACTGCATTCATTGGAAAATTTAAAGGCAAAATCAGAGGATCGATCTCTCTAAGCTCTTCACACTTGTGAATCAATTGAATCCAATTAAACCTTTGATTAAGATTAAGAGAAAAATAGGGAACAAAGTCAAGGATTAAACTTGCAAATCAAAATCCTAGAAACATCTCCCATAGATTGTGATTGCTCATACAAATGCGCATCTTCGTCATCAACAAGATCACATTGGGAGAACTCTACAAAGAAGCACATCTACATCTTATGAGCTACAAAGGCAAGTGCTTCTTCTTGTTTGATTTTCATATCAACTTGTTAAGTGGATTGAAGAGTCATTCTTGAACCACTATAAAAATTAGAGGGATAAGGGTTAGACTAGGGTAGGTCGAACCTTTCAAAAGTAGGTGATTGAGTTGGGCGAAATTCTCACTCTATTATGTAGGTGTAATTCCTACTCTATTTATGAGGGCGTAATTCCACACCTAGTGAATTTGGGAAAATCCAAGATTGGGTGAGTCCATCAGTGGATCTAGGAGGGGTTTACTCCGAACCACTATATATCGAGTGTTTAGTTCTTTGATTGTGTGATTGTTACATTATCTTGTACACTCTATTCTCACACACTTGATTAATCTTGTTTATTCCGCTGCAAATTATTGTGATTAATCAAGAATTTTTTAAAGACCATCAAATTTGGAGATTGTACTATTTACCCCCTCTAGCGACAATCGTGTTCTAGGACTGGAAACTTTCAAAAGCATTGGTTTTGAGTAATCAGAAGAGGAAGTAGAAAAGGTAATCTTTGAAAAGGAGCCGCTGATTAAAATACAAGTTCCAAAATTTCTGGGTGAATACAAGCTATATCAGTCCTCATCAAAGGGAAGAATGGCCAATCAAGATCCCACTCCAAAGAATACAGTGGTGTCAATCCATAAGAAGAATCTACCCAGAGCAAGCTAATGCATTAAAAGAAGAATACCCAAATGTAGATTTTGAAAGTTCCCGGTGCTAGAACACAATTAACCCTAGAGGGGGGTGAATATGGCAATCTCCAATTTTAATGGCCTTTTTAAATTTCACAATTAATCTACAATATACGCAGCGGAATGAACAAGCTTAATCAAGTGTGTGATTCAAGAGTATACAAAATAAATAATCAATCACACATGTAAAGACCAATAAACCCGATGTAAAGTGATCCAAAGTAAATCCTTTCTACATCCACTGATGGACTCACCCAATCTTGGGCTATCCCAAATTCACTATGTGGGGCATTACACCATCACGAATAAAAAAGGAATTACACCTTACTCAAAATAGAGTGAGACTTTCAACCAACTTGAATCCTAGTTTTGAAAGGTTCGACCTACCTCGATCTACTCCTTATCTCTCTATTTTTTAGAATGGTTCAAGCACATGCTCTAATCCACTATACAAGATGATATAAAATTTAAATCAAACAAGAGAAGCAAATGCCTTTGTAGCTTTGCAAATGTAGATATGCTTCCAAAGAGTCTCTCCCAATGTGATCTCATTTGATGAAGTAGATGCACCGATGTATGAGCAATTACAATCCTTGGGAGTGGTTTCTAGGATATGGATATACAAGTTGATCCTAGATTTGCCTGCCTTCCTCTCTCTCAATCTCAATCAATGTATGATTGGATTCAAATGATTCACCAAGTAAAGAACACAGAGAGATTGTTGGAAAATATACCCAACCCACAATCACCATCAAATCACAAATCAAGCACACACACAAGGAACATAGGATATACGTGGTTCGGCAACCTTACCTACGTCCACGGGAGAGTAGATGTTATCCATAGAGAAGGAAGAATACAACATACAAGATGAGCATAAACTTGCTCAACTCATGAACCCCTGACCCATGATATGTTCCCTATTCTTTTATGCCCCTTTCTATCTTCCTCACTACATCTCTCTCTCCTCACAGCTCTCCCTTAAAGCTGGGATGGCCTCTTAGGCTCCACCAAAGAAAACCCTAAGACAAAGAGAACTTATATAGTGTAGCTTACAACAAATTTGGGCATGGTCATGAGTCTGGGCCCCTCAGACAACTCAGGCCCAAAAGACTTTGAGCCATAAATCGAACAAACTCCACCTTAACGAAAAAGTACGACACCATGAATATTGTTTCCCTCAGATTATGACACCTCCACCTGCTGTGAAGCACCTCCAGTTCCTCATCTTCTGTAAGACGTTCATCCCATACCTTGGGATTGTAACGCCCCGCCCTTTTTCACTCGCTACTTTCCGTAAATCAGAGTCTATTTTTTTTTTAAATCAGAGAGTGATAGAGAGCGAGACGTCACGACGCAAGCTAAGTCCAAACTTCTAAAGTCCGACCCTTAACTGGCCAACCCTATTTGTGCATGGACTAAGTCCATGAAAACGGTTCACACATAACAATATAAACATGCGGAATTAAAACCATAACTACAGAATTATAATAGAACCCAGTTCTATTCCATTTTAGATAGTAAAGTACGTCAAGTCCTTAATCATTATTAACATAGCATAATTATCCAAATAAACATCCAACCATAGCAAATTATCTAAACTATTACATGTTCGAAGTCTAGTTATTCAAATTACAAGTCCATAAGTAACTCAATCAAAATATAAACTAAAAGCATCCAAGCTCCTATGCTTGGTCCTTCTCGCGTTCATCGTTCCCCTTGTTTCCTCTATCATCCACTAGGGTAGAAGTAGGGCGTTAGAACAACGCGCCCAATAGGTATTCCAATTAGAGCTAACACGTGGTTAGTACAAAACATATATAATAATATCATAATGTTAAAAATCATATAAACCATGCCATGTCATGATGTCAAATGCAATGAGTCCCACCCATCACAAGTACATATGAGTAACCCCCCATAGGTCTTTCGGACGCCCCGATCGAGTGTGGCCCCTCCGATTTCTTCTTGATGGAAAAGCACATCAAGGTATCCCACATAAGTTTCTCGGACGCCCCGACGGAGTGTGGCCCCTCCGGTTACATATCCTTCACCCCATGCCATGCATGAGATGCCAATGAAACACATGCTATTTTATATTGTAAACATAGCATTAAAAACTCACATTTGCAACATATCCTTTACAACGTAAATTCATCAAAATAAGATAAAAACATTGTACATAAACCCATGGTGTCAAAGAGGTGGAATCTTACCAAAGACCACTAACGTGTCCTTGCACTTCCGTCTAGTAACCATTTACTATCGTACACACCTTGTGAGGTCTCGTTACCTTATAATATATCAATCAATTAAAACCATGTCCCATTTGATTTACAATAATGTCTAAGTCTATAAACCAATCCCATGGGGTTCGGCCATACACCATGGCCGAACCCATGGTCCATTAATTCACTTAATTATAATATTGCCATCATACTTATCCATAACCAATAACATAAACATAGGTCTATATATAATTAAATCCCTCATTCCCTTAAACATGCATAACCACTCTAAGTGTCCTTTAAAATATTCCAACACATGGTCCATCAAACAGTTCATGGGGTTCGGCCATACACCATGGCCGAACGCTATGTCCATCATTTTTGCCTATTTACCTTTTTGCCATTTCCTTCATCACCTTAGGTTTAGGTCCAAAATTGATCCTTTACATAGATTCATGATTCATAAAATAAAACCCTAATCATTCTCTTCATCCCTTGGTTTGGTGAACCATTTATTAAAAATATACATAGACATATTAGATCCCTAATACAGCTCTATAAATGATTCATTAATTGTGACATAAAAACCCCAAGTCCACCAAATATTTCCCATGTGGTTCGGCCATACACCATGGCCGAACCCATGGTCCATGATTTTTACCTATTTACAACATTGCCATTACTCTTTTTATCATGGCTAATTACTTATCTTAATCCTCCATTCCTTTAATCATATTAGGTCCATACATGACCCATAAAAATTGGTTCATAGGGTTCGGCCATACACCATGGCCGAACCCTATGATGTCTAACCTTCCAATTTCTACATTACATCCGTTACCATTTTGAATCCATAAAATAAACCCTAGTGGGGTTCAGCCATATACCATGGCCGAACCTCACTCATAGAGACAATCCAACTGTTCATCATTAGATCCTTTCTAAATTAATAACCATCTTCCATGGGGTTCGGCCATGGTGTGGTTCATAATCTTCTTTCTAAAAATCATTAATCATTGATCTTCCATTTAATCAATCACCATATTAACTCCATCTATATTTTTCCATGGTCTCCATTTAATCCCTTCAAAAACATTGATATTCCTTCCATTGTTTTCATCTCTCAAACTTCCATTAAAAGTCACCAAAGTCCTTCCATGGGGTTCGGCCATACAACATGGCCGAACCCTATGGTTCATCCTTTTCATTAAAATTATCATGATCATTCCCTAATTTTCTTCCATGGGGTTCGGCCATACACCATGGCCGAACCCTATGGTTCTTTATTTCAAACAAATTTATCAAAATACTAACCGGTTCCGCAACTCCTCCTGTTTTCCTTCGCTTGTTTTTGCTCTTCCAATCCTTTTCTTCCTTAGCCTCTTTCCACTTCTTCTTGATCTTTCCCACAACCGAGAACACCTTCTTGATTTTGTGTGTGCCGTGTGCCCCTTGCTGCCTCTCTTTTATAACACTTCCATTCGGTCCTAATTTAAAAGGTGCCATGCGCCCCTTCTTCCTTCTATAAAACTTCCATTCAGTGTTATCCTTAGAATGTGCCATGCGCCCCTTCTATGTCTTTCTTTTATAAACTTCCACACGGTTCCATCTTAGAAGGTGCTGAGCGCTCCTTCACTTAGCCATTGCCTTAGTGCCGTTTTTAACAAGGAAAGGGACTCCTTTTGGCGCATCAACATGGATATGCAAATCTTTCATGCGGCCAAACAACCTTCTTTATTTAGCAATTCCCCTAGTATCACTCTTAATCAAGGGAAATGACCCCTTTTAGATGATCTTATGCGCATCCTTATGGATGTGCAAATCTCACACACACGGCATAGCAATCTCTATTTTAAATTCTCTCCATGTGCATAATCATGGATTGCATATCTCATACACGGCCAGAGCAATCCATATTTAATTTTTAGACATATTGCATTACCTTTTTAATTCAGCCCCATTTAATTCTATTAAAACCATTTCCATAATCCGTTGGGTCATAATTGGGCAATGACCAAACTCTTTACCCATCTAAGGTCCATATTTAATAATTCACAAATTAAATGGGTAATTTTCATATATATTAATAACTTGGAAATCCGGGGTGTTACAGGGATGCTCCTCCAGTCTTTAGTAAGACTGATTAGCCCAACCGGGCTCCATCTCAACCATTCCCGCCCGAGTTTCCTGTGTTACCTCTACAACTCCCGTACCAAATGGGCTCCACCTCGAACCATTGCGGTTGTTGCCTCTACAACTCTGCATAAATGGGCTCCACTTGAGCATTACCGCCCAAGTCTTTAGCACCGTCGTTGACCACTCCCCGACTCCTCAAAAAAATTTCCTTTCCTTTTCCAAATCAACACAGGTCACTGCATAGATCTATCTGCCACGATCGCACAATCGAAGATGGATCTCAATTCCATGTTAGTGCCCTGGCTTTGCCGAGTCTATATGTTTCTCAATTCCATGAGTCGGGAAGAAGCACTTGCTAGAAGCTTAAAGACTCAAGATGATAAAAAATGAAGATCACACTCCACCGGATTAAAGCTCTTTGTTACAGTTAGATGACTTTCGGTGGTACCCACACTTTAGGAGGACCATTTCTAGGCTCAGTTGAACAAATGGTAAAATCATAAAAAACCTAGAGAGGAAGCTTGATAGTGAATTGGAAGTGAACTTGGAAATATGAATTAAGTTAATTGTCAGCTCGACCAGTCATTCTCACCGACCTCTCGGTGGAGATAGGATCGACCCATCATGGTTATAAACTGGTCGACCAGATTGACAAAGGTTCTGGATCATAGAACTGTCATTCTAGATAAGCCTCTAATCGAGAGTTTCGTATATACTGACCTCTCGGTGATGAACTTAACGACTTCTCGTGGTTAACGACTCATCGATGAAAAACTTGTGAGTTCTGGTCTTTGAACTCAAGTGGACTCTCGAGAAAACACATATCTCGGTAATTCAAGACCGATCGAGAGTACAAGCACCGATCCCTCTGTAAAGGGCGACAGGTCATTCTGGGAAGGACATGTTTTGAGTTATGAAACTCTGTCTGCATGGTGTTGCCCCAGATCGAGACCCTTGTATGGACCGATCTTTTGGTGTCATGACTGTCAACCCATCGGTGACACCGACCTGTCGACTGGGTATAAATTATGCCATTTGGATTGCATTTAATGCACAACGGTCGAGTGGTTGAACGATAATATTCTTAGTTACTGACCCCTCGGTGCACCAGACCTGTCGGTACATGTCAGTTTCTGAAATATGTTGCTTTCTTTATAAATACCAATACTTGTGCAACCGTTTCATATCCTTTGGGAAATCCGTTGGACCCTCATATGATCAGTGAACTTAAACAAGGGCCAATAAAAGGATCACTCTTTTTTTTGTGTTTACACTTGAAAAATCTACTACAACCAATCATAGTGATCGAGGTTGTGAAAAGAGAGAGAGGAGAAATGATATACAATTAGGATAGATATTGGTAGAACCAATTTCTTAGTCACCTTAAGATTGTGATTGCTCGACGACGGCTATTAGGTGGAACGTCGGGATTAACTCAGGCACATATTGGGTGGATCTTGAAGAAGCACGTCAACGAGATAGAGCTACAAAGGCACTTGCTTCTTAGTTTTAATTTTATTTAAAACCTTTATCTTGTGAAAGTGGATTAAGGAGGTTTGGCTACGGAATCACTATAAAAATTCCACAACGTCGTCTCTGGCGCATGTGGTAAGTGGAATTCCCAGCCAAATGAATAGGTGAAATTCATATTCTACATGTGATGGGTGAAATTCCTAGCCAAATGAATAGGTAGAATTCATATTTTACATGTGGTGGGTAAAATTCCAAGCCAAATGAGTGAGGTGAATTCTTACTCTAAATGTGAGGGTGTAAGTCACCATTTAGTGGATTTGGAGATATGTCAAGGTTGAGCTAGTCCTAACAGTGGATGTAGGTTAGCTAACTGAACCACTATAAATTTGGTCTTATAGTGTTTGATCATTTTGTATTTGTGTTTTAGTATTTAAGTACTTTTCTTAACACACATCCCTTTGGATTTAATTATCTTTATTTTTACATTGTGCACAAGCATTGATAATAAAAAAATATAAAAAGGGTTCTAAGCTTAGTGTGATCATTTAAGTAATTAAAAATAATTTATCACACTAAACAATTTATCACACTAAATAAATCTCTTGATTAATATTGTCATTCCGCTGCACTTAAACTTTAAACAATTAAGAAATTTGTGAACACCATGAAAGTGAGATTGACCTATTCACCCTCCATCTAAGGTCAATCATGTTCTAGCACCAAATGGAGAACTTTTAATATATATATATATATATATACATATATATATACATATATATATACATATATATACATATATATATACATATATATACTCTTAGAGTATCTTAATTGAACTTTTATGGGACTTTTATAATGACATGTTGAGTTTAAATGGTGGATTTATGGATAAATGTTAGATAGGTTGGAAAGTAGTAGAGAATGATAAATGTGAAATGTGCTTAATTAAGTGGGAATTATTGTCATAATGTTCCACTTTTGAAGGAGAATTTTGAATTTTCAGTAGGGTTATTTGGACCTTAATAGGCCCTAAATGGACGAGACTTGTCCCGTTTGACCCAACTCCATTATGTAATTGAGATGAGTGCATGAGTGTGCGAAGAGAAAATTTTTTTTTAGTCATCTGTCCCAATGATCAGAGAGTGACAGTTTATTTTAACCCATATAAAAATCATCAGTTTAAATATCATTTAGTTTTTAAATTTTAGAACCTAATCTTTTTATTATCTAAGAAAAATAAAATTTTACCTTTATATTAAAATAAAACCTTTAAAACGAGCCCAGGATTCCCATCGAGTAAATCCAAACTTAAATTTAAAATATCACCATAAACACTAGCGTGAGATCATCCTTTCAAAAATTATTATCCTGTTCATAAAGTAATTTCTAATGACGTAAAAAAGAAAAAAATTGCAAAATTTCTCCACTTGCTTATATTGCACTCAAAGCTCTTTTCATACTTCAGCCTGCTCTCAATCGGAGCAGTAGACCAAGCACATGATGGCCCACCATTAGATACGTATGGAGCTAATCTGAGCCGTCCCCTTGCAATAAAAACTTAAGACATGATTAACATTAAAACGACGTTTTTTATTTTTTAAACAGAGATTTAATATACCAACGAACCACATACCTTCCACAGATCCACTCCCGCAAGTGAAAGCTTCCTCCGCAACCGACGTTTTCTTGCTCAGATCTGCGCTTCTTTCTCTTTCCCCGCCACCGGATTCATGGATATTTTCTCCAGCAAATCTAAAATCACCACCACTTTTCTCTCTTCCATTTCTCTTATTTCCTTCTTCCTGTCTTCTCACCCAGTCCACGCTTCAATCCACATTTACCCTGGAGAATCCTTCAGAGAGATCGGCAACGCCTTTTTGCTGTCTGGCGGCAGCGAAGGCATTGTTGCTTCCCATGCTCCCAATGCCGCTCACGGTAAGATCGGATCAGGAGGCGATGAAGGCCATTCCTTTATCCGGTAATTTCTTTATGTTATTCGATTTCTCCTCACATTTGTTTTTTTTATTAAATTTGTTTGGATATATTTGTTATAAGTGTTGGTTTGATTTAATGAATTCGAAATCTAGAGATTGAAATGAGGAGGAATTTTCCAGTGATTGAGGGCGGCAGATCTGATCTTTAAAACTGCCAGCGCGGTTGAAGTGCAATTCTCGTTTATGATGATCTTGGGTGTTCCCCAAATCGCATTTGGTTTTGATATTGGAAGAATTGCAACCACATAATTTTTGGTATTGTTGTCCTAGGGATTTCGCCAAACATCATTGTTGGCAGAAATTGTCATTGTTGACAAAAGTCTGTAACATGGTTGGGAGATCGTCAAATGTTGGCAGTAGATGTCACGTGAACCTGGTTATCATCACTCTCCGTTAGCAAGAGCAAACTTGACTTCAAATTTCTGTCAATCTTGAGCTGCTTCCTCTTGCGTTTCTGCTTCCAAACTTGATTTAACATTCTATTGACATTGCTAGCTTCGAACCTGCCATCAGTGGTTGGAAAGTAACTTCATTCAAATGATGATAATTCGCTGTAAACTACATAGTGTTGAATTATTTCCAGGTATAGTGGCTCATTAAAAATTGCTTGCCCAGACAATTCTTCATTTGCTTCCACTGTTAGGTCAATACTATGCTTCATGTAACCCTTGTCATAGGGATCCAAAAGTCTAGTTGTGATGTCCTTGCCATTGAACTCCCTCTCTGTCACAACTTCTGAAAGTCCCTTCTCATTGTGCTAGAACACGATTTGACCCTAGAGGGGAGGTAAATATTTCAATCCCAATTCTTCCATTGGGCTAGAAGAGGCAATTTTTCCGTAGATTCTTTCAGCCTCTTTTGTTATTTCATGTCTTTTTGAATATTTTAAAGACATATTATGAAACAATACTGATGAATGCTACTAGTGTTTGATTAAAGTGCATAGTCATTTCACCACTAGTCCAGCTCTTTGGTCTTTGGGCTGAGTGGTTATGGAAGTTTGAAAGTTTATCCAATACGTCTTCCATAGGCTTAGACCACTTTCTATTCACCTATTTTCAAACATATTTATTGAAGAAAATATTCCATTTTTCATCACAAATGAAGGTTTGGAAATATCATGGCTTTCTCTCATAGCCATTGTTTTAGCACGGATCAACTCGGATGGTTAGATCCTTGTAAAGAGCATGAGGCTCTGATACCAATTGAAAGTCCTTTCTCATGGTGCTAGAACATGATTTGAACCGAGAGGAAGGAAGGGGGGGGGGGGGGGGGGGGGGGGGGGGGGGGAGAAGGTCAATCCCAGTTTCCATGATGTTTACAAATTTCTTGATTATTTTGAGTGCAGCGGAATGTCGATTTTAACTAAGAGATTTGTTTAGTGTGATAAACTGATTTGAATTAGTTTAATGGTCACACTATGTTTATAACCCTTTGCATATTGCTTGATTATCGATGCTTGTGCACAGTATGTAAAATCAACATGCAAAGTTATGTGTGTTGAGAAGCGTACTTGAATAATAAATATAAACACACAAAGATCAAAACACCATAAGACCAAATTTATAGTGGTTCGGTTAGTCAATCTACATCCACTGTTAGGACTCACTCAACCTTGACCTATCTCCAAATCCATTAAGTGGGGACTTACACCCTCACAAAATCCACTAAGTGGGGACTTACACCCTCACAATTAGAGTAAGAATTTCACCTCACTCAATTGGGTGAGAATTCCATCTACCACTGTGCCAGAGACGACGCTCTAGAGTTTTTTATAGTGGTTCCGGAGCCAATCCTCCTTAATCCACTTTCGAGATAAAGGTTTTAAATAAAAATTAAAACCAAGAAGCACTTACTTTTGACGTTCTTTCTCGCTGATGTGTACTTTTCGAAGATCCACCCAATGTGTGCCGACGCTCCTCCTTGTAGCCGTCGTACAGCAATCACAATCTCAGGGTGACAAAGAAACTGGTTTTACCAAAGATTTCCTAGTTTATTATCCTTTCTCCCCTCTCTCTCTCACAAACTCAATTCATATGATTGGTTGTATTAGATTCTCCAAGTGTAGGCATGAGAGAGAGAGTGATCCTTTTGTTGGCCCTTATTTAAACTCACTAATAATGATGAGGGTCCAATCGATTTGCCAAAGGATGTCAACTGGTTGCACAAAGATTGGTTTTTATAGACACGACAACTAGTTTCAGCAACGGTCATGTATTGACAGGTTGGGCGCACCGAGGGGTCGGTGACTAAAAATATTACCGTTTAACAACCCGACCGTTGGGCATCAAATGCTCTCCTAGCGGTATAATTCTTTTCCGGTCGACATGTCAAAGTCGCTGATGGGTCGACAGTCATGGCACCGATAGGTCGGTCCATACGAGAGGCTCGGTCTTGGGCAACACTATGTTGATAGAGTTTCAAGTCCATAAACTAATCTTACCCAGACCGACCTGTCGCCCTTTACCGAGGGGTCGGTCCTGGTACTCTCGATCGGTCTTGAACTACCGTTATGTCTCTTTTCTAGAGAGTCCACTTGAGTTCTAAGTTCCAGAACTCATAAGTCTTCATCGAAGACTCGTTAACCACGATGGGTCGTTTTTAGCCTTTCACTGAGGGGTCGGTGCATACGAGACTCTCAATCAGAGGCACACCCAGAATGATAGTTCTATGATCCAGAACCTTTGTCAATCTGGCCGACCAGTCTTTGACCACGATGGGTCGATCCTGTCTCCACCGAGGGGTAGGTGAGAACGACTGGTCGAGCTGACAATGAAGCCAAATATATATTTCCAAGTTGGGTTCCAATTCACTGTCAAGCTTCCTCTATAGGCTTTTAATGATTTTACCATTTGTTTAATTAAGCCTAGGAATGGTCCTCTTAAGGTGTGGGTACCACCTAAAGTCATTTATGGCTAAATATCTGTTTTGTAATTGCCATAACGATAAACTTTAATGCGGTGGAGCATGATCTTCACCTTGATCATCTTGAGTTTTCAAGCTCCTAGCAAGTGCTTATTCCCGATTCATGGAATTGATAAACTTAAGGACTCGGCAAGCCGTGGCACTAACAACTTCCATTTTTTTTTTGCAACAGTAATGAGAGAATTCAATTAATGAAGAAGGAGGTACAAGAGGGAAAGACCACGTATAGGAGAAGTATATATGGCAAACAAAAACATCTAAGAACTATGAGAAAAAAAATCGAAAACAGAAAAGATACAAAAAGGAAAACCCCATCACCCCATACACCCAAATGAAGACAAGATTAGAGAAACGCCAATGCAGGTCTAAGTTTATGTACTCCCATTTTTGCTAGAAAATCAGCAATACTGTTCGCCGACCGAGGAGCATGAGAGAAGGTGATATCCCTCAACCTACACAACCTTCTAATTTAGAAGGACTGCTTCATCAAAGTCCACATCTTCCTCCTTCATTACTCCATTAATACAATCAAAGTCATCCCATCATTATGGGTTTTCTTGCTTAGTCCTATTTCTCCATCACCCCATTAAAAATCATCTTTATGCCATGCCAAAATCCAACATATCCTTTCCTACCTTATTATTCCAAGTCTTTATTTGTCTCCCTCTTTTCCTAGTTCCTTCTAGCCCTTAACCGCTTCAGTGCATGCCACTATCAATTTTCCAGCTTCTTAAACACATTTAGTGATGACAACTCTTACAAATGTTCTTCAAATAGATGATTTCTATGTTAATCATCAAATTCAATATGAATATCTCTACTTCATTGTATCACTATTGTATTGTGAAAAAAATGGTTGTGCTAAGAAACAACATGGTATATTATGGAGTGACTGAGAATATGGAGTTTGATAGGGTAGAGTGGAAATTTATAACTCAGAAAGTTGATCCTACATAGTTTAACTTCCTTATGTATTATTTTAGTGACCCTTACATTGATTGGTATTGCATCACGTCTTAAACCCAGGTTCAAGAGAATTGTAGCTAAGCTGAGATTGGGTATGGCACTCTTGCTGACTTCTGATGTTAGTGCTACTTTAAGATTTACTCTAGATAGATGTGATAAGGCTATGACGACAATTGTAGTGGTGAAGGCAATGATGTTGTCGCAGCTGTTGGTGATGACAATGGGCAGCAACAACAAGAACAGCTACTACTTCTATATGGGTTGCCAACACCTAGAAGTTTGGGAAGAAGTTTGCACGTTAAAGGGGGATTATTATTATTAATAATATTATTTTTTGAATTTTAGCAATAAGATTAATTTTAGGTGATCATGTAGCTTTTCATTGTTTAGATCAGTGATAATGTTGCTATTGTTTTTGCTAGTACTGTTGTTTTTTAGATCAGTAACAAGGCGGACTACTACTGCTGTAGCTACCGTGAAGTATCTTGGGGACTTCTATATGGGGTCCCATCACTTGGAGTTTGGGAGGAAGTTGGCATGTTAAAGGGGGAAATCTATATATATATATATTTTGAAATTTAGCAATTTAGATTACTTTTATGGTGATGAGGTTGCTTTTTATTGTTTAGATTAATGACAATGTTGCCAAAAGCATCGACAAATTTTGGCCATTTGTGCCATCTAATGCTCACGAGGCTCCATATTGTTGGCAATTTATTCGTAAAATTTCTTTGCATGTTTCATTTCAAGAGACGTACATCATTTGCTCCCTAAAATAGGACAAAGACTCAATGTATGATCATCTCCACCGTCATCATTGAATCCTTTGTCCATCTATTTGGGGCCAACTTTTTGAGTTTATGTTTTCTCAAGAGGGTTATTTGTGCAGAAGATTGTTTCAAAGAATGAAAAAACAGATCATCTATCTAGGATGAAGATGTCATCTTTCGCTTTGTAAATTTTCTTGTTTTTTCTTTCTTTTCTCCTTTTTTTTTTTCCCCTTATTGTAGAAGCATTTCTTCTTTTGTTTCCTCCTACTTTATTAATCCCTTAATTCTTTAAATTAAAAAATATTTTTTTTTTTCCGAGTTTATGACCACTGAAGTTGACTATGGGTCCAATCAATTGATGAGGTTTGCCAACACAAGAAGTATTTATTAATTTCTATTATAAAATATGGCAAAAAATGTGGTGGAGGCTTTTGAGACAAACAATTTGAAAATTAGTAGGACAAAGATGAAATATATGGATTGTAACTTTAGTAGAGGGTGAGTAGAGAGGATGAATTGATTAAATTGAAATCACTTTGTACTTCATAGTTAAAATGTTGATACTTAGGGGCAACTTCAAAACAAAATGGAGGTTCTAATTAGGATATAATTAATAGGATTGGTTAAAAGGGGCACAGTGCAGGATAACTTGTGTTGTTTTATGTGATAGAAGAGTGCCACATTGATTAAAAAGGTGCTTCTCTTTGATGGAAGTTAGACTTGCAATGCTATATTGAGTTGAATGTTGGGCAATGAAGAAAAAATAGGTTGACTGAGTAATCGTTACGGAGATGCCTTATGCATGTTAAAATGGATGTGTGCTGTAACAAGAGAGGATAAAATTACAAATCAGCACATAAAAAAAAGCTATGCATTGCTTTGATATAAGAAAACTGAATATGGGTTAAGATGGTTTGGACACATTTGCAGATGACTAGAAACAACCCCATTATGAAGAATTGAAGGATCAGAAAGGTACCAAAAGGGGTGGGTCATTTAAGATATGAGTTAAGGTGGTAAGACATGATGTGATAGAATATGGGGTGATGGAATATGATTGGTGATAGAGTTGAGTTGAAAAATATAACTTGTAATGTTGACCCTAGATAGAGGGGTTAGGGGCTTTGATGGTGATGATAATGAGAGCACGAAATATTATAAAGAAATCTTCTCTTTCTTTCTTTTTTCGCCAACCCAATGATCCTACAGGCACCTAATGATAGAATATCTTAGATTTGAATTTGATTTTAATTAGATTTGCTTTATCTCAATTATCTTGTTATTTTGAATTTGATCACATTATCTTATCTTCATTTATTTGAGTTTAATTCTATAAATAAAAGATCTCTCCTTTGGAGAGTGACACCGAACAATTTTATTTTCACATGGTACAGAGCCTAAATTCAATCATGTTGAGCCAGCCATCATTCATCATGATTCTTCTCTCCCTCTGTCGGAGGAGATAATCACCGGTAGAGGGAAGACACCTCATTCACTAATCCCTCCCATCCCACCCCTGTACTAAAAAAAATACCTCCCACCAAGCCCTTGTTGAGTTCTTGACACTGTTCAATACCCATAGCCAGATCTGGTTTCTATATCTGTTCCTCAGGCATGCATTTGACAATGTCTTCTCTTTGCTCACCTCGTTTCCCGATGCTCTCTTAGACAGATCTCTCGTCCTTCTTAGATCTAGATGATTTTCATCCCTCCAACAAATCTCATATCTGCCGTTTGCTGTTCATTCAACAAATCTTCCCAGCCAATCAGTATGTTGTCTATCCAACAAATCTTCGCAGCCAGTTAGTGCATTGCGACTTCATCCAATCTTAGCAACCAATCAGTGTGCTCTACCAATTTGTCTCATCTTTGTAGTCAGTTAGTGTACTGCATGTTCATCTCTTCTTTGGCCAGTCAGTGTGCCAGTTTTCAAAGTTCCTCTCCAAGCTTTGCATTATTCTCTACACGCTACAACTTACGGGGGCGTGATAGAATATCTTAGATTTGAATTAGATTTGTTTTATCTCAATTATCTTGTTATTTTGAATTTGATCACATTATCTTATCTTTATGTATTTGAATTTAATTCTATTAGTAAAAGATCTCTCCTTTGGAGAGTGACACCGAACAATTTTATTTTCACACCTAATTGAGTGGCCAATGTTTGTGTGGACGCAATTTCTTTAATTAATTTGATTCATATATGGTTGAGTTATCCTGGGTAATTCAAAGTTGATCTGCTAGAATATCTAGTGCTGGTCTTCAAATTATATTTTTGTACTAGGCCTCATACACAAGCTTTGAATTATGGACTATAGTTTTGTACTGATTCTAATTTGATACTACTAGAATATCTAGTGCTGCTTTTTACTAATATTTTTAGCCCTTGATTAACATGACAAAATCCAATAGCTCTATCTACCATGTATTATTTCAATTTGAAAATGCTTTTATGTTGTCATAGATGGCTATGCGAGTGTAAAGAGGCTACTTTGTCAGCATTGTCATTGATTTGAGAGTAGGGAGGATGAAGTGATTCAAATTGAAAGTGACTTTGCACCGCCTAATCATAATTTTGATCTTACATGCATTAACCATGGAACAAATTGGTGGGTTTGATTTGGATATGGCCAATAGGAGGGGTGTTGGGTGGACTAAGTGTCGGTATGCTATTGGAGTATTATGTGATAAGAGGAGTGACATGTCAACTAAAGGATGTTTTTGTAAGAAAATAGTAACAATTGCAATCTTATATGTAGTTGAATGTTGGGTCATAAAAGACAATAGAATTAAAAATGGAAATGAGTGCACTAGAGAAGGCCTAGATGTTGCTCTATTAGAAAGAAGAATGTTGGTTAAGATGGTTTGGGCATATTTATAGGAGACTAGATGTAACTCTAATATGAAGAGTCAAAGGATTATGAGTAGAATGTACTAGGAGAAGGGGGAGACCAATAAAGATGTGGATTGAGTTGTAAGACAATCATATGATATGATAAAGTATGGGGTGACAGAGAAACATGGTTATCGATGGGTTGGTTGGAAAGTTAGAACATGAAAAGCTTTAGGACAAAAGCTTTGATGATGATTGTGATGAGCCTCAAAAATTGCAGAAAAATCCTATGCTTATATTGTTTTATGTCCATGTGCTAATTTTAAATAGGCAGATAGGATGGGATTTCACTGATTGACATCTAGATGTGTTATTCTTCGGGCAGGGGCGGGGTTAGGAGTAAATATTTTAGTTGGCAAAGTAATTATATATGCAATGAGACTAGTGTGATTGGAATGTCCATGCAATTTTGATAGAATCATGAATTATTCTTGTCATAGATAAATTATTTCTCTTATTATTTTGGTTTGGTATGTGGAATCATGGTGAAATGCGCATTCACACACTTGTGGCTTTATTCCCATGTATTTTGATCTTTCATATTAAAAAGAAGTTCTATTCTCACGCACGCATGCACTGTATACTGCACATGTGCAAAATGTTTTGTCGAGAACCTCTTCAGAGTTTTCATGGTGAGAACCCCTCATGTAGGACCCAACTTGAGCTCCATTTGCACCCTTTACAATCTTATTACCCCTACCCACCCATGAATTGGATTTATACCCAATTGGATCCCATACTTACAGTAATCCCAGCATTGGATTTAAACTTGATACACTTGCACCCTTGTTTGCCATTGATTTTTTAGGCATTTATGCCTACAAAATCTTGATCGGTTCAAATTATTTTTAATCCAAAAATTTTATGGCCTTCAAATAATGACTTTATTAAACCCAAAGGGGTTGGAGTGATGGCCAGGAACCCACCGTAGGAAGTGGGAGTCCTGAGTTCAATTCCCACTCCACAAAGGGCCACTCCCCGTAGATTTATCTGGTGTGTGTGGTTAGGGAGGCTTGCACATGCCCTGAGAACTAGTCGAGCGCTGTAAAATGCCTTGGACACCTCGATCATCAAAAAAAAAAAAAATCTAGGTTTGACACTAAAAAGTGGATTTGGAAAATATTTTCTGGACTGCCTATATGATGCCCATATAGCCAATATCAGTTCTTTTATATGCACATGGGAACTCAGCCTACGTATGCAGTATGAGTTCATTATGAGGTTTACATCATCCATGCAAGAAATCTTTTTGTCAAATACTGACTTTGTTATGGATTTCTGTCTAAGCTTGTCTATAAGGTTTTAAATTGTCAAGTGTTGATACTTTTTAGAGAACCTTGTGTTCTGTATGTATTTGTATTTAATGTCCATGAAACACAGACATTTAAACTCAAACTTGTTCAACTTTTGTTTTACTAATAAGTTTTTAAATGGTTCTAGTACTGATATAGAAGCTTTGCAAACAGTTTTGAGAATGTTACATTCTGGAGGAGTAAGGAGGCTGCCGATCAGCACTTGAGTATTGAGAATAATACAGGATTGATTCAAGCAATTATTTTTGAAGCAGCCGACCGGGATGATATTGGTGGCTCTGCTTATGGGGGCCAGAGATCTCTTTGCTGCACTCCAGATCTTGCGAAGCTTGTAGGTTGCAAAGAAGGTGATATCCTTAGAAGACCTTCTTCTGGCAATCTCAACTGGCCTGCTGTATTAAGTATACATTTCAGTGGAGATTCTTTATCTATGAAAATGGAGCCTACAGATGTTACTATAACAAAGACCGGAATGTATAACTTATTCTTTATATCCTGTGATCCAGATCTCAAGGGATTAGTGATGAGTGGAAAGACGATTTGGAAAAACCCCAGTGGTTATTTGCCAGGGAGGATGGCCCCATTGATGAGTTTTTATATATTCATGTCTCTAGCATATTTGCTCCTCAGTCTAATTTGGGTCTCTCAGTACATTAGATTTCAGAAGGATATACTGCAGATTCAGAACTGTATCACCTTAGTTATTGTGCTTGGCTTATTTGAAATGGTCCTTTGGTACTTGGAGTATTCGAACTTTAACAGCACTGGAATGAGGCCTGTTGGACTCTCAGTTTTGGTAGTGACAGTTGGAGCTGTGAGGAAAACAGTTTCCCGTCTTCTTATATTGTGTGTATCTATGGGATATGGTGTTGTCCGCCCTACTCTTGGTGGTCTTACCTCAAAGGTGCTTCTGATTGGTTTGACATACTTCCTGGCATCTGAGTTCCTGGATATTGCAGAGAATGTAGGGATCATCAATGACATTTCAGGGAAAGCAAGACTCTTCCTTGTGCTCCCTGATGCATTCCTGGATGCATTTCTAATACTGTGGATTTTCACTTCTCTTTCTAAGACATTGGAGAAACTACAGGTACAATAACATTTTCATGAACAAAATTCTCCAATAGCCTTTATGTGGGGCCTGATTTGGTGACAGATCAGGGGGTTGAGTGGGATGCAAAGACCGCCGGGCCGCGGTTTTGATAACATCTAGTTAAAATACAATTTCTTTTTGATGTCATGCATTTTGGTTTATTTTTGAGGGATTTGCTTTTAATTTTGTTTCTTGTAATGCACTGGACAAAATTTTTTTGTATTCCTATTTTGAAATAAAGTTGTTATTACCTAATGAAAAGAACTAGTAAAAGAAAATAAAGCCACTTCACCATTTGTTTGTATTGAGCCTCTGTTGACCACACTGTATGGTGTTTCCATATAGAGATCTTTTTGGGGCCCAACTGAAACCACAACCATTCAGGATAGATGGGCCATAAGCAGGCTGCCTTATATAACAAGTGATCTGCGTACATAACAATAAGATGGTATTCAACTGTAAGCAATTGCTTGATATGGGCAGAATCTTTTTGTATTCCTATTTTGAAATAAGGTTCTTTCCTGTTAAATGTCTAGGTTTGGAGATGATACACAAACCCTTTTTAGTTGAAGCACAAGTTCTTCCTGTTCTGGTATTTAAACAGAACAAATGTGTACTAATATGTATCAAATTAGAAAGAACGGGAGCTTCTACCACACATACAATGTTCTGGTGTTCTATACTGATCCTATTTCAATTTCCAGGCAAGGAGGAGTTCTATTAAGTTGGATATTTATAGGAAATTTTCAAATGCATTAGCAATAGCTGTCGTTGCTTCAGTCGTTTGGATCGGTTATGAGGTATGAATTTCAGTTTCTGTAGAGTTCTATTTGTACTTTGCTCTGGTGATTTTACTTCAAAATCAACATACTTTTAGTACTGAACCCTAATTTTTCCACTTCATTAAGAAACTACTTTGATCTTGCCCTGTTGAAGAGTTTCATATTTCCTTTCAATAAAGGAGTTCCATATTGACGTATATTTATATTGGAAGACATTTTGTTTTCTTAAAGAATTAAAAAGTTGGGCCACCTAAATGATGGTCATCTGCAGAATGCTGGTCCAAAGAAATGCATTATTTTTAGTGGGTAAGCTATGATTAAACAGTGGATACTGATGGATCCTTGTTTGGGAGTATGTCACCAACCTCAAGAATTAACAAACTTATCTGCCTTGGTGAACTACACTTTGGTGGCATGAAGGGCAGCAATTGTTTTCAACATTTGAGTCTATGGCCGAGTTGTTTCTTTGTTTGTGATCACGAAAACAAATGAATGATTATGGATTTAAAAAACAGGTTCAGACCTCATACTTTTATCCTCCAAAACAATGAACGTCTACCAACATAGTCCAAACCAATTCTCATCCATTTTTCTGGAAGTTTGTTTAGAAATTAAAAAGATAACAATTTTATGCTTAATTTTTAATAAAAATTAATTGTAATAACTGTAGGTAGTATTCATTACCCTAAAAGGCAATATTACTATGAAGTTGTTAAGAGGTAAGGGCAAAATGGAGGTTATGTATGTGGCTTCTATCTAGTAAGGAGTTCAAGGGACTTAAACCTGCTGATTTCCTAGCGTCATGGGAGGGTTGTTTGTCTGGAGCTCGTAGGATGGCTAGACCTTCTGTCCTTGGAACCATAGTGGTCTAACTTCGTTGGCCTTCACAGAGTCAGTTGGGGTTAGGGACTCAAATGAGGCGGAACTCCTTAGTATGAGAAGAGCATTGATCATTTGGAAAGTCTTCGGACATGTCTCATTAGTAATTGAAAAGGATTCGACAAACGCAATTAAATGGGCCAAGGGACTAAAGTGACCCCCCCTGGAGATTGATTACCACAAGAAGGGAAATTAGGGCTTTAGCATTGGATTGGATGTTTCCTTTGTTCAAATCAACCGCACAACGAATGGCGCGGTAAACTTCTTTGCCAAAAATGGAATAAAAAATTCAATCTCCGGGGTGTTCTTTATTTGAAAAATGCAGATTTTGAGCATCGATTTTTGCATAGATGTTGATGAATGTTTATATTTTTGATGTAGTTCGTTGTTAGTTGCTTGCTACGTTTTTATTTCTTGGTTTTTATCTTTTCTAGATCTTTTTACTTGATGTTCTTGTACTACTTTTCGTTATCAATAATATCTTGTTACCTCTCAAAAAAAAAAAAAATTCAGTTGTGGAGTCCATAGTAGACCAAATGGATCCAAATCTCCCCACACCCATCTACTCTCCTCAATTACACCTGTACTCAATTTGACACCAATTTGACTTTTAAAGACATTGATCTAACTTGATAAATTTTCATCACTGGGTAAATATAAAATTGTGAGTTCCTTAAAAAACATGGCTTCTCTTATCCAATAAAGATGAAATCCATAAGCATCATATAGAATCCAAGGCCTCTCACACCCATTCATGCGAGCTCAAATGGCACCTAGTGGCCGTTTGCTCCAAACTTTGTCCAAAGAAATCTGCCCCCAAGGTAACATAAATATGCATGATCATTAGATCTTCAGGATTCTCTCCACTTGCAAAATAATATTGCATTACATTGCAGTGCCAATACACGATGGATGCCCAACTCAAAAAAGGATGCCTGTCATGTTGTAATGGATAACAACACAAAGATTTGGGGAGCAATCTAACTTCACAATTATTGTGGTTCTGGAATTATTGTGGTATTTCTCTCATGTGAACACTAGGTGTATCAACCAAGTATTACATGGGATTGTTCTCATGTAAACACTTATTGTTGAACAGGACTGTTCTTTTATGTGGATGCTAAGTATATCAGGAAGTATTAGAATGGGTCTGCTCTCGTTTTAACACTAGATGTCTCTCATGTAATAAATGGGTAAGATACAAAGTATTCCACTCTAGCTTCAAATAGTCATGTAGTTTTGGAACCATTGTTAGGGCTGCTGCCATGTTAATCGGATTGTTATCATGTGATTACCAAGTGTTGAACAGGACCAGAATGGGTCTGCTTTGATCGTACCACTAAATGTCTCAGGATCTATTTCTTTCCTTTCACTAATGCTGACTCCTTACTGCAGGTTTACTTCAAAGCTACAGATCCTTTTAATGAACGGTGGCAGAGTGCTTGGATCATCACTGCCTTTTGGGACATACTTGCCTTTGGGTTGCTGTGTGTTATCTGCTATCTCTGGTCACCATCTCAAAATTCACAACGGTAGGAGGTTTGGATTCTTCTTTATAATCTTAGTCATTTGAATCGTTGCTCTCTCCATGACTTGGATGCATTTCAACACCAGGTATGCCTACTCAGATGAAGTAGGAGAAGAAGCTGAGGAGGAAGAAGCTCAGTCTCTAACCAGAGGAACATCAGAAGGTGATTTTGCATTAGTCAAGCAAGAGAAAGAGATAAGTCTAGGGAGCACAGATGTTCTCAATGCAGAAAATGGCCCAGAAGAAGATAAGAGAGAATAATCTGGAGCAGTCATATATGCACAGTGCGAAGAACAAGAGGTTTTGGGTTGATTTCCCTATCCTTGTCTTTCAGATTGTAATTCTTTCGCATTTGCTTGAGCCATTTTAGGATAGAGATGGCCCGATGCCAATTGGTCGGGAGACCCAAACATGTAACATTTTTTTCCACAACGCCAGAAAACTTACCGTTTCACTGCGTGTATGCTGCTCCTGTGTTCAGGATGTATTGTAAATCCCTCCTTAGATATGTGGCCTGTAATCAATTGATTGAGAATCCCAAACAGGTATTATTTTTTCCACCAAAGTGATAGGCCAAGGCATTCTGCAAGGAGCTATAAGCCGAATCCCAAGTACTTGGGATAAGCTTCAGTGGGTCTTGCACGTGTAGAATAACAGATAAGCTTCAGTGGGTTGTGCAGTTGAGAGTTTTACGTATGAATGGGTCCTCAGTTGGTTGAGAGTTTTACGTCACTTTTCTTTCATGCAGTTATGTTGGGTTCTTAGGTGTCCAGTTATTTGTTCCTAGTTTCTTTCATTTCAGTTTGCTTGCTTGTATGTGGCCTTGCTTATTTAAGCAGCCATCAGTTGTTAATAAAGGAAAAAAGAAATCATTTGCATTCAAATTGTGGTACTTTTCTCACCCGAAGAGAAACAAGTTATATTAGCATTTATATACTTGAGTTGGGACCTACCATTTGGCCTCAGAGCCAGGTTTATCATGGGAACCAATAAAAAACGTATTGAGTAGTTGGAAGATGGGCTACACAAGATGGAGTTCGGCATGGCCGATAGGCTTCGTCATGTGGAAGAGACTCTCAACCACCCCTCCGATATCTTGCTTGCAAAACAGGAGAACCCCAACCACCGCAACCATCACCGGGAAGGCAACGACGGGGGATGATTGGTGGTATCTTCCAAAACAGCAAAGCTCGAATTTCCTCGATTTTCAGGAGATGATCCGACGGAGTGGTTCAATCGTGTGAATCAATTTTTTGAGTTCCAAAATACTCCCGAAGCCCAAAAAGTCTCCTTGGCCTCCTATCACTTGGAAGGAGAGGCCAACCAATGGTGGCAGTGGATTCCCAGGACGTTCCAAGAAGAAGGACGAGTTCTCTCGTGAGTGAATTTTGAAGACGAACTCTGGGCTCATTTTGGACCTTCGGAGTGCGAAGATTTTGAGAAGCCCTTACGCGGATAAGGCAGGTTGGTTCTTTACGCGATTATCAAAGAGAATTCGAGCTCTTGGGCAATCAAGTACAGGGATGGACGCAAAAAGCTCTTGTAGGAACTTTTATGGGCTGCTTAAGGACGGACATCTCGGATGGTATACGGATGTTTAAGCCCCAGACATTAAAAGAAGCCATCAGTTTAGCAAGAATAAAGGATGATCAACTTGCTAGACAGAGGAGGTTTGTAAGGCCTGCACCACCAATGCGAGCTCCCCTAGCTCTTCCACCTACTCATCAAGCAGCACCACCAGTCCCTGCCACTCCTGTGCGGCGACTCTCTTGGGAAGAAATGCAGCAGAGACGAGCCCAAAACTTATGTTTCAATTGTAATGACCGATTTACTGCAGGACACAAATGTCAAGGACCAAGGATACTCATGTTGGAAGGTTACGAGGATAACGGCGACCTGTTATGCGACAATATCATTGATGAACGGCCAGCTGGAGAGAATCATGAAGGATCTTCTGAACCCGAAATTACGCTGCATGCACTAACGGGATGGACCGTGCCCAAAACCATGCGGATCGCTGCCAGAATCTGTGCCCACGATGTCATTGTCTTAATCGATAGCGGATCGACGCACAACTTCATTAGTAAGCGTATGGCCAATCTGCTGCGTCTACCGGTGGTGCCTATGGAAAGCTTCACAGTCCGAGTTGCTAATGGAGAAAATCTCAGTTGCTAAGGGAGGTTTGAGGAGGTACAAATCGATTTGCAGGGCACCCTTTTTTCTTTAACCCTTTATTCCTTACCTCTCACAAGGTTGGACGTAGTTTTGGGAATTCAATGGCTTGAGCTACTTGGTTCTGTGGTGTGTGATTGGAGGGAGTTAACCATGGAATTCATGTGGGAAAACCAGACCAAGAAATTGGTAGGCATCGACGGGCAACATATCCAAGCGACATCAATCGAAGAGTTGACTAAAAAAATTCATCCTAGCCATGCTCTATTTGCTCTATGCCTACAGGTTGCCAATACGGAACCACAAAAAAATATTCATTCAAGCATGCGAGAGATATTGCAGGAATTCCCAGATTTGTTCATAGAGCCCTCGAGCTTACCACCAACACGGGAGGTTGACCACGGCATTGCCCTTAAGGAAGGAACCGAACCGATTAATGTTCGGCCTTACAGGTATGCGCATTATCAGAAGAACGAGATCGAGAAGCAGGTCCATGATATGCTGCAATCCGGGCTTGTGCGACCCAGCACTAACCCCTTCTCATCACCTGTATTATTGGTAAAAAAGAAAGACGGGAATTGGTGCTTTTGCACAGATTATCGAGCGCTCAACGCTGCTACCATTAAAGACCGATTTCTGATCCCCACCATGGATGATATGTTGGATGAGCTCTACGGTGCTTCTTATTTTACCAAGCTTGATCTGCGGGCGGGATACCATCAGGTACGGGTTAAACCAAGTGATATCCATAAAACTGCTTTCCGAACACATAATGGACATTACGAATACTTGGTTATGCCATTTGGCTTATGTAATGCACCTTCCACATTCCAAGCTATCATGAACTCCATCTTTCGACATCATCTTCGAAAATTCATATTAGTTTTCTTTGATGATATTTTAATCTATAGTCCGGATTGGGATCAACATTTAGTGCTTGTAAGGCAGACCTTCGAAATATTGAGGCAGCACAAATTCTTTGTTAAAGCTAGCAAGTGTGCATTTGGGTAACAAGAATTGGAGTACTTGGGGCATATCCTCGCTAGTCAAGGCGTGAAGGTGGATGAAAATAAAATTGTTGCTATGGTAGCCTGGCCTCGACCTACTAGCATTTCGGAATTACGTGGGTTTTTAGGTTTGACAGGGTATTACCGGAAGTTCGTCAAAGATTACGGCATTATAGCTTGGCCTCTTACCAATCTTCTCAAAAAAGGCCAATTCGGATGGCACGGAGAAGCTGAAACCGCCTTTCTTGCTCTCAAACAGGCCATGACGACCACTCCTATATTAGCCATGCCAAACTTCAACGATGCTTTCACTATTGAAACGGACGCATCTGGGGAAGGAATTGGAGCAGTCCTGTCTCAACAAGGCAAACCAGTGGCATACATGAGTCGAGCCCTCGGAGTGACCAAGAAATCCTAGTTGACGTACGCCAAAGAGATGTTGGCTATCATCGAAGCCATACGCACCTGGCGGCCTTACCTTCTAGGCCAAAAATTCTATATTCAGACCGATCAACGTAGCGTCAAATATTTTCTAGAGCAACGAAGAGCAACTCCGGAGCAACAAAAATGGGTTGCTAAGCTTCTGGGCTACGATTACGAGATTAAATACAGACCGGGTCGTGAGAACTCGCAGCTGATGCTCTCTCTCGAAAACGGGGCAGTCCCATTCTCCACCATATTTTCTTTCCGCAAGTTAGCTTCTAGGAGGAAATAAAAAAAGCTGCAGAAGAAGACCAGTACATTCAGTCGAAGGTCCGTATGACCACGGAACAACCTGGAGGATCATATACATGGCGCCAAGGGTTATTACTATACAAAGGAAGAGTCATTGTTTCGAACGATGCCGCCTTGCGGGCCAAACTGTTACACGAAATGCATGACACCAAGGTGGGGGGTCATTCGGGCGTCCTACGTACGTTCAAGAAGTTGGGGCAGCAGTTTTATTGGCCTGGAATGCATAGATCAGTGCAAGACTACGTCAAAGGATGCGAGGTCTGCCAGAAAATAAAAGCCGAGACTTTAGCTCCAGCTGGGCTTCTTCAACCGCTGCCGATCCCGTGCCAAGTATGGGACGACATCACCTTAGACTTTATTGAGGGCTTACCGGTTTCGCAAGGAAAAAACACCATCATGGTAGTGGTCGACAAACTTAGTAAGTCCGCTCATTTCCTTACTTTAAGTCATCCTTTTACTGCAAGAACTGTAGCCGAAAAATTTGTGGAAGGCGTTATCAAGCTTCACGGCATGCCCAAATCAATTGTCAGTGACCGGGACCCAATCTTCATCAGTAACTTCTGGAAGGAATTTTTCAAGCTGTCGGGCTCCAAACTACAGCTCAGCTCCGCATACCACCCGCAGACGGATGGCCAGACGGAAGTCATCAATCGCTGCGTCGAACAATATCTTCGGTGTTTTGTTCATCAGTGGCCACGGAGATGGAGCGGCTATTTACCTTGGGCGGAATACTGGTATAATACGACTTACCATATTTCGACAGGGATGACCCCTTTTCAGGCGCTGTATGGAAGATTGCCGCCCCCCATTCCGACGTACAAAGACGGCCTTTCACCGGTACATGAGGTTGATCAGCAACTCATAAATTGAGACGAACTGTTACGGCAACTAAAGGCCAACTTAGAAAGATCGGTGAACAGAATGAAGCAGATGGCGGATAGGAAGAGAAGGGACATTTCATTCGATGTCGGCGAAAAGGTACTTTTGAAGCTGCACCCATACCGCCAGCAAACGGTCTTCAAACGGGTCCATCAGAAACTAGCTAGCCGTTTTTATGGGCCCTACCAGATTTTAGAGAAGATCGGACCAGTCGCATACAAATTACAACTACCAGAAGGGACACGCATTCATCCGGTGTTCCACGTGTCACTACTTAAGCGATACCAGGACAACGGGGGAATTGCTGAGACCAAACAAGCTGAGTTACCACCATTCACCGACGAAGGAGTAGTTATTTTGGAGCCTCAAGCTATTTTAGACTACCGCTGGATCATGCAAGGAACCCAGCTTGTCGAAGAAAGCTTGGTGCGCTGGAAGCATCTTCCAGCCGAGGAAGCAACGTGGGAACCAACAGACATGCTACGGGAGAGGTTCCCAAAAATGGACCTTGAGGACAAGGATCCACTTGATGGGGGAGGTATTGAAAGGCCAAGGCATTCTGCAAGGAGCTATAAGCCGAATCCCAAGTACTTGGGATAAGCTTCAGTGGGTCTTGCACGTGTAGAATAACAGATAAGCTTCAGTGGGTTGTGTAGTTGAGAGTTTTATGTATGAATGGGTCCTCAGTTGGTTGAGAGTTTTACGTCACTTTTCTTTCATGCAGTTATGTTGGGTTCTTAGGTGTCCAGTTATTTGTTCCTAGTTTCTTTCATTTCAGTTTGCTTGCTTGTATGTGGCCTTGCTTATTTAAGCAGCCATCAGTTGTTAATAAAGGAAAAAAGAAATCATTTGCATTCAAATTGTGGTACTTTTCTCACCCGAAGAGAAACAAGTTATATTAGCATTTATATACTTGAGTTGGGACCTACCACAAAGCACCTACTATTACCTCTCTCTCTCTCTCACCCTCTCTTTAATCTGGTAGACTAAAGTAGAAGATAGGAGGATACAATCTGGAGCGAAAATGCAGATTGCCTGAGAGAATAGGATTTATTTCCCTAGTCTTCCTTCAAGTTGAGATTCTTTCTCTATTGATTAAGCAAATGATGGATGAATATCACCAGATGCCAATTTGTTAGGGACTCAGAAAATTATCATTTTGTTCTACCAAAGCTAGAAAATTACCTCCCTCCTCCTCTCTAGGGAGAAATATCTCATACAAGTAAAAGTATAATGCATCAGACGTTTCTATGCTCTTGAAAAATTGGCGAAGACACGTTATAGTCACTTTTTTACCCTGAATGAACTAAAATATTCTGCTGCTAGAAGAGCCGCTGGCAGGAAGCCCTCAAATGGCTAGAAAATAACGGATCACTTCCAGCCCGGCACATACAGCCAGCAGTGCACTTGGCACTGCTAATTGGTGTTGTAATCTTAAATCTTAATTTGATGCAGAAGTACATTTGCAGTCAGCACAGAATATCCACTCTTCTTATTTTTTATTTTTTTTAATTGCTCCCAAAAAAGAATCTTCTATCATGGCAAGCTACTGGGTAACAAAAATGCCATGATATCTTGCATGCAGACCACAGAGATACTAACTAGTAACTACGAAGATCCTTCATAAATGGGCACTCCCATCTTCCCTACTATTAAAGAAAACTGGAAGAAAACTTCTCCCAATACCACAAGCTGAATCCATTCTATTCCCGTGGTTACCTAGACCTCGGAAATCCAATGTGGTGTCGTCATTTGTGCAGATAAGGGATGTGAGGGATGCAGCGACCTCACCTGCAAACCAAATGAGCTCCCCATCTACAGGCATGAGGAGCTGGGCTGGGCTAGGCTGGACCCAAGGTGGAAGTGGTAATGACCAAGCGCAGCAGCGAGTGACTGGGCTACTTGACTTCCAGTGACCATGATGGCCACATTGGCAGCAGAATTGATGACCGGGAGACCAAACGTGATACTATCTCTTGGTGCATCAGACATAGGATACCCAAGGTGAAAAAATGGCTGCTGGAAGATATCAGCCATATCGCCTGATATCCATCATATCGGATATCAGCTGATCTCTCTCTCCAGCCGATTATAAATTTTTTTTTTTTTAAATAAAAATTCTAGAAAATTTAGAGAAGAATCTGGAGATTATAGGGATTATGAATATGTAATTTTTCCATTAAATATCGGACATCTACATGTTAAAAAATAATTTTCAAGTTATGAAATCGAGATTTCCAAAAAAAATAATTAAATATAAGATAACAAAAAGTAATAGAAAAATTACAAAAAAAATTGTAGAAATATTTTGATAATTTGTTGACTTATGTAAAGAGTGTACTTTTTAAATTATGACATATATAATTTTATAATTAATTAATATAATGGTTGAAAATTTAGAAAAAGTTGAAGAATAATCCAAACAAATTTCTAGAAATATTATGATAATTTTTTTAAGTTAGTTATTGAACTGATAAGCACTCAAATGTATATAATGCAGTCGAATATTCAAAAAAATTGTGATAATATGCATTCTAATTTCATATTTATTATAAAAAAAATTGTTCTATTACAATAAATGTAAAATCAATATGGAGGTTCTTCGAACTTGTAACTGGGGACGTTATAATGAATGATGAATAAATGTTGTACATTTGTCTTACAAATTAAGAAATGTACTTGTATATTGTAATTGTTGGAAGACAATTCAAGTGTATTTCTTGACTTTTTTGTCTATAGGATTTTTATTTGATTTATATGATAATTAAATCCAAACTCTTTTGAGAATCACACTATTCTAGCTTGAGATTATAAGCATAATATAGGCATTTAATAGTAACATATGTTTTTGTTTATGCACATTATTGTTAAATGATCAAAATGATTAATTAGAATATTTTATATATTTTCAATGTTTTCTCATAATTTTTATTATATAATTTTATATTATCTTTTTTCAAAATAAAATGTCAAAATGGGCACAATGCCAAAACATTTCACGAACATATAAAACCAAAATGAGTTCGAGAACAGATGCGACGCATCCAAATGACTCTAAATTTAGTGTAGCATGGTAGAGGTGCAACTAGCGATATTTTCAACATATCGGATATCTTGGGCGGCGAGACAAATCAAGTGAAATATCGCAACAATATCGCCATTTTACCACCAATTTTTGCATGGGCCCCACGTGGAATTCAAAAGTAAAAAATTTACCTCCAACGCAAATCGGCCCAAGTAACCCGATATCGGCTATCGAGACTGATACTTGCACAGAAATATCGGCCAATATCGTCTCAAAAAAGTTTTTTTTTTAGATTTTTTTTAAAAAAATAGTTTTTACTGATATTTAAGTTTATCGGCCGATTTTCAAGCAGATCAGATGGCCAAAATATCGTCCTAGATGCCCGATTTTTAATATGTACAGCTAATACTAAATATATCGGCCGATTTTTTTACCCTTGAGGACATCCACTGGGTCCCCTCTCCCAGAAGGGGGTGGCGGAGAAAAAGCGATACCACACTTCCATCACTCCGGAGAACAAGGAGTATGAGGTCGAATCTGGGGCAGTCACTAGACCTAGAAACACCCACTGTTCCATTACGCACTAGCTGACGGATCATAAACTCACAGTCCTCAGTAGCTGCCTCAGCCGACACACCATAGTTCACACTGCACAGAGACAACATGTGCTGGGAGTAGGGGTGTAAATGGGTCCAGATCAGGCCCATTAGCGTTATTGGACCATCCAAATCCGGCCCATTTACACAAGATCTATTAGGATATGGATCTGGACGGTCCAATAAGCTTATTGGACCGTCCACGGCCCATAAAGGGTCCAATAAGCTTATTTAGTCTAATTTGATTTGTTTAATAATCTTTAAACTTTATAATAGTTAAAAAATATTAATTAATTTGATAAAAATATTTTTTATGAACTATGTATTAAACAATTGACATTTTTAATATATGCATCAACATCCACATGAGTAATTAAAATTAATTCCTTTATCATTTTTTTTTCTTTTGAGTATTTGTTTTTGACACTTTAAAAATATGCTGAAAAACTAGTAAAGTATCATCTATCATTATAAAACTTAAAAATAATAATCCCAATGGTGAGAGACTGATAGAGTAATCACATCAACGGTCA
This sequence comes from Chimonanthus salicifolius, assembly GCA_013350335.1. Lineage (NCBI taxonomy): Eukaryota > Viridiplantae > Streptophyta > Magnoliopsida > Laurales > Calycanthaceae > Chimonanthus > Chimonanthus salicifolius. The sequence continues at coordinate 40,398,009 of CM023535.1, forward strand.
AGATCATCTTAAGGTCCGAAACACTAAAACAAAATAAAATAAAATAATACAAATTACAAATATTAAATAAAAAATGCATTTAAAATAAAATATCATATCTCTTTCGTGGGCTTCCAAAATCAAACCTGAGTAGCAAAAGTGAGAAAATGCATTAACGATGCAATATAAAAAATAATAATTATAAATGAGATTAAGCAAAATTGCCTCAGCATAAAAAAAAAAATGCTTCTTATGGAGTGAGAGAGAGACCTATATCATGAAGAATGCCGCAAATTCTACCAACAAAGTTAGAAATAAGAGTAAGGAAGGAGTAGGAGTTTAAAGACAAAAATTTAACATGTAATAAAAAATAAATAAATTTAGAAAAGAGAATTTTGGTTGGATCATTGCTCCCAACCATCCCTTTCACATAGGAACCTGAGCTTTCAGGTCATTCCCTTTGCCCACCTTCTTCTTCTTCTCCTTCTTCGTACAAGTCAAATTCTCTCTTTTTATTACCTACACAGTTAAAAATAAGAGTACGGAAGGAGTTTAAAGACAAAAATGTAAAATGTAATAAAAAATAAATAAATTTTAAAAAGAGAATTTTGGTTGGATCATTGCTCCCAACCATCCTTTTCAAATAGGAACCTGAGCTTTCAAGTCAGTCCCTTTGCCCACCTTCTTCTCCTTCTCCTTCTTTCGTGCAAGTCAAATTTTCTTTTTATGTACTTGTTCCTTTCTCTCTAATTTAATTTCTTCCTCTTCATCCTCTTCTTCATTTCCCTCCAAAAAACAAAAAAAAAAAATTCAAATAATTAAGGTTACTTTTACTTTTCACAGGGAAAACATATAGAATCTTTAAAATTGCTCAATCTGGCGCATATGAAGTACCTAAAGTTGTAGAACCATCCAGTGATAGGCACTGCCATGAACAGAAAGTGGAATTACAACATAAAGAGAACAGAGTACCACTATGCAGTTCATATTTGGACTTGGTAAATTCTTTCTATAAATCCACTACCTTAACATAAGTTATTGTTGAGGCGCAAAAGTAGAGGCATCAATATCATCCACAGCACATGTAAGTCAAACATAAGAAAAACCATAAAACGAATTGATATTGATCGGGTAAAATTTTATTTAAAACTTAAAGGATTACCACTCATTATTGGCAGTCCACGTAGAACCCAAACTCATATTACTATCCTCAACTTCAAGCGAGTCCAACTCCTATCCACCTAAGAATAGAGAGATATCCATACAAAGAATAAGGAGGATGATAGATGCTATGGGAAACATCAATAATTAATGATGAGAGCATACATTCCATAAGAAGATGAGAAAAAACTTGCAAGCAACATAAATGTAAATTTTCCACAAACTCAACAACCCACAAACTCAACCCAACATAAATGATATAAATGTAAATGGAACATAATGACATAGATGTAAATGGAACATACTTCAACCCTAAACACCATCTGCTCTTGTAGAAAAGCCTAACATTCTCGCAATACCGTCATAATTTTTCACTTTCAATGGCCAACCAAATCAGTGCATGAGCAGTACAGTGACAATCTTGATGTTTGGTCATAAAATCTCCTTATTTGATGTCTGGTCATAAGATCTGTCATAGAATTCAATGGAACTCATCCAGTAAGGCTTATTATCAACCGCTTAACCTTTTTGTTGCTGCAAATTGTGTTGAACACTGAACCATTCCAACTGTATGATTTGGAGGCATGGAGTTTTGTCCTTGCTGCTGTTGCTGCTTCTTCCTGTATCTCATCATACTTTACTCATGGGAAAAATCACTTTCACCAGTCTCTAGTCTCTACTGGAAATGCAGATTTGCTTTCAAAGCACCAAGTATCATAAGGTCTTGGAGGGCCTTATCATGAGAAAATCACTTATGCTCAGCATTTAGCAACATTGTCTGCTTCCCTGACAAAAATGTCAATCTTCCATTGATTCCATTGCTAAGTGTAATTTGTAATTATATATCGAAGATTTAAATTAGGAATGACTAGAAAGACCCAGTTCAAAATTTTGGGTCTTTTCCTCATTAGCTGTCTATGATTTTCTAGATCTTATGAAAATGATGTCTTCTTTAAAAAAGAAAACAATTTACTGTATCCAAGATAATCTTTTAAATTTGGAACTTTCTATATAAGAAAATTATTTTGTTTTCTTTTAAAGGTTATCTAAAACACTTGAAAATGCATGCAAATGATTGAAACAACTAAAATGCAATATATATATATATATATATATATATATATATATATATAAAAGTAGTAAACTTTTTAAAGACATATGTAGAGAGAGTCAAGAAGGATATGTTAAAACAGAGTGACGGAGAGTAAAACAGTTCAATTGGAAATTATTTATAAACTAGAGAAAGGGTAAGAATTAAAGAGCATAAAAAAGGGTAAAGTTGAATATGGAGCAAAAGAAGATAGGGTGTTTGATACGAAAAACGAAGGAAAATAGGGTGTTTGGTACGAAAAATAGAAATGTGGGACTAAAAAATTTGACTCTATATTAAAAAAAAAAATTGTTTGAAATGTAGATTTGATTAAATTGATTACATGCCCATGAGGCCTCAATAGCTAGGGTATTTATATTTACCTAATTCTTGTAGTGACTGATTCCTGAAAGGAATCCATTGCTAGTAACATTTCAATTCAGAATTCATTCAGGTGAATCATTTGCCAGTGCAGTTCTTCTACATGGTCCATAAACCCTTAAGGAGAATCATTCAGTCAGGGACACAATATGTAAAAAAGAATCAATATCCAAACTACAAATCGGACTTAAAAAATTACAGAAGAACCACAAATAAAATGCACTGAAAAGAACCCCAAATAAAATGCACTTAATGCTGATCAAATTTCTACAATGGATAAACACCAACTCCCACATCTTAAAACTAGCAAACAAGCCTCCTAAGTTCTAACCACATCACCATGGCAATGAAAAGAAAACCCAAAAAGAAGACAAAGGGAAAGGGAAAAAGGGACATATAACACCCCGGATTTTCAAGTTATCAATATATATGAAATTTGCCCATTTAAATTATGAATTATTGGATATATACCTTAGATGGGTAAGTAGTTGGGTCAATTGCCCAATTAAGACCCAACAGATGGTGGTTATGGTTCAATTGAATTAATTGGGTCAAGATTGTTAATTGGGTCAAGATGCTCAATTGGGACCCAATGGGTCGTGTTTGACTTGGTTGACTACCAAGTGAGTTCAAGCCTAATTAAATTGGGCTGAATTGAGTTGGAAGGGAATCAAGTGATTAACTTGATTTTAAGTGAGTTAAGTGAGTTGAGTTTAAAAGAATTAAAATTGAGTTATGGTGAGTTGAGTGTGTAACGCCCCGCCCTTTTTCACTCGCTTTTTCCCATAAATACAGTCTATTTTTTTTTTTTTTATAACAGAGTAGAGTGATAGAGCGCAGGACGTCACGATGCGAGCTAAGTCTGAATTTCCAAAATCCGACCCTTAACTACCCAACCCTATGTGTGTATGGACCAAGTCCACGAAAATGGTTCACACATAGCAATATCAACTTGCAGAATAAAAATCATAACCTGAGGAATCATAACATCAATTTGCGGAATCATAATAGAACCAAGGTCTATTCCAAACAGATAGCAAAGTACGTCAAGTCCTTATCCATAATTAAAACATCATAATTATCTAATAAATCGTCCAACCATCTAAGTTATTACATTCCGAAACCTAGATACTCGAATACAAGTTCATGAGTAACTTTATTCAAAACATATAAAATAAGTCTTCCAAGCTCCTATGCCTGGCCCGTCTTGCGTTCATCGTTCCCATAATTTCCTGTATCATCAACTAGGGTAGAAGTAGGGCGGTAGAACAACGCGCTCAGTAGGTATTCCAGTTACGGCTAACACATGGTTAGTACAAAACATATATTATAACATAATATCCAAAACCATAAAACCATGCTATGCAATGATGACAAATGTAATGAGTCCCACCCATCACATGTACATAAAAGTACCCACCACATAGGTCTTTCGGACGCCCCGACGGAGTGTGGACCCTCCGGAATCTTATTGATGGAAATCACATTAAGGTACCGCACATAGGTTTTTCGGACGCCCCGACGGAGTGTGACCCCTCCGGTTACAAATCCTTCACCCCATGCCATGCATGAGATGCCAATGAAATACATGCTATTTTATAACATAAATATAGCATTTAAAATCACCTTTAAAACATATCCAACACATGCTATTTATACAAATAAACATAGCATTTAAAATCAATAAAAAGCAGGTCCTTTAAAACATAATCTCATAAAAAATAAGATAAACACAAAGTACATAAACCATGGTTTCAAAAAGGTGGAATCCTACCAAAGACCGTTACGTATCTTTGCGTCTTTCGTTTGGTAACCACTCACGATTGCAAACGTCGTGTGAGATCCCGTTACCTTATAACACAATAATTAATCATAATCAAGTCCCACTTGATTTTCAAGGTTCTAAGTCCATAAAAAAAACCCCATGGGGTTCGGCCATACACTATGGCCGAAACCCATGGTCTACCATTTTTGTCCATAATTACAATAATGCCATTGTTCATAACTATAGCCCTTTTTCTTGATTAGGTTCCAAATAATTCATTCGTACTTCTTTTAATCCAAAACACATAGTCCCATAAATAATTCATGGGGTTCGGCCATACACCATGGCCGAACCCAATGTTCAATATTTTCACAAAATTACAAAATTGCCATTGATTCCCTCATTCATTTAAATTTACAATAAGAACTTACAAAATTTCTTAACCAAATCAGGTCATCAAATACAACTCATGGGGTTCGGCCATACATCATGGCCGAACCCATGATTCTCCACTTTGGCATGTAATTACATTTTTGCCATTACCTTCATCATCAAACCATAACATACATTTTTGATTCATGGAGTTCGGCCATACACCTGGCCGAACCCATGATATCTTTGTTTCCAATCTTATCTCCACTTTCTATATTTAGAAGGTTTCCAAATTAATCTTCCACCCTTCCATAATTGGAAGGTTTCCATAAATAATCTCTACCTTCCAATATTAGATAGTTTCCATAAATAAACTCCACCTTTCTATAATTGGAAGGTTTCCAAATTAATCTTCCATGGTCTATAATTAGATACTTTCTAATTTCAATGTCCACCTTCCAAGAATAGAAACTTTCCATAAATACCACTTTTTAATTTGGCAACCTCCTTCCTTAATTAGAAGCTTTCTAATTTAGCCAACTCCTTCCATAATTGGAAGCTTTCCAAACTTAGCAACAAAATGCATTTACCAATCCAAAACAACTCCATGGGGTTTGGCCATACACCATGGCCGAACCCTATGGTTCATGATCTTGATTATTTAATCCCTTGAAAAGCTACATATCAATAACATTAACCTCTTATTAAATTTAACTGATTACCATCCATTATAATCAATTAAAAACATAAATATAATTGATGGGGTTCGGCCATACACCATGGCCGAACCTCACCCCTTTCTTTCCCATTCTTTTGATCCAATCAACTTAGCCATAAAGCAATCATGGTTCGGCCATGCCATGGCCGACCCACATCCCTAACCATATCTCCATTTAAAATCCTTTTAAGACATAAGCATAAATCCATGATCTTCATGTTTGAAAGCCCCATGAACTTATTAATAACTTCCATGGTTTTCATTCTTAATAACCCAATGAAATAAACCATATCTTCCTTTAATCAATCATGGGGTTCGGCCATTCACCATGGCCGAACCCTATGGTTCTTTTCTTTCCATTTAAAAATTATCAAATCATCATTCAAACTTCTTCCATGGGGTTCGGCCAAACACCATGGCCGAACCCTATGGTTATTTTTATTTCAAAACAATTTTATCAAATAAAAATACTAACCGTTTCCGATTTCTTGTTCTTCCAATCCTTCTCCTTTCTTCTTAATTTTTCCAAACCAAATAAACAACTTGCTGGCTGCCTTCTTCTTCTCCTTGATCTTTGGCGAGAATGAGAGATTGAGAGAGATAGAGAGCAAGAGTTCGAATAGGGTGTAAAACTGTGAGCCTCCCTATGTCTCCCCTTTTATCACTTCCTCTTGATCCAAAATTAGAAGGTGCTAAGATACACCATGCCCCATTGCCGTGTACCCTCTTATCTAGATTAGATAATGCCGTGAGCCCCTCCTTCTTTCCAATTAATCCCATAATAGAAAGTACCATGCGCCCGTTATTTATTTTTGGCCATTGCCGACCTTGGCTTCCCATTCCATGCGCATAACATATAGATATTCATATCTATCATTCGGCCATGCACATTTATTTTTATTCTTAGATAACTTCTTTATTTAATTTTAGACAATTTCTTGAATATGCAAGTCCTAAATATTTTATCAAAATATTCTAGCATATCACATAGATATGCATATCACTTATGTGCATAAACTTGGATTTAATAATTAAAATTCGGCCATGCACTATCCCATACACGGCCATACAATCTTTAAATATCTTATCAAGATATTGTAGCATATTATTTAATGTTTAGTCCCATTTAATTTTCAGTGGAACCAATCCCCCAATTCGTTGGTTCCTAATTGGGTCATAGCCCAATTCTTTATCCATATAAGTTCCAAGACTAATATTCACAATTTAAAAGAATAATTTTCATATAAATAATAAAATGAAAATCCGGGGTATTACAGAGTGGAAGTCAATGGGACCTCCATCTTAAGTGGGTGAAGTGTGAAGATGAAGGAGTCTTGGTTGTTTCAAAAACCCAAGTCAAACCTAAGGTTACACGTTGGACATGGGAGTTTCATCTCATGGATGAAACCCCCACTTGGATCATTAATGGAGAGATGTGGAGTTTTCTTATTTCAAAATTCAAACCAAGGGTACACGTTGGAGGGGGAGTTTCTCTCATAGACGAAACCCCCAAATGGAGTATTAATGGGAGATGAATGATTTTAGTGGTGGTTACACAAGATAAACTGTAACGCCCCACCCTTTTTCACTTGCTTTCCGAAAATCAGAGTCTAATTTTTTTTTTTTAAAAGTGATAGAGAGCGGGACGTCACGATGCGAGTTAAGTCCGAGCTTCCAAAGCCCGACCCTTAACTGGCCAACCATACGTGTGCGTGGACCAAGTCCACTAAAACAGTTCACACGTATTCAAGTTAACTTGCGGAATAAATCACATATGCGGAATAACAGTAGGATAACAATCCTATTCCAATTTAGATAGCAAGGTAGTCCAACACTTAACCATAATTATCATAACTTAAATATCCAAACATTAACCATCCAATCCATAGCAAATAATTATCATAACTTAAATATCCAAACATTAACCATCCAATCCATAGCAAATAAATCTACGTTATTACAATTCCGAATAACATAAACAACATATAGCTTAATCATCCAAGCTCCTAAGGTTGGCTCCAACCACGTCCTCATTCCATTCCCTTCCTGTGTCATCAACTAGGGTAGAAGTAGGGCATTAAAACAACGCGCCCAGTAGGTATTCCAATTAGGGCTAACACATGGGTTAGTATATAAAATCCAGATATAATATACCATATCATACTTGTAAAGCATCATATCCAAAGCAGAGAGAGATCCAATCATACAGATAAAAACTAGAAACCTTACATGATAATAAATATCATAATCATGCCGATTCAATGCCATGCCATGCTATCATATGCAATGAGTCCCACCCATCACAAACACATGGTATCCTCTTGATGGAAAGCTCCTCATCAAGGTACCCCCACAGTGGTCTTTCGGACGCCTCGATGGAGTGTGGCCCCTCTGGTTACCTCTTGATGGATAATGCACATCAAGGGACCCCCTCACGACTTACGGACACCCCGACGGATTATGGGTCTCAGGTTACATATCATCCCTCCCATGCCATGCATGAAATGCAAATGCCAACATGCTATAGAATATTACAAAACATAGCATGAAAATCCCATAATTGCAACATATTGTTTGATACCAAAATAACTTATCAAACATGAAATAAAATCATCATAAGTACATAATACATATCCATGGTTTCAATGATGTAGGAATCCTACCAATGACCACTTATGTGTCCTTGCGTTTTTGTCCAAAACCGCTCACTGATCGCGTCTAGCCGATCGTACACCGCTTGTGAGACCTCGTTACCTTATTACATATAAATTAATCAAACCAAATTCCATTTGATTTACCATTTGGTCTAAGTCCATAAACACACCCTTGTGGGGTTCGACCATACACCATGGTCGAACCTCACTTACTTTGATTTTAACCCTTCCTTTATTTATTACTCAATCACCACTTAACTAATTACTTAACCCTTAGTCCACCAAAATCCACTTTAGTGGGGTTCGGCCATACCACATGGCCGAACCTCACTCACTTGAGTTTGGTCCCTCTTTGTAATCCTTTGATCTTTATAAATTAAATAAGTCCAAGATCATTCATCCTTGATTCACACATCTAATCACTTATACAACAATTATTTAACCTTGATAATAACCTAAGTCAATAAAAATATTCCCCATGGGGTTCGGCCATACACCATGGCCGAACCCATGGTCTCTCGTTTCCATGATTCATTCATACATCTAAGCCTCTTGTACAAATCCATATCCAATAACAACACCCATGGGGTTTGGCCATACACCATGGCCGAACCCATGGTCCTTCAATTTTAACTATATTTACCTTTTTGCCACTATTCTTTCCATGACTAAACTCTCCTATCATATTTACATATCTAGGTCCATAATTGACCCATAAACATAAGTCTATAGATGGTCCACTAATCATGACATACAACCTTAAAAAGTCCTTAACAAATGTCTCCATTCCATAACTTGATAACCATTCATTTACACATGCATATAACCCTAAATGACCCATAGTATGGTTCGTCAAATCAAGATATAATACCAATGGACCCATTTAAAAATGGTTCATGGGGTTCGGCCATACACCATGGCCGAACCCATGATGTCTCATTTTCCCATCTTCTCCTTTAATTATTTACAATCTTTAATACATAACACAAGTCCCTCCATGGGAAATTTAATCATAACCTTAGGTCATCCTTTTCAAGCTAAGACTCCATAATTCATCCATTACATTTCTTCATGGGGTTCGGCCTCATACCATGGCCGAACCCATGGTACATGGTTCTTTACCATTTACCATCTTTGAGATCCCTTTTAAAATGATTAATATTATTCCATTGTTTCCCTCCTTTAGAACTCTTTAAAGTCACCAACATTAATCCATATAAAACCCTTTAAAATTATCAACAGCCTTCCATTTTAAAACATAAATCCAAGATTGGTCTTTTGATGGGGTTCGGCCATACATCATGGCCGAACCTCATCCAACCCCTTTTTGGTCTTTGATGGTTCTTGTGTATACCATTTAGGGTTTGGCCATGCAAGGCCAGCCCATGATCCATAATCATAATCCTTATAGGATCCATGCAAGAGTTCCTTTGTCATAATAAGACTAGGGTTCGGCCATGAAATGGCCGGACCACTTTCCTTGACCAACTTAATCAATCAAAATTCTATTAAGTACTTACCGGTTCCGCGACTCCTCCTGTTTTCTTCTCTCATTCTTGTTCCTTTGATCTTCCTCTTCCTTAGCCTTTTCTTCCTCCTTGATCCTTGGCCGAGTGTGTGAACTTGAGAGGTCTTGAGATGAAAATCCAAAGAGAGGATTCGGCCAAGAGGGTGTATGTTTGAGAGAGAGAAAAGCTTGGGATAGAAAATTCTCTAAGTCCTTTGTCTTTTGTCCTTGAGAGGGTCGGCCTTGAGTGAGAGAGAGAGAGAGTGAGATAAAACAAGAACTTCTCCTTGCTGCCCAATGTAAATCAGCCAAGGGTGGTGTCCTTTGGTTGATACCCCTTTGTGTAACTCCCATGACCTTTCAACTTCCTCATAATGATCTATATGGAGTTTCATCTCATGAAATGAAACTCCGACCCTTTCCAACGTGTAGCCTTGCATGTACTTTGTGTAACAACACAACTCTCCAACTTCCTCATCTTGATCCATGAGGGTCGACCAAAGGTGGTGTCCCTTGGTGGCACCCCTTTGTAACTTCCATGACCTTTCACCTCCCTCATTATCATTTGCTTTGGGGGTTTCATCCCATGAGATGAAACTCACCAACTTTGTGTCTCTTGGGTTTCCATCATGAGATGGAAACTCTCCCAACGTGTATGCCTTGTATGTCTTTGTGTAACAACCAACAACTCTCCAACTTCCTCCTTTTGATTCATGATGGTCGGCCAAGGGTGGTGTCCTTTGGTGACACCCCTTGGTAACTCCCATGCCCTTTCATCTTCCTCCTTTATAATCCATTTGGAGGTTTCATCCTTGAGATGAAACACTCCTAACGGTTTGGTTCTTGGGTTTCCATCTTGAGATGGAAACCCCCATGCTTCCAACGTGCAAGCCTTGGTGTAGGCTTGTGTAAAACCGCCACCTCCCCTTAATGATATATTTGGAGTTTCATGCATGAGATGAAACACCCATGCATCCAACGTGTAACCATTAGGTTTGACCTCATGACATGTAACTCTCCATTTTATCACCTAACTCACTTTATATGAAAGTCCCATTATCTTCCATCCAACTCATCTTCTTAATTCAACTCACTTAAAATCAACTCATTTAACTCACTTAAAATCAACCCAATCACATAATTCCATTTCCAACTTAATTCAGCCTCAATTAAGTAAGCTTGAACTCACTTGGTGGTCAACCATGTCCACCACGACCCATTGGATGACCCAATTAGCACTTTTGACTCAATTAAATAAATCTCACCCATTTAATTCAATTGATCCATATTCACAATCCGTTGGGTCTTAATTGGGCAATTGACCCAACACCTTACCCATCTAAGGTCTATATACATTAATTCATAAATTAAATGGACAATTTCCATATATAACCCTAGCTTGAAAATACGGGGTGTTACATAAACAAGGCACACCGTTGGAGCCTTGGGAGTTTCATCTCATGGATGAAACCCCCAAGTGGAGCACTAAGGAGGGAGGTTAATGAAAATGGGAGTTACACAAAGGGCTTTACCAAAAGGCATCACCTTTGGCCGATCACCCCATTGGAACAAAACAAGTTTGGTTTCCATTCACTCTCTCCCTCTCCCTCTTGGCTGTTTCTCTCCCTCAAACCCTCTTTTGGCAGAACACTCCTCAAGACAAAAGACTTAGAAAAGTTTTTGATCTCAAGCTATCACTCAAGGCCGAACTCTCTCTCTCTTTTCTCTCTCTCTCAAGTCTCACTCTCGGCCAAAGGAACAAGAAAGAAGGAGGAAGAGGCTAAGGAAGGAAAGGATCGAAGAACAAGTCGGAGCGAAGGAAAACCGGAGTAGTTACGGAACCGGTAGGTATTTTGATAGATTTTTAATAAAGTAAGGAAATATAGTCAAAGAATATGGTTCGGCCATTGCATGGCCGAACCCTAGTCATGTTATGGCTAAGGACCTTCATATGAATAAAAAGGGGTAGATGAGGTTCGGCCATGATGTGTGGCCGGACCCCATCAAAGGTTAGGATCATGGCTATTGGATTTAAAAGAGAAAATGAGGAACCATAGGGTTCGGTCATGGTGTATGGCTGAACCCCATGGAAAAAGATTTAAATGGATGTATCATTTTGTTTTAATGGAAAGGATGAACCATAGGGTTCGGCCATGGTGCATGGCCGAACCCCATGGAAGGACATTAGTTATTTTGAATGGATTTTTAAGGATGAAAATCATAGATGTGTGTGTATGATTTTAACAGGCTTTAAAGAACTTAAGTGGAGGTATGTATGAGAACCATAAAGAATTGAAAAGAAGGGCACAAAACCAAAGGGTGAGGTTCGGCCATGTTGTATGGCCGAACCCCACCAAGGAATATTTATGGACTTAGGGTTTTCATAGATGTTGAACTTATGTGGATTGATTAATAATTTTAATGGGTTTCAAAACATGGAAATTGTAGATGCATGTTAAGGATTTTAAAAGGGCTTTAAAGGAAGGAATGCTAATCATTTTAAAATGGTGTTAAAATGATAATTGGTTAAAGAACCATGGACCATAGGTTCGGCCATGGTCTATGGCCGAACCCCATGGAAGGTTGTTGATGTTTTTAAAAGGTTTAAGATGGAAATCATGTTGATGGACTTGGGGTAGTAAATGATGACCTAAGGATATGAGTGAACCCCCATGAAGGGACTTGTTTATGGACCTAAAAATGGTAATGAACTCAATGGAGAAAATGGAATTTAGACATCATAGGGTTTGGCCATGGTGTATGGCCGAACCCCATGAACCATTTTATGGGTGATTCATAGACCAATCATGTTAGATGAATGACTATGTAAGGAAAGGGAAATAATGGCAATATTGTAAATATAGGCTAAAATGAAAGATCATGGGTTCGGCCATGGTGTATGGCCGAACCCCATGAGGAATGTTTTTATGGACTTAGGTGGTTACCAAGTTTAGATGATTAAGTTAAAGGATCAAAAGACACAAAAGAGGGACCAAAATCAAGTGGGCGAGGTTCGGCCATGTTGTATGGCCGAACCCCACAAAGTTGTGTTTATGGATTTATGTTTAGATTGGAAATCAAATGGGACTTTAGTTTGACTTGTTGATATGTAACAAGGTGAAGGGACCTCACAAGGGGTGTACGATCGTGAGCGGTTACCGGACGAAAGTGCAAGGACACTTTAGTGGTCTTTGGTAGGATTCTACCTCTTTGAAACCATGGTTATTTAATATGGTTTAATCTCTTATTTTGATGATTTATGTTGTAAAAAATATTATGTTTCAAATATGAGGTTTTGATGCTATGATTATTCTATTACATAGCATGTGGACATATACATCTCATGCATGGCATGGGAGGGAAGTTTGTAACCGGAGGCTACGCTCCATCGGGGCGTCTGTAAGGTATTCGTAGGAAGACCTTGATGTGCATATCCATCAAGAAGAATCCGGAGAACACACTCCGTGGGGGCGTCCGTAAGGCAACTGTAGGGATACTTTGATGAGGAGAATTCCATCAAGATGTTATATGTACTTGTGATGGGTGGGACTCATTGCATTTGACATCATGACATGACATAGTTTTTATATGGTTTTGTTAATATGTTATTATATATGATTTGTACTAACCATGTGTTAACCCTATTTGGAGTACCTACTGGGCGCGTTGTCTAACGCCATACTTCTACCCTAGTGGATGACATAGGAAATGATGGGAACGACGAACGTGAAAGGAGCCAAGCATAGGAGCTTGGATGTCTTTAATTATATTTTATTTAAGTTACTCATGGACTTGTAATTTGAGTAGCTAGATTTCGGGCATGTAATAACTTAGATATTTTGCTATGGTTTGAATGGTTTGTTTGGATATTTAAGTAAAGATAATTATGGTTAAAGACATGGACTACTTTGCTATCTAAAATGGAATAGATTTAAGTTCTATTATAATCCGCAGTTTATGATTTAATCCGCATGTATATATTATTACGTGTGAACCGTATTCGTAGACTTAGTCCATGCACACGTATGGTTGGCCAGTTAAGGGTCAGGCTTTAGAAGCTCGGACTTAGCTCGCGTCGTGACGTCCCGCTCTATCACTCTTTGTTTATAAAAAAAAAAATTAGACTCTGATTTTCGGGAAGCGAGTGAAAAAGGGCGGGACGTTACAAGACATACTATAATCTAAAAACCCACCTCTGCATCAGCTTTGTAATGATCATCTTGCAGTAAAAAATGAAGAATCTAAAAAAAATTTACTTTTTTCAGACCATTAAATTGTCCTATAGTTCACTCTTTTGATAGTGTGAATGGAAATACGGGTAATGGGATTAATGGATTTGGCCGATGGGATCTGGTAGGTGTGGGCTTGTTGTAGAATGGGTGGAAGAGATGAGGATGGAAGAAGAAGGGATGGCAGAGAAGGGCAATACCTGGTAGTGATGGTACAGTTATGCAGTGAAATCCAAACAAGAAAAGGATGGGGAACAGGTGCAACAGCAATACACAATCCTTTTCTCAGCTGTGTATGCCCAACCTAGAAGAGGATGAGAGGCAGAGGCAGCAACAAGACACGACTTGTACAAAAGGGTCAGGACTGCAATAGAAAACGCGGAACAATAGAGAGGCACACGACTGAGCAACGGTGCTTGCAAATCCGGTGAAAGCAGGAACCCAAGGAGGAAGGGAGACTTCCGTAGAGAGCAGAGAGATCAAGAAGAGAGACTTCTATAAAGAGTAGAGAGATCGAGAGAGGCAAGAATGAAGAGTGGCAACTAGCGAGAGAGAAACCTTTACGGCAAGGTTTGGCTTTTATATTTTCAGATCATCCATGGATCGTACATGCACAGTCCACGGTCGGCCCATTATTTTAATGGATCCTTGGTTAGGATCCGAGAGTCCTTATTGGACTTTAGAATTCAGATCTTAAATGGACTCTTGGATCTAGATCGAACGGTCCATAGGCTAGATCTGGATCCATTTACACCTCTAGCTGGGAGTATGGAAACATGAAACAATAACAAGGCATATGTATTAGTAATCATTTCTTCCAGTGTTTAGTCTCCTCAATGCAAATGAAGCCTAATTTACTTTATGGGCTTGATCCACATAAGTAGATGTCAATACAACTGGTCCATTGAAAAATAAAATGGGGCCTTCAACAGCAGGGCCGTCTTAACCCTTTCACAAGAAAGGCAATCGCCTTAGGTCCCCGGACGAAGAAGGCCTCTCTCGCCGTAGCTAGGCTCCCATCCAAGTTTCTCTAGCCATAGGGGCTGAAGTTCGATGCAGCTATAAAAATGGGTTCTTGTTTCTCTCTTTTAGACTCTCAATCTCTCTCCAACCCTCTCTTTGTTGATTATTGGAGCCCAACAAGGACATCTTCACAAAAAAAAGAAATGATTTGGGTTTGTTTTTCCACGGCCATTATTCAACTAATTGATTGTAAATTATTCAGATTATATATAAAAAAAGAAGAAGATAAGAGGAGTAGAGAGAAGTCATCTCTCACTCTCTGTTTGCATTTCAGCTTACTTAGTATATTGATCTTTTAAAGTGTTCTTATTTTATTTTAATTACTGAATATGCTAATTTCACTGGGTTGAATATGCTAATTTCACTCGGATGAGTAAAATTTTCAATGCTTTGTGTTGTTGGCCTCTTGATCTTTTTAAGTTATAAAAAAATATTATCTAGAATAATTTATTTTATTATATATAATTAAAATTTTAATTAAATATTACCTATAATAATATGTTAAATATCAAGAAGGCCCATTTAGATTTTTTGCCTTAGGCCCCAACTTTTGTCTAGACGGCCTTGTTCAACAGAAGTCAATTTTGAACCCAAGAAACCCAAATCGACTACAGAAATCTAAAATAGAGGTGAGGATATTCCACTATCCAAGTGACGATTTGTGTAACCCCCCAGATTTCCAAGTTATTAATTTATATGAAAAATTACCCATTTAATTTGTGAATTTTAGATATGGACCTTAGATGGGTAAAGTGTTGGGTCATTGCCCAATTAAGATCCAACGGATATGTTATTGGTTCAATTTAAAATAAATGGGTAAGATGTGTTTAATTGGGTCAAGGTTGTTTATTTGGGTCAAATGCCCAATTGGGACCCAATGGGTCATGGTTAACTTGGATGACCACCAAGTTAGTTCAATTTAAATTAAATAGGGCTGAATTAAATAATAATGCAATATGTCTAAAAATTAAATATGGATTGCTTGGGGCGTGTATGTGAGGTGGACATGGAAAGATTTTAGGAATTGGAAGATTGCATGCGCATGGAAGATATTGATGAAAGATTTTAGGAGTTGCATAGGCCGCATGAGGGATTTCCATATCCATGTTAATGTGCATAAGATCATTTTAAAAGGGGTATTTCCCTTGATTAAGAATGGCACTAAGGCAATAGCTAGACATGGGGCGCATGGCACCTTCTAATATTGGGGGGATGGAAAGATTAGGAATGAGATATGCGTATGAGGTAAAGGAGTCCTTTCCTTATTAGGAGTAATAATAGGGAAGGTGCTAAAAGGAAGCAAGGGGCGCATTAGCATATTCTAAATAGAGGACCCTCCAAAATAAGAAAGGTATACATGGCATTAAGAATGGCTAAATTTAAGGGTCTTGCTATCTTAATAAGATAGGACCGAGTGGAATAAAAGAGAAGGGTAGCAAGGGCGCATTACACACACACATAGCCGAATTCTCTCTCTCTTTCAAGTCTCATTCACGGTAAGAACAAAGAGAAGGAGAAGGCAGCCAGCAAGAGGAAAAGACCAAGGAAGAGAAGGATAGGAAGAGCATGTAACACCTCGATTTCTCAATGATGTGGATAATTACGAAAATGCCCCTAGATTGGTAAATTTAATGGTTGTGATGTTGAATAAGGAAATTGTAGGGCCCATTGCTCAAACTAAGATCCTATGAACATATTATAAGGGTCAAATTATAATGGATGGGTAATGTACATCAAATTGGGTCAAAATAGTTAATTGGGTCAAAGATTTCTCAATGAAGTGGATAATTACGAAAATGCCCCTGAGTTGTTAAATTAATTATTTGGTGATGTCAAATAAGGAAATGGTGGGGCCCATTGCTCAAATTAAGGTCATATGAGCACATTATAAATATCGAATTTGATTTGTTGGGTAATGAACATCAATTGGGTCAAAAATGGTTAAATGGGTCAAATGGCTCAATTGGACCGAATGGGTCAAATTGGATGTTTTGACCATTGTGTAAGCTCAAATTAAATGAGGTCAAGCTAAACTGATAGGAAATCAGCAATAGCAAAAATGGGTAGGCCTGATCCATATGTAAAAATCAATTACAAATGACCAAAATATCATAATTGGGTCATGGAGTCAAAAACAGGTCAAGTAGCTAAAAGTGGACCCAACGGGTCGAGTTGACTATGGTTGACCGTGTGGACCCTCAAGGGAGCTAAAATATGAGTTAAATCAGTTGAGTGGGACTGAAGTAAGTTGGAATTAAATCAAGTAGTGAGTCAACACATGTGCATTCAATGAAATGCATTAAGTATGTGAGTTGGGTGAGTTGAGATGGAAATCTAAATAGCCTTGAGTTCAAGTGAGTCAAAAGGGAAATTGAAGGGGCTGTAAAATTAGTGAGTTGAGTGGAAATTTGAAGAGGTTGGCTGGTCTCAAACCAACCAAAACAAGTCCCACACGTTGGGGACTTGTTTTGGTGATTTCCATAATGTATTTTAAATGAGAATACATGGGATTGAGATGAGATGAATGGTAAACTGAATGGCTGCATGGGTAGGTGCCAAGCGGTGCCTTGGATGGCACCCAATACCCCTTGGTTTTATCAAAAGATTAATGAGGAAATATGAGGTACTTTGGGCTGTTTTAACAAAAGGAAAACACATCTCATTTGGCCGAATATGCATTGCCAAAATCTTGGAATTCCCATCTCTCCCTCCCTCTCAAGAACACCATCATTTGGCCCAATGGGACTTGGTGTTTCTCACCATTGAATCAAGCATACAACCGGCTAGGAACTAAGGAAGAAGAAAGGAAACAAGAGGGGAGAAGGCAAGGAGCAAAAGGCAAAGGAAATTGGTAAGTATTTCCATTGAATTATGTTTAATAAAATGGGTTAAATAAGACATGATTCGGCCATGTGATGGCCAAATCTATCAAAGGGTTAAGTATAATTTTTTTATATCCAATTAGATGGAAAACATGGACATAGGGTTCGGCCACTTTGGATGGCCGAACCCCATGAAATATTATGGTTGATGTTGATGGTTTTGTAAGATTTAAACCATGCAAGTATAGGACTGATTTTGGAGGTTTAAGATGCATTCTTTGGAAAGATTGAAAGCATGGATTTGGATGTCATAATTTGGCCATGCTATGGCCGAATTTGACAAGGGTCCAAACCATGGAAGATGGTGTCAAAAAGGAGTGGAAATGGACCATTGGGTTCGGCCACTTTGGGTGGCCGAACACCATGGAAAAAGTTGGTTAATGTTTATAGTTTTTGAAATTTAAAACCATGCAAGTTGGGACTGTTTTTACATGTTTTATTAGATTTAAAATACATGTTTTAAAGAGGGTTAAAGCATGGGTTTGGATATCAGAAAAGGCTGAAGTTTATGTGGTCTAAATCAGTGGATTAAAATTGGAAAAATGGACCATGGGGATTGGCCATCTTGGATGGCCGAATCCCATGAAATTGTGTTGGTTTTTGGATGTTTCTTTGAAAGGAAAAACCTGATATTAATATACTGTTTATACATGATTATTGGATGTTTAAAAATAGTAAACATAACCATTGGGTTCGGCCACCATGGAGGGCCGAACCCCATGTAAAAGGTTGTTGGTTTTCAAGTTATGAAACATAGAAACAATGGACTTTTATGGGCTGTTTGGATGAATTTAATTAGATGGTTTCTAAGAGGTTTAAAGGCAGCAATATGATACTGATATTGCATGTTTAAATAACGCCTAAAGCATGTGTGAAAGATCAAAACATGGGCATAGGGTTCGGCCACATTGGATGGCCGAACCCCATTAATGCTTGATAAGTTGGTATGGTTTTGGAGAGATAAAACCATACCAAATGGTGGAGATTTTTATGTGATAAGGTTACTGATTTTGGGTTGGCCATAGGATGGCTAAACTATGTGTTTAACATGGCTAAGGGGTAGAGCCAATTGGTATTTAAATAATGGACATTATTGATCAAAAGAACCATAAGGGTTCGGCCATGAGTATGGCCGAAAGCTATGGACTGTTTTCATGGGTCATTTTATGGATGCGTATGTGATCTAAGATGGAATTATGGTTACTGATTTTGGTAGGCCAAAACATGGCTGAACCATGTTAAGGTTGTAGAGTTTAATCAAGGTATTGGTAGCAATGGCATGTTTGTAAATAAGGGTCACAACCATGAGTTGGTATTTGTGGACTTAGACTCAAAAATGGGAATCAAATAAAGTAAGGGATTAAAGTTGGTCCATGATTTATGTGAATAAGGTGACGGATCTCTGTGACGGTGCACGACTACGAGCGGTGACCGGATAAAGCCTAAGAAAGAATGGACGCTGAAGTGATTCTTCAGTAGGTTTCCTACCTACTTGTAACCACAGTTTTACCCCAGTTTTCTTATGAGACTCTTGTTTTATTTTATGTGTTTCAAATGATATATTATGCATTAACAAATGGCATACAGACATTGGCATCTCATGCATAGACATGGGATAATGAATGAGGTTCTACAGTGTTGCAATTTATGGGTTACGTCCTTTCTCGGTGGTGCAAGTCACGCCAGGAGGAGTAACATGATGATCATAGTCACATTGGTCTCCTTAGGCGATGAGAGTCCCGCCAGGAGGACTAATACGTGATATGAATCAGTCAATGATGAAGAGATGGAAGTTGTATTGTGATTTACCTTGACGGTGTAAGACACGTCAAGTGATGACTATGAATGTACATGATGGGGGATGCTCATTGCATGTGCATACTTCATAGCATTGTTTTACCTGTTTTGATGATCATGTATTATGATATGTATATGCATGTTTTATATGCTAACATGTGGTAGCCTTGATTCGGGAACCTACTGGGCGCGTTGATCTAACGCCCTAATTCTATCCTCAGAGGAGATTGCAGGTACAAGTAAAAGGAAAAAGAAGGTCGATGACCGGGAGGGGAGCCAAGCCTAAGCGCTTGAATGATGGATTGGATTACTTTATATTACTATCATTTGAATACTTTTGTTGGACATGTAATAATTCATTACTTGCTATGGTTTGATTAGGTTAATAACCTTTGGATCGTTGATTTATCTTAATTAATGTCTGAGACTGTTACTTGTTATCTAGTCTTTCTATTCCGCAATTAATCTAGGTTATTCCGCATGTTGATGTTAGTTCCATGTGTGATTCATAATCAAGGTCTATTTCATGTACACATGGGTGGCCAGTTAATGTTCAGACTTGGGTAGTCTGAACTTAACTCGCGTCGTGACGCCGCCCGCTCTCTTTCGATGTTTTATTATTACTTTTAAAAAAAAATTAGACTCCGAAATTCTCGGAAAGGGCGGGGCGTTACAGAGCAAGAACAACCGAAGGAGAACCGGTAAGTAGTTTTGATGTTTTTGTTTAAGAAAAGAACCCCATGGAAGAACTTTGGTGATTTGTAATGGAAGGACATGCATTATTTAATGGAAGTTTGAATGATGAAAACCATTGAATATTATGTATGTTTTAAAAGGGGTTTTTAATGGATGTCTTTGGAGAAGATCCTAGACCATGGGTTCGGCCATAGAGTATGGCCGAACCCCATAAATATTTATGGAATTATGTTCATGTACTTAGAACATGGAAAATGATGGGAAAGGTTATTAGTTATTTTTGAGGGATGAAAACGGAAAGCATGGTTGAATGTATGGATTTTTAATGATGAAGACTATGGGAGTTTGTTAATAAATTTACATGAGTTTAAATGGTTTAAGAGAAGTTGATAAACCATAGGGTTCCGCCATGATGAAGGGCCGAACCCCATTGAAGGTTGTTGGTTAGTTTATGGGTTAAAAACCATGGACGGTTGGATTGTCTCTAGGAGTGAGGTTCGGCCATGGTGTATGGCCGAACCCCACTAGGGTTTATTTTATGGAAGATGGTCACTAAATTGGAAACTTTTTAATTATGGACTATTGATGAAAATGGAAAGTTAGACATCATAGGGTTCAGCCATGGTGTTTGGCTGAACCCCATGAACCAATTTATGGATTCAAGTATGGAAGTTGCTTTAATTGGAGAGTATACATCATAGGGTTCGGCCTAGGTGTATGGCCGAACCCCATGAATCAAATTAAGGAATCGGTTATGGGTCATGTATGGACCTAATATGATTAAAGGAATGGCAAAAATGTAAATTTGGTTTAAGATGAAGAATCATGGGTTCGGCCATGGTGTATGGCCGAACCCCATGATGAATGTTTGATGGACATAAACCAAATGTAATGGCAAAGTTGTAAATACATGTTAAAATGGAAGGTTAACCATGAATGGCAATTTTGTAAATTAAATGAAAATAAGGGACCATGGGTTCGGCCATGGTGTATGGCTGAACCCCATGGGGAATGTTTGCTGAACTTAATGTTTGAAGTATCTTAGATGATTAATTGGGTTATCATCAGATTAATGCATAAAAAATGGTAAGAATGGCATTATTGTAAATATGGTAAAAAATGAAAGACCACTATGGCCGAACCCCATGAGGAAGGTTTGACGGACATAGGGTCTATGTATGGAATATTAAAATGAATGAAATATTAACTAAAGATTAGACCAATGGTAATGTGGTAAATAAGTGTGAAAAAGATAGACCATGGGTTCGGCCATGGTGTATGGCCGAACCCCATGAGGTTGTGTTTATGGACTTAGATATGATAAGAAATCAATTGGAACATGGGTTTAATTAATTGTTGTGTAATAAGGTAACGGGACCTCACAAGGTGTGTACGATCGTGAACAGTTACCGGACGGAAGTGCAAGGACACGTTAGTGGTCTTTGTTAGGATTCCACCTCATTGAAACCATGGATATGTATTATGTACTTATGATGATTTTATTTCATGTTTGATAAGATATTTTGGTATCAATCAATATGTTTCAATTATGGAGTTTTAAATGCTATAATTTGTATTTCTATATAGCATGTTGGCATTTGCATCTCATGCATGGCATGGGAGGGATGAACGGTAACCGGAGATCCACACTCCGTCGGGGCGTCCGTAAAACAATCGTGGGGGATACCTTGATGAGGACCTTTCCATCAAGAGGATATTTTGTGATGAGTGGGACTCATTGCATATGATAGCATGGCATGGCATTGAATCGGCATGATTATGATCTTTATTATCATGCAAGGTTTCTGGTTTTTATCTGTGTGATTGAATCTCTTATATCATACACTATTTTGGATACGATGCTTTACAAGTATAGTATGATATATTATATCTGGATTTTATATACTAACCCATGTGTTAACCCTAATTGGAATACCTACTGGGCACATTGTTCTAACGCCCTACTTCTACCCTAGTGGATGATACAGGAAACGAGGGGAGCGATGAACGCGAAACAGGCCAGGCATAGGAGCTTGGATGATTTAGTTTATATTTTGATTAAGTTACTTATGGACTTGTATTTGAGTAACTAGTCTTCGGACATGTTTATTTGGATAATAAAGTTAACTTTAATCATGAATAAAGACTTGACGTACTTTCCTATCTGAAATGGAATAGAACTTGGTTCTATTATAATTCCGTATGTTTATATGATTTTGATTCCGCATGTTGATATTGTTATGTGTGAACCGTTTTCATGGACTTAGTCTATGCACACATAGGGTTGTCCAGTTAAGGGTCGGACTTTAGAAGTTTGGACTTAGCTCACGTCATGATGTCCCGCTCTTGCTCACTCTATGTTTATAAAAATCATCTTTATACTGGCCCAGTCTCTAAGATCCGTATCACCGTTTGGTGGTTGGGATTGTTGAACGTAGAAGAGTTAAACAAGGATTGGCCAACATGTGCTGGTTAAGCCAAAACCAACATTCCATATTTTTTTTGTAAGGCTTAATTTAAATTTTTTTTTTTGCAAGAAATGGAAAATAAAAAAAATAGAAAAAAGAGAAGTAAAAATATATTTTTGTAATATAATTATGTAATTTCGGTGATAGAAATTTGTATGTATGCTTCTCCCTCTTTCAAAATCACCCATTCGAGCAAGTCGAGCAGGTTCGGACTCACGTGTATCACTTTCAAGTTTCTAATCCCACCTCAACCCTACCATCCTAAGAGTTTCTCTCTCCTTTAATAAGTAGGTTCATATCACACCTCCCACATCTCTCCTTTTCAAACTCTGACCAACATGGTAGTAGAAATACTAGACATGATCACATTTCATTCCAATATAAAATTATGCACCATCTAATTATTCACATTGAATGAGATAATTTTTTTAGAAAAAAAAGGAAAAATACCGAAAAGGCTTTTGTTCAAAGAAGGTGACAGGAAATGAAGGGAAAGAGAAAAGCCAAAGATGTGCTAAAAAAATAGAGTAGAGAAAAATGAAGATCGCACAAAATTTGGCCAAAATTTCAGATGACATTATATATGATATCTACCTCAATATCTACCTTAAAAATAGGTTCTTGCAATACTTTCCTCCGGGTAAAGAATTCTCTTTCTAAAGTATTTTCTCTTGTATTTTGTTTTATAATTTTAGGTAAAATGATATGGGAAGAAAATAAATAAAAAAGATGAGTAAAAAGTGTAGAGTTTTTGGAACAATGGCCTTAGTGGTCTCTCTCATTAACAACATTTATATAGAAAATACATGTTTCATCAAGAGGAAAAAATCAATCAACACCTAATTTCAATCCCAGAGTTAGGGAAGTTAACAATTTAGGAATGTACAAACATTGAAAGTCAATTCTAAGGAGAATTACCTTCAATACTCCTCTGCAGAATCGGCGGTGGTAAAGCCATAAGTTTGGAACTAAGCACTGAGAAGCGTTGCTTTGGAAACCCGTTGGTGAAGATATCAATGAGTTGATCTTAGGAGGAGACAAACTGAATCTGATGAGAGCTAGTGGTGACACATTCGCATATGAAATGATAATCAAGCTCAATGTGTTTAGTCCGAACATGTAACACATGCTTAACGACCATGTATGTTGTACTGAGATTATCACAGATAAGTACTGACGAAGAAGAGAGGGGAAAACCAAGCTCTCGTAAAATATGTTAAATTCAGACAGTATTCCTACAAGTATAGGCAAGGGCCTTGTATTCAACTTCAACACTAGACTGAGAAACTGTGGGTTGTTTCTTGGCATACTAAGAAATTAAGTTTGGACCTAGGAAGATACAATAATTGGTAGCTGAGCGTCTACTATTAGGACAACCGACTCAATCAGCATCAGAGTATGTAGTCAAATGTAATGGTTGTTCGCATGCACGAGGTGCAACCCACGACCAAGGGAGCCTTTGAGATAACGGAGAATGTGTTTGACAGCGTCAAAATGAGACGTGCGAGGCTGACTCATGAACTGAGAGGCAATGTGCGCCACATAAGCAATATCAGGCCTGGTGAGGGTGAGATATAGAAGAACACGAACAATGTGACGATACTTAGAGGGGTCCGATAGTAGACCACCAGTGGTAGAAGACAATTGAGTCTTAACGGTAACGGGTGTTGAACAGGGTTTGCAGTAAACCATCTGATTGCGGCGAAGAAGGTCAAGGGTATATTTGTTTTGAGACAAATGTAGCCGTTTGGAATGTTGAGTCACCTCGAGGCATGGAGAGTGCTAAGGTCCTTGATTTCAAATTTTGTACCCAATCGGCGAGTGAAAGACTGAAGAAGCGACGGAGAATTTCCAGTCAATACTATGTCATCAACATAGATAAGAAGAATCATAATACTTTTGCCGTGTCTATATGTGAAGACAAAGCTATCATCCTTGCTTTGAACAAATCTATGAGAGAGAAGGAAATGGCTGAACAGTTGAAACCACACCCTTAGTGCTTGTTCCAATCTATAAATAGTTTTATGTAATTTGCAAACGTGATGAGGACGACAAGGGTTAACTGTTGTGCAAATTTTAAATTTATAACTCGAAAGTGCACGAACTATTGGATAGTATAGTGATTGAGTGCGAGGTCGAACCCATCGGAACTTAAGAAAATATATCCGTAAAAAAATACACCACTGAATTATACTCTCTCCGTCCTATTTTAGTTGTCTCATTTGAAATATTTGTATTTTTTAAGGAACTCTCTATATAAGGCTAGCACTCCATGTGATCTCATCAATTTTCAACACACTTAATACTACTCCAATATAAATAAGACAACTATTTTGGGACAATTTCAAAATCCATATAGGACAACTAATTTGGGAAAGAGGAAGTATATTTTAAGAAATTTTGAAAAATCATGAAAATAAATCTTAAATATGGAATTAATTATCTAATCTAAGAAATTTAATTTTAATTTAGAAATATTCTAAAGATAGAAAACATGGTCTAAAATTAGAAACCACATTTAAAAATAGAATTTAACAATTAAAGAGATCTAATTTTAATTAAGATGGTGGATTTGATCTAAAAATTATAAATAATCTTAATCTAACTTAGAACACAAAATTAAGATGCAATTGAATTATTTCCAACCTAGTTCACAATTTTTCAAGAATTTGAATTTATAAACAAAAGAAAAGAAAATAAAATATATATACATATTTGAATGGAATTTGGATTGAATATTAAGGAGGCATTATTTTCAATACTTTAAAAATAAAATCAAAGCCTAGAACATGGAGCTCACATTTATTAATAGTTCTTGATTCAAAATTTTCATTCATAATTAATTTAATTAAGAAAAACATGAGTTTTATTAATCAAGAAATAATCAAAATAAACCTTTGGCTTAGAGAGAATTCAACATAAAATTCCAAATCTAAATTCTTCATTTACTCTTAAAAAGAGCTTTAGAATAGAAAATTAAGGCTCTAAACTTTCCCAAAAATTGGATGTTTAAGATGAAAATTCTAAGATTAAATCAAAACATGTATTTATAAAGATATTAAAAATCAAATCAAACTATCACAATCAACAAACATTAAGTGAAAAACCATAGATCTAACATGCTTGTCTTAATTTTATTAATAAAACAAAGAACTAAAATTACGAAACAGTGGAATTCTTGGATTAAGAAATTAAAATGAGAAGTTAAAACACCAACCTGAAACCCATTGTGGAATTTGAATTCCACATTGTCTTTCCTTCTCTTTGTCTTCCTTTCCTTCCTCCCTATGCTCCATAAATCAGAGCCTAAGTTCAATTTTTTCAATGAGAGAGGGATAGTATTTATAGATGAAAGGAGGTGGAATGAATGACTTGGATTTAAAAATCTAAATAAAGCAAGTGACACTTGAAGGGCTGATATGGTTTGTACTAAACTTAGAATGGCTTAAAGGAGGCAAAGAGGTGGAAAAAATAATAAAATTCGTTTAAGAAAAGTGGGTGCAAAATCCCATTTTTTACACATGTACCACCTTAAAGCTCAGGTTTGACCTAGTTAACGTCCGAATTAGAAATAGTCGTAAACTATAAAGTTGTAGCCCTTGAATTCTTCTTTGTAATGCAATAAGAATCGACATAATTGGACATCGGAATGGAACTTTATGGCCAAAATACGGAATATGTGTCAAACCTTCTTTATTTTTCTCCCATTCTTAATTTGTTTCTTTTTCCTTAATCCACTTTCCAAATTTGAAAATCCTCTTATATTGGCTTGCAAATTTCGAATTTCCTCATATTTATCTTGAGATGATGAAAATAATCTTCACACTTGTGGATTTCTTCACGAGTTTTCCTTAATGGGCTTAATAATTGGACTTTTCAAAATATGGAAAATCTAATAAATGATTTTACCACTTACAATAAATTCAAAAAATGACTAAATTAATCCAAACGCTCATCATTGGATTTGAATTAATTAGTTTACAAATAAAACCCCTAAAATTGTGGTAAATTAATTATTAAAAATTCTAACTTTCCAAAAATATCAATTTATGCCCATAAATTGCAAAATTCACATTTTGAATTCTCGTATCTTGCATTTCCCTGTAAATCCCCCCAAAACGTCCAAAATCCCATTAAAAATATTTTAAAACACACAAAATAGGGGGTACCTAGTCCAAATACAAGGGTAAAATAATCATTTTCCTGTGCTCATCAAATACCCCCACATTTAGATTTTGATAGTCCTCGAGCAAAACAAAAACTAAAAACAAAAAGTAAAATAAAATTCCTTAAACTACACCACTTTCGCTAGCACTCTCGATTGCATTTAGCGTATGCAACAAGCCTTTAAACCCTTAGCCCGCCACTAGTGGACAAGTTCTAGTCTCCTGAGGGGTTCCAATGATGATACCCACAAACATCAAATTTCAGCAAAAATATCTAAATAAATATTTAAACATCACACAACTCCAAAATTATTTTACAAAACTTATACCCGGAGTGTAGTATCTGATAACCAATATTAACATAACCTTCTTTTTCAAAATATGGACAAGTTTGGAAACCACCAGCTGAAAATGCGCTTCGACTCCAATTCTCACAAGATATTTCTCAGAAAGACTTTCACTGAGAGATTGGGGTAAATTCTCTCAAAAATATATGTGAGGGGAATAATTTCTAAATACAAATACTCACATATTTATCATCAAAGAATGGATTAAAACAAAGAAACCATAGATCTCATGAATGGATGTCGTTTTCCTGAGAACATTAAAATAATACAACATTATTCTTCCTCATCTATTCTCCACATAAATACCATATTTAGACTTAAAATCAATTGGACTTCCATATAAGATGAAACGTGGCTTAGGACCGGATCATATCAAATGAGGATAAAAAACTCTAAAATTAATATTTTGACAAGAAAAAGTTAGAGGTCTTCAAAATTTTAAAATGGAATATTCTTCCTATATTTTTCTTTTTCATCATTTTCATAGCATTTTTTTTTTCACATCCTTCTTATAATGTTTGGATGTTCCCTTTTTTTTATTGATGCTTTTCTTCTTTCTTTTGCATCATTCATCATCATTTTTTTTTTTTTTTTAGTGCCATAGTTTTCTCAGAGTACCATACCAATTTGTCATCTCTAACCTTTTCCGATCCCTAGAATAGGTCATAAATTTTTCAATGTAGGCTCAAACTCCACAACTGAAGTTTGATATGGATAACCAAGTTAATAAACAAAAAAAATCAGGTTCTCATATAAAGGCTCAAAATAGGAACTATCAAGATAACATATGACCAATATAGGTAGGTTTCAAAGTCTCAAACGGTTCAAAAATAATGGCATATATCACTTCATAAGCTTCATATGAATAATTATATAGCTTCAAATAAATTTAGAAAAATTTAAAGTTTAATAATCCAACTTTGATTTTGTTCTCAGTAATTGACCAAAACAAATAATAATGAGATCTTCAACAAAAACATTGCACAATTCAAAGAAAAATAGAATTTACTTATAACCCTCAGAAAAATAGAATGGCTCAAAAGCTTACTAGGTCGCAAGTTTCCACTGGTATTCCTCTGGTGATTACCGAACTCATGAATATTCTTTTTTTTTAGGCTAACATTAACATGGTTGTGTAAATTGTTTCCAAGCATAAACTTCATAAAATTCAATTGGAAAAGCATGATATAAATTTTTTTATCCACATATAATGCTAAAATCAATTTTTTTTTTCACTAAAAAAAATAAAACACAAAACCGACATAGTGTAACCTCTCAATACCCCCAAACTTAAATTGAACATTGTCATCAATGTTCTATAATCTACATGTGCACCTGTAAATTAGAAGAAAATATCAGAACAGAACAATTTGAGTTGAGAAAATACCTAAGATGACTCTCTTTATTCAAAACCTGGAAAAACAAACAGATAACAAAAACACACACACAACAAAGAGTCTAGACTGACACAAAAACACCAAAAATTGACTAAAAAAAAAAAACCAAAACCTAAACTAGGCATTGACAAACATCGACAGATACAAGACTCTAGGCAGACTCACAATCAGAACAACTATTATCTTCTCTCTTCTTTTAATTTTTTTTTTATTTTTTTATTTAACTTAATCTAACAATGCAATACTTAAATCAAATATACAAATAATAATCAAACAACTAAACTAATGCATGAAACTAATACCCAAATATGCATGGGCAAATTAAATATGCACTTTTTTGTTTTTTTTTATGCAAAATAAAATGCAAATACCTAAAGAAAATCTATATATGAATGAATAAAAAAAAAAAATTCAGAGAACATGAGTTTAGAAACTTACCTTGGCCTATAGTGCTTACTTTCGAAAATTTTAGAGTGCGCAATAAAAATCCTTGCAAAATAAAACACCACAAACTTTGGTGAAGATTCCAAATCTCATAAAAAAAAAATTGAATGATTCATAAACTAAGACCATAAAATTTTTTAAATTAACATCCACCAAATTAATCAAAATTAGACTTTCAAATTCAAGGATAATGTTCCACGAATTTTTTTTTTCAATTTCGACACCGTAATTGGAAACCTTCCAAATTTAGATGAGGGTCTTAAATTAGAAATTTTCTAAGTTTAGACACCTTCTAAAAATATCAATTCATAAAATTAGACAATTTTGAAACTTTCTATAGACAAAAGTTCCAAAATTAAAACTAAATTTAGATCCATTTTCTAAAAATAAAATGTGACTGAATTAAATTAAAATTCTAAGATTAGAAAATTCTAAAAAGAGAAACTAGTTAATTTTTGTAATTTCCTAAAAATAGAAGTTTCCAAAAATAAAAAGTTTCTAAATTTAGCAGTGCTTCCAAAGTTATGTCATCTCTAAATTTCTTATTATAAGAAATTTCTAATTTAGGTAACCATCTAAAATTAGAGTTTCTAAAAATAGAAACTTTTAATTTTAAAGAGTTTCAAAAAATAGAAATTTTCTAAAAATAGCATTATTTCTAAAAATACATGATTCAATGACAATTTTTTAAGTTCCCCAACAACGACACCAAAAACTTATTGTGCAAATTTTAAATGTATAACTCGCAAGCGCACGAACCATTATATAGTATAATGATTAAGTACGAGGCGAAACCCATCAGAACTTTGGAAAATATATCTGTGAAAAAATACACAACTGAATTATATATTTTAAGAAATTTGAAAAATCATAAAAATAAATCTTAAATATGGAATTAATTATCTAATCTAAGAAATTTAATTTTAATTTAGAAATATTCTAAAGATAGAAAACATGGTCTAAAATTAGAAACCACATCTAAAAATAAAATTTAACAATTAAAGAGATCTAATTTTAATTATGATGGTGGATTTGATCTAAAAATTATAAAAAATCTTAATCTAACGTAGAATACAAAATTAAGAAGCAATTGAATTATTTCCAACCTACTTCACAATTTTTGAAGAATTTGAATTTATAAACAAAAGAAAAGAAAATAAAATATATATACATATTTACAATGGAATTTGGATTGAATATTAAGGAGGCATTAATTTCAATACTTTAAAAATAAAATCAAAACCTAGAACATGGAGCTCACATTTATAAGTAGTTATTGATTCAAAACTTTCATTCATAATTAATTTAATTAAGAAAAACATGAGTTAAATAACAAAATAAACCTTGGACTTAGAGAGAATTCAACATACAATTCTAAATCTAAATTCTTCACCTACTCTTAAAAAGAGCATTAGAATGGAAAACTAAGGTTCTAAACTTTCCCAAAAAATTGGATGTTTAAGATGAAAATTCTAAGATTAAATCAAAACATGTGTTCATAAAGAAATTAAAAATCAAATCAAACTATCACAATCAACAAACATTAAGTGGAAAACCATAGATCTAAAAAGCTTGTCTTAATTTTATTAATAAAACAAAGAATTAAAATTACAAAACCATGAAATTCTTGGATTAAGAAATTAAAATGAAAAGTTAAAACACCAACCTGAAACCCATTGTGGAATTTCAATTCCACATTGTCTTTCCTTCTCTTTGTCTTCCTTTCCTTCATTCTTATGCTCAAAAAATTAGCAGCCTAAGTTTAATTTTGTCAATGGGAGAGGGATAGTATTTATAGATGAAAGGAGGTGGAGTGGCTTGGATTTAAAAAAATTAATAAATAAAGTGACATTGGAGGGCTGATATGGTTTGTGCTAAACTTAGAATCGCTTAAAGGAGGAAAGGAGGTGGGAAAAATAGTAAAATTCATCTAAGGAAAGTGGGTGCAAAATCCCATTTTTTACATATGTACCACTTTACAGCTCAATTTTGACCTAGTTAACATTCGAACTAGAAACAGTCGTAAACTACAAAGTTGTGGCCCCTGAATTCTTGTTTTCAACGCAATAAGAATCGATGCAATCGGACATCGGACTGGAACTCTATGGCCAAAATATTGAATAAGTGTCAAACCTTCCTTATTTTTCTCCCTTTCTTATTTTGTTTCTTTTTCCTTAATCCACTTTCCAAATTCGAAAATCCTCTTATATTGGCTTGTAAATTTCGAATTTCCTCATATGTATCTTGAGATGATGAAAATAGTCTTCACACATGTGGATTTCTTCATGGGCTTTTCTTAGTGGGCTTAATAATTGGACTTTTCAAAGTATAGAAAATCTAATAAATAATTTTACCACTTACAATCAGTTCTAAAAATGACTAAATTAATCCAAATTCTATAAATGGATTTGAATTAATTCGTTAACAAATAAAACCCCTAAAATTGTGGTAAAATAATTATTAAAAATTCTAACTTTCCAAAAATATCAACTTATGCCTATAAATTGCAAAATTCACCTTTTGAATTCTCATATCTTGCATTTCCCTGTAAATCCTGTAAAATGTCTAAAATCCCATTAAACATATTCTAAAACACACAAAACAAGGGGCTAAGTGGTCTAAATACAAGGGTAAAATAGTCATTTTCTTGTGCTCATTATTAACAAAGCCAGGCGGTTGATTCATATAAACCTCTTTTTTAAGATGGCCATGAAAGAAAGCATTCTTGATGTCAAGCTGGTGAATGGCCCAAACAGAAGTAACAACGAGACTGAGAACAATGCGGATAGTAGTGGGTTTGACGACGGGGCTGAAAGACTCATCATAATCTATGCTTGCATGTTGATGAAAGCCTTTAACAATAAGCCTAACTTTATAACGCTCAATGCTGCCATCCGAGTGACTAGAAGGGGGAGGAGTGAATAGATCAATCCCAATGTTAATAGTCTTTTCAAAATTTCTTGATTAATGAGAAATTGTGCGAAATTAAATCTTAGTTAATCAAGTGTGTGATTTTGGAGGTGTGCAAGATAATAATCAATCAATCAAACAAAAAGAGAATACACATTGTAACGCCCCGCCCTTTTTCACTCGCTTTTTCCTGTAAATTCAGAGTCTATTTTTTTTTATAACAGAGTAGAGTGATAGAGCGCGGGACGTCACGACGCGAGTTAAGTCCGAACTTCCAAAGTCTGACCCTTAACTGGCCAACCCTATGTGTGTATGGACTCAGTCCAATAAAATGGTTCACACATTGCAATATCAAGATGCGGAATAAAAATCATAACCTGCGGAATCATAACATCAAAATGCGAAATCATAATAGAACAAAGTTCTATTCCATTCAGATAGCAAAGTATGTCAAGGCCTTGTCCATAATTAGCAAATAAATCATCCAACCATCTAAGTTATTACATTCCGTAATTGAGATACTCAAATACAAGTTCATGAGTAATTTTATTCAAAACATATAAACTAGATCTTCCAAGCTCCTATGCCTAGTCCGTCTTACGCTCATCGTTCCCTTGATTACTTGTGTCATCAACTAGGGTAGAAGTAGGGCGTTAGAACAATGCGCCCAGTAGGTATTCCAGTTACGGCTAACACATGGTTAGTACAAAACATATATTATAACATAATATGTATAAAACCAGGTAAAATCCATGCCATGCAATGATGACAGATATGCAATGAGTCCCACCCATCACATGTACATAAAGTACCCACCACATAGGCCTTCCGGACGCACCGGCGGAGTGTGGCCCCTCCGGAATCTTCTTGATGGAAATCACATCAAGGTATTGCACATAGGTTCTTCAGACGCCCCGACGGAGTGTGACCCCTCCGGTTATAAATCCTCCACCCCATGCCATGCATGAGATGCCAATGAAACACATGCTATTTTATAACATAAACATAGCATTTAAAAATTATGCTTTAAAATACATGCTCTTTCCTCATACAATCAAAGCATATAAAATCAACCTTTGAAATATAATCAATACATGCTATTTACAACATGAACATAACATTTAAAATTCATAATAAATCATATCCTTTGAAATATATTTTCATCAAATATTAGATAAAACAAAGTACATAATCCATGGTTTCAAAAAGGTGGAATCCTACCAAAGACCGTTCACAAATCCTTGCGTTCCCGTCCAAGATTCGATCACCGATCGCGCACCGCTTGCGAGATCCCATTACCTTATAATATAACGATAAATCAACACCAAGTCTCACCTAATTACTAGGTTCTAAGTCTATAAACAAAACCCCATGGGGTTCGGCCATACACCATGGCCGAAACTCATGGTCTACCATTTTGTCTATAATTACGATAATGCCATTGAGCCTAACCATAGACTTCTTTCTTGGTTAGATCCCAAATAACCATTCATACTTCTCAAGCACATAATCCTATAAAATAATCCATGGGGTTCGGCCATACACCATGGCCGAACCCAATGTCCAATATTCTCTCATATTTACAAAAATGCCATTGGGTTCCTCTTTCCTTTAAATCTTCCATAATTAGACCCTATAAATTTCCCTAACCAAATAAGTCCGTCCAACACAACTCATGGGGTTCGGCCATACATCATGGCCGAACCCATAGTTCTCCACTTTGGTGTGTAATTACATTTTTGCCATTCCTTTCACCATCAATCCATGACATACATTGTATCCTTTATTTTATTTTAAAAATACACATAACATAACTCATAACCTAGGTACATAATCTGATTCGTAAATCAGCCCTTAACCATGAATTAAAATATCATTTAATCCCTTAATTTGGACCATGGGGTTCGGCCATACACCTTGGCCGAACACTATGGTGTATAGTTTCCAAATTAACTCTACATTTCAATAATTATATGCTTTCCAAATATAAGTTCCATACTTAGATATCATATTCCATAATTAAAAAGGTTTCCCACAATTAAACCTTAGTGGGGTTCGGCCATACCTATGGCCGATCCTCACTCATGATAACCAATCCATTCATTTGATTAATCTCCACCTTCCATTCTTGGATAGTTTCCATAATAAATCTTCATGGTCTTAATTAGATATTTTCTAATTTTAATATCCAACTCCAAGAATAGAAACTTTCCTGATAAGCAACCTCCTTTCCATAAATAGATTGTTTCCTTAATTAACCAACCCTTTCCATAATTGGAAACACCTTCCATAAATAGATTGTTTCCTTAATTAACCAACCCTTTCCATAATTGGCAACACCTTCGATAAATAGATTGTTTCCTAATTTTAGCAACACTTTCCATAATGGGATGCTTTCCAATTTAGTCACCCCTTCCATACATGGAAGCTTTCTAAATTTAGCGATACTTTCCATATTTAATAAGGTTTCCAAAAATAACTCCAGTGGGGTTCGGCCATGCACCATGGCCGAACCTCACCCTTGTAGATCTAAGTCCATCCTTTTACATCTACTTTCCAAATGGGTAAAATCAACTCCATGGGGTTCGGCCATACACTATGGCTTAACCCTATAGCTCGCAATCTTTGACCATTGATTTAATTCCATTAAAACATTCAATACTAAATACCAACTCCATAAACAACTCCATAAAATATTTGGTGGGGTTCGGCCATACATCATGGCCGAACCTCACCCCATTCTCTTCATTAATATTGATCCAATCAATTAGCCATAAAACAGTCATGGTTCGGCCATGCCATGGCCGACCCATATTCCATGTTCTCTCATTGATTTCTTGAATCTAAAACCGACAACCATCAAAGGTTTCTATGGTTTAAAAATCTGAGAACATGCAACCAATTTCTCTCTAATTTCCTTCCATGGTTTTTCAATGTACAAAACCCAACAAAATAAATCCAATCCTTCCATGGGGTTCGGCCATAGTGGTTCTTTTTCTCCTTTTAACCCATTAATCTATCTCTTAATCTTCCTCCATGGGGTTCGGCCATGCACTATGGCCGAACCCTATGGTTCTTTTTGTTTCAAAACATAAAATTATTAATCAAGATACTAACCTTTTCCCCTTTGGTTTCTTGCTCTTCCAATTTTCTTTTCCTTTCCCTTTGCTTTTCTCGAAACAAGAACTCCTTCTTATTGCTGACCTTTTCCTTGTGTATTGCCGTGTATGAGCCTTGAGAGATTGAGAGAGAGATGGGATTGTAAAAACCAGTGCACCCCCTTGGGTCTCTCCTTTTATTAAGCTCTCCTTAGTCCCATACTTAGAAAGTGTTTAAGATAGGCAACCTCCTCCTTTTGCCGTGTACCCCCTTGCCATAGATGGAATGCCGACCTTCCTTGCTTTACTTAGCCATGGCCGACTTCTCCTTCTTAATTTAAAACCTTCCCTTTATCCCATTTATTTATTTAGATTAGATAGTTTCCTTGGTTACTATCTTATGTGCATAACATTTATATTTAATATATAAATTTCGGCCATGCATAATCTCATTTGATTTTTGAACATTTTTTTAAGATATGCA
Organism: Chimonanthus salicifolius; assembly: GCA_013350335.1. Taxonomy (NCBI): domain Eukaryota; kingdom Viridiplantae; phylum Streptophyta; class Magnoliopsida; order Laurales; family Calycanthaceae; genus Chimonanthus; species Chimonanthus salicifolius. The sequence goes on from CM023535.1 coordinate 40,433,577, forward strand.
AATCCAATTTAATTAAGAAAGTCCCTCTTCAAATATTCTAGCATATCATTTGTGGATTAAAATCCCACATATCTCTGATGCGCATAGTCTATGGATTTCACATTCAAAATTCGGCCATGAAATCTTTTATTCAAAATTGGATATAATTCATCACTAATTTAATTCAACCCATTTAAATTTTAATAAGACCAATTCCACTATTGGTTGGGTCCTAATTGGGTCATGGCCCAATTCCTTATCCATATAAGATCCAATTCTAAAATTCACAATTAAAAATGAATAAATAATAAACTGAAAACCCGAGGTGTTACACACACGATGTATAGTGGTTTGGTTCATCAACATGCATCCATTGTTAGGACTCGCTCAACCTTGAGCTATCTCCAAATCCACTAAGTGGGGACTTACACCCTTACCATTAGAGTAAGACTTCCACCATACTCAATTGGTCTGGAATTTCACCCACCACATGTAGAGTAGGAATTCCACCTTACTCGATTAGCTGGGAATTCCACCTACCACGTGTCCCAGAGACTGCATTCTAAATTTTTTATAGTGGTTCTAGAGCCAAGCCTCCTTAATCCACTTTACACTGATATGATTTAAAAAATAAAAAATAAAAAAAAAATCAAGAAGCACTTGCCTTGAAGCTCAATTCCGATGAAGTGTGCTTCTTGAAGATCCACCCAATTTGTGCTCGCACAATCCTGACGTTCCACCTTGTAGAATAGTCGTGTAGAGCAATCACAGTCCTTGGGTGACTAGGAAATTGGATACACCAATATCTATCCTAGTAATATGTGCTTGGCCTTCTTTTTTAATCTCAATCTCCATGGAATGGATACTTGATTGATTTTTGTTTTGATTTACTAAGAGAGAATAACCCAAGATGATTTTCCTTTGATCCTTGGGAGTTTTACCTTGAGAATGTGGTTATTTTTATGCTCTAAAGGTCTCACCTAAACTCACCAACAAATGAAGTATTTAAAGGCAAATACAAAATTTTCGGACAACAGAACCACACGATCGGTCGTGACCACACAATCGATCGTCCGTGTTTAAATTCATGCCCACCAGGCCGACCGTTGTTCATTAAATGCATTGCAATGGCACAATAATGGTAACCACGCGATCGGTCGTATACAAGACTGATAGTTTGTGTTTAGGATAACAGATCGTGGCTTTGAGATTGAATAGTCCTGAGGCTATCCTGTCATGATAGTTCTTTGTCAAAACAGACCTCACCCGAACCCAGGGCGACATGTCGTGTGCCCGATGTGATATTGCCCTGTCCTGGCAATTGGTCGTAGGACCAACGACTCGTGCTATAACACACGAAGGGTCGCCACCAGATGATTTGATCGACCTGAGCATGACTGTGAATGACAATCTAGATCATGGCTGAGTCTCATTGGTAGGTCGTTGTGACCGGTGGGTCGGTGGACATGTAACCGACTGGTTGTATGGCCACGACCGGTCGTACTCTGTTAATGGCGACGAGTCACCTAGACAATGTGTTATCCCTGACACTTTGTTTATACATTTCCAAGATGGGTTCCTCTTGGAGTCAAACACTTTTTAGGCTTGGTTACTTTTCCAGATATGATGTCTAATTGTAAGGATGGTCCACCTAAGGTTTGGGTTCCACCTAAGGTCATCTATGACCAATTACCTTCCGTGATTGCCATACATGTGTTGATCTGTTGAGTCTTCATAATTCAACCAACACTTGAGTTTTGAGTCTTCAGCTTTTCTCTTCAAGGCAAGCCTTCTCCTAAGTCAAGAGCTTGACAAACAGGTGACTCGACAAGCCGGAGCACTAACAATCGCCCCTTTTGTCAATTCGTGACATAAACTAGAGGCTAAACAAATACATACTCAATAATCATCCATTCCCAAATATACATTATGTGACACAAAAATTATACAAATTACTCGATTACATTCAAATGACACAAGGAATATGTCTTCGCTTCATATTCTTGCTCAGCTTGTTCTATTTTCAAATTTAACTGTAAATACACAAGCAAGCTACAAGGATTTGAAAATTTTTTGTGGGGTTAGTCTAAACATAAACATGTATCCATGGACTAAACATTTTATTCATAACTCATATTCCCCCCCATACCTCATGATTTTCTTTTCACTCTCTCCCCCATTCTCCTTGAGATTGAAGTCCAAACTTCAATGCATCACAATGCATTTCCCCCATACATCAAGCTTCCCAAGCTTGCAATAGTTTCTCCATCATCCTACTCCCCCATAAGCCTTTAGGTTCTCCCACTTTCTCCCCCATTTTTGTCAACAACTAACAAGGATACATGCCACTCAAACCATCAAAGCACTCATGCATTCATATTGAAAACAAACCATTAAATACACATGATAGCTGCAAGTAATAACCATGGCATCACATAACAAGGAGAGAGATATTAAACAAATCATTGCATTGATTCACAAAATCAATCCATGCAAAAAGATTTTAATAAGTACAGACCAAACACTCAGTTTTTCAAAAACACATAAGAAAAACTATCCCAAGCAGGGCCAGCTGGTGGGGAGGAGGAGTGACGAGGAGTAGTGTCATCCTTGCTGCATGATATGGCGGAGATAAAGCTCTGGATGGGTTCCTTTACATAGGCTGCCAAGGCGTCAAACTTGGTTTCCAAGGCACTGTGCCTCGTAGACTGCTTATCTTCAAGAGCTTGCAGGCAATTCTCGAGGAACCTTCGACTGACAGTGTCGACTCTAGTTTTTTCATCTGTTTCCTCTGCTGCTTCAGTTTCTCCTGCAGGGCCTGTGGACGAGTATAGGTCAGGAATGAGAGAGGGTATAGAGGCAGCACCTAGAAGCTACTCATATCAAGTCTTTCCCAGAGACTTATTGATTGCAATGGCATCAGGAAGCCGAGTTGACTAGAGAGTGATCCTTCCTGGATGGCATTACTCCAAAATGCAGTGCTATCCTATACATGAGGTAGCAAAATGGAGGATGACTGGCCATGGAAGAATTGATGTACTTTAGAATGGTCGGCACATGATGGTAAGTAGACATAGCTTCTTCACAGTCACAACTGCGTGCATGTGAGTGTAACACCCCACCCTTTTCACTCTAATAATCAGAGTATATTTTTTATTTTTTTAATAATAATAAACAAGTGATCAGGGAGGAATGTCACGACGCGAGTTAAGTTCGGACTTCTCAAGTCCGACCCTTAACTGGCCAAGCCCATGTGCGTATGAACTAAGTCCATGAGAACTGATCCACACATGGTACCAATAAGACTTGCGGAATAAACTTAATCTTAGTCTAACTGCGGGTTATAAAAGATCCTAAGACTACTCCATTTTACATCTTTAGATAGCAAAGTACATAATCATATTCTCCAAAATTACTAAAATAACCTTAGACTAACATTCATTCCAAACCATCCAAAATAAACCAAACCATAGTAACTAGTTAAGTACATTATTACATGCCGACATCATCTAACTATCAAATTACATTGTCCATATAAAAGTCCATAAGTCAATCCATTAAAAGTCCATTCAAAGCCCAAGCTTCTAGGCTTGGTTTCCTTCACGATCCTCGTTCTTCCCCTGTAACGCCCGCCCCTTTTCACCTTAAATCAGAGTCTATTTTTTTTTCCATAGTGACAAAGGGTGCGGACGTCACGACGCGAGTTAAGTCCGAGCTTCTAAAGCCCGGCCCTTAACTGGCCAACCCTACGTGTGCGTGGAACGAAGTCCACGAAGAACAGCTCACACGTAGACGTAAGCTCAAGGAATATTACAACTAAGTACGGAATTAACAATAAAGACTATCCTACAAATTTGAGATAGCAGGGAAGATAACATTCATAATATTACTAAAATATCACAACGTCTCAACTTCCAAAATAAACCAAAATATAAGAGTAATCTAATTATACAGTCCAATAAGCTAAACTGTTCAAATATACATTTCCAAAAATAAACTTTAATAAAGTAAACAGTTCGCCTCCCCAAGCTTCTAAGCTTGGCTACCCGTCCCGTCCTTCTGCTCCGGTATTTCCTCCGTCATCAGCTAGGGTAGAAGTAGGGCGTTAGACAACGCGCCTAGTAGGACTCCGAGTAGGGCTAACACATGGATCAGTGATACCAAAGTATATAGATAATAGTATAACGAAAATCATAAAATGAATGCTATGCCATGGGTGTCTGTGTTATGAATCCCACCCATCATCCATACCATCATGCTGTCATATCCCCCTTGACGGCAAAACCTCGTCAAGATACAAACAATCACAAATCATCCCCCTGGACGGCAAAACCTCGTCCAGATATAAAACAATCACAAATCATCCCCTTGGACGGCAAAACCTCGTCCAGATATAAAACAATCACAAATCATTCCCCTGGACGGCAAAACCTCGTCCAGATATAAAACAATTACAAATCATCTCCCTTGATGGAAGAACCATCATCAAGGTATCATAATTACATACAACATCCCTGATACATCAAACACATCAAAATATCTCCATGTCTGTTTATCGGTCGCCCCGACGGTGCATGGACTCCGGTTTCATTTCATCCTTCCCCTGTCATATCCCTCCCATGCCATGCATGAGATGTAGATGCCATATGCTATGTAATGAATATAATAACAAACCATGACATTTAAAAAAGATCCCATCAATACAACATATAACTTGATTACCCAAAATAGATCAAACAAAGCCTCAATAATCACATCATAGCATTAAAATCCATTTTAACCTAATCATATGCTTACCGGAATAAATCAAGTAAAAACCCCTACATAATACATAATTCAAAACCAATCTTAAAACATACCATATAATTTCCAAACTAATTCAAAGAAACCATCACTCAATCCATGGCTTACAAAAATGTAGGAATCCTACCGAATACCGATTAGCGTTCTTTCTTCCGTTTCCGTCCGACAGACCCGGTCGCCGATCACGCACCTCTTGCGATGTCCGGTACCTTATTATACATATCAATTAGTCAATGTATTAACCATTTAAGTCCATAAATCACATCTTAGTGGGGTTCGGCCATATACCATGGCCGAACCTCACTAACTAAGTTTTGCAGGTCCCATTTAGTCCATTAAATATTTTAATCATATGAGTCTAAAAACCAGCCACCCTAGGCTTTATTAATCGCTCATAAGGTTGTTACTTAGAGTCCCTAGGTCCATGACCACCTCCCATGGGTTTCTTCATTTTGGCCAATATTTACGGTTTTACCACTACCCTTCCATGGTTACTCATTTACTTGATCCATGTACATTATGGTCCATAATTGTTCCATAACTTAGACCCATTAATTGATTCACAAAATGGTTCCATTGATGTCTCATTAACCATGATATGCATATTAATAATTTAGTCCTTAACTTAGCCTAATTTTTCCATTCATCCAACCACATACACACACCCTTCCTTAGTCCATAAAATGACTTACAATTGAATCATCATTCTTAACCACATCCTGGGTCCCTAATTGATCCATCAACCATACAACAAGACCACTTACCTCAACCATCTAATTAACCTAATTCCATTAATTTTTAAACACATGCACACACCTTAAACCTTAGCCCAAAGAGGACTCTCAATGAGTCATGGGCTTTATTAAAACTAGCCCCTTTAATTCAACCTAATCCCCACTTTTCCTTGGGTCTTTTTCACCACATTTAGATCCATAATAAGCCCTCCCATGAGGAGGTTTACATCATGCATTTAAATCATCAACTTTGATCATCACTTGATACATTCTTGAGTCCATTAATGACCCCTTTAATCATGACCTATTCCCCATTAATTTAAACACACACATAAGTCCAACTATGAGGGATTTTAACTCATACATTTAAATCATCCTTCCTTAATCATCATGAAATACATTTTGGTCCATTAGTTTAACCATAACTCCCATTTATTTTTCCTTATTTAAACCCCTTTAATTTTTCCAACATTCACCATTTACAACCCTAAAAATTCATTAGCTACCTTCATTATCTTCCATCCCTCCAAACCCATTTAAATTTACAAACACATAACCCTAAAAACTCCATTAAAGATCCTTAATTACCTACATTTAACCATTAAAATCTTAAAACCCTAAATCATCCTCCATGGTTTCCATTATTTATAAACCCTAATAATTCACTTAAACACCTACCATTTTTTGAGGTCATTAACATCATTCACATCTCCCATGCATTTCCTCATTTAAACCCCTTTAAAATTATCACCACATTTAATCATTAGCACCTTAAAAAAAACATAAGCCATCTTTCCATGATTTTCATTCAAGATCCCTTTAAAAAGAACTAACACATTTAATCATTAAACACTTACAAACCCTAAATCATCCTCCATTCTTTTCCTCATTAAAACTCTTTAACTTCACTAACATTTATTCATTAACATCTTAAAATCATAAATCCCCCTTCCATGGTTTTGATCTTAAAAACCCCATTTAATCTTACTTAATTACTCACCATAATTCCTTCCAAAAATCACACATATTTCATGCTTAAATGAATTTCATTACATAATGTCCTTAATGTATTTATTTTTCCTTAACCTAATTTATCCACTTTTCCATCCTTCCATTTGATGGATTTGAGATCCAAGGCCTATGATTATTTGGCCACCATCAAACTTAACAAGAATGGATCCCAAAACTTAAACCATAAAAATCCAAATCTCTTGTTTAGGAATTACTTACAATCCGACGCCTCCTCCGACTTCCGTCACTCCCGTCGGCTTCCTTGGCCTCCTTTCTCTTCCTCTCCTTGTTTGAACGGCTAAGATGCTTGATCCATGGTGAAGACACCATAGCTTGGGTTTGGCCATGATAGGGTTTGATTTGAGAGAGGAAGGGAGGAGAAGATGGAGATAAATAACCCAAGGTCTTGATCTTGGAGTGATGAGCCCAAGCTTACACCTTTCTCCTCTCTTTTCTTCCAAGCTTTTCTTATTCTTTCTCTTGGTTTTCTTCCTCTCCTTTTCCTTGGGTGTGGCACGGTGGTGGAGAACAAGAGAGGGAGAGAGTATGAGATCGTTGGAGTGGAGAGAATGAGATGAAAAGTCATCTCATCTCTTGGTTGTCTAAAATACACTCCACATTAACTCTCCCACCAACCCAACTTAGATATTTTTCATGCTTTTTGACCCAACCACATTACCCAACGTTTTTTTTCTTTTTGCCTTAAGATAAGATGGCTTTTGGTTTTCCACCTTTTGACCATTTGACCCTCATTTGAATAATTTAATCATTTAATTAATTAGATAATTAGGTTAAGTTAATTCCCATTTAATTTAATTCCATTAAATTTCTTCCATAAAATCCACCCATGGTTGACCAAGTCAACCATGGTGGCCGGCCCCACCAATTCTTGGTCCACACGCCACCTCAATTAGTGAGGTGGAGGTGGGTCCCAATTGGCCACATCACCTTGGCTTAATTCAAATTAACTTAGGTGATTTAAATTTAATTCAACCCATTCCGACTAATTGGATCATCATTGGGCCCATGGCCCAATTACATTCACCCTTACCCATGTACCTTGGGGCTTACATCATCTTGATCCATTGGGTCCCAATTGGGTATTGGGCCCAATTTGACCATCCTTGGCCCAATTGACCACCATTGACCCTTTAAGTAAACTTAAATCCAATCCATAATCCATTGGGCCCTAGTTGGGCCTTTGTCCACATTTTGATCCATTTATTATCTATTCCATCCAATTTTCAAATTCCACCATAAAAAAAATAAATAATAACACATATATTACTTTACAAATTCCGGGCCATTACAATACAATCCTCTTTTAAAATTTTCGTCGCGAAAATTCGAGCGAAGTAGAGGTCTCAAACATCTCATACGAAGAGTTCCGGATGAGCTGCTCTCATTTCTGATTCCAGTTCCCAGCTGGCTTCCTCATTGCCATGTCGTTCCCATACCACCTTGATTTGCGCTGTAGTCTCCGCAACCAACTCCGATCCCATCAGCGCATGCTCACCGGCCTCTGTCCATCAATCTGTGGGTGGAATGCTGTGCTAATCAACAGTCGGTCCCCATAGCTGACTGCATGCTCTGCCATACTCTGCTAGTGAATCAACCATCTCTGTCGGACACAATAGTCTGAGGTACACCATGTAGTCTGATAATGTCCCGGATGTACCGTCGCCCCAAGGTCTCCGATGAATCGGTCGTCTTGACAGGAAGGAAATATGCAGACTTGGTCAACCGGTCCACCACGACCCATATTGCATCGTGGCCTTTGGAAGACCTTGACAATCCTGTCACAAAATCCATGGAGATGTGCTCCCATTTCCACTCCGGTACAGATAAGGGTTTGAATAAACCCGGTGGCTTCTGATGTCCCACCTTAACCTTCTGACAAGTTAGGCAGCGAGCAACAAACTCTGCCACATCTCTCTTGAGTCCATGCTGCCAATAGTGCCTCTTAAGATCATGGTACATCTTGGCGCTGTCCGGATGGGTAGAGAGCTTGGTTTGGTGTGTCTCCACCAACAACTCCCTTTTGCAGCTCTTAGGCACATCCGTCCTGCCTCGGAATACAAGACCCTGTCCCAGTCGTAATTCCTATTCCGATACCACCTCACCTGTTGATATCTCGGTCCATATCTCCTCCATTTCTGGGTCTATTTGTTGTTCCCGTTCAATTGTGCAAAGTACCTCTTAATTACATCAACATCACTCACATTAACCTACGAGTTTCATTCTTGCAGAATTTACTCTGTCCCACATTCTCTCTTTTTCTCATGAACCCATTTGCGATCTGATGTAGATTAACGTATTCTACTTCACTTTACCCTCTACCAAGACATTTCACATACGTACACATTCAACACATTCTTTCGTCTACTCTCTGTGTGAGGTAGCCTGCCCATATGAGCCTATGCTCAAGTCCTTTGCTGATTCCATTTCAACTAGGTTTCTAGCTGCACTCTCCTGGAATTCCATCGGCTGACTACAGAGTCAGCTAGCTAGACTAACTCAGCAGTCGCCCATAGCTTCCCATTCGAGTTTCACTAGACTCCTATCTTTCCCATTAACTACCTCTCCAAAACTTAGCACCTCTTCATTTGCACAAAAGTCACTATGTGACTAACCCTTTTGTTCATAACTCCTACAATACCAATACCCGACATCAATCCAAACCACCATGGGAACCCTCATCCATGGTTATACACATCCATGGTTACTAACCATCCATGAATATAACCCTCCTATGGGTATAATCCATTCATGGGCATAACTAATACCTTCGTAGGACTATTCTGTCTATCATAGGGCTAACAGGTCTAATATACGACCCATGTGTCGTCTACGAAATCAAATGTCTATCATAATGCTAATGTCCGGCATCAATCCATGACTATCTACAAATTCCTAATCTTTAGAATTATTCATCAGCCCCACTTAGGTTTCCAACCAAACGCATTGGCATATCACAGCCTCTTCATGCATACTACATATTCACAACTCACAGCACTTTATGAACTCATCATCATATACATAATCTATAACACATCCTTGTTCCTCAATGACTATTCATCTCTAGAATCAATTATCAAAACAATATCATATAAACTCATTGCAATGATTGATAATTCACAATTTTGTAACATCATAGGGAATCATCATGCAATCACTAAATAAAATATTTTCATAAATTCATGGTCCATCATTCATTCATGCCTTTTAAGGCCATAAACCCATTTCAAGGCCTATCATCACTCGTTCATAATCTACACTACACATTGGGAGAATGCAATTGCATTATACATACAAGGTTTTCATACAACATATTAGTCTTTGCAAGCTAGACCCTTCACATTCTCCTCATAGTGTCATCCTCTCACGAGTTTCATGTGGCAAGTTAACCCATGCATTCCGGTCTCTTTCAAGTACATTGTTTATCCAACATCTCTCAAATGGCACTTTGTTCATATGCGAACTTCTTATATCCCCTCACAAAATGTTTACATCATCACCCATTATATGTCATAACATAAATCTCTTCACTTGGGTCATGACAAATTATCAAGCCATGGGTCATCACCAATATAAAAGCCATTTCTAAAAACCATTGTACCATCCCCCAAGTATACCCATATATCACATTATCAAAAACTCCCCACCCTTTTTATTCACATTTATCTCACTCAAAAACATATACAACATATAACCCACATCAAAAGTTCATGCCTCTTATTATCATTTGATGCATGTAGTTCATCATTGCACATTTTTACATACTCTTTCCTCACTTAATTAGTATGATCATAACTATTAGTCTTTCCTCATTTCATCACCTCATACACTCAACAATAAGAATTCAATACATGTATATTCACATGCACTCACAATACAAGCATGCTTGTGCAATTTAATATCACACATATTTCATTCATTTAAAACCCTAAAATCATTAATTATCCTCCAATATAAGTACCATTAGTCCTTTCTTTCCAGTGTCCAGGTAGTCCACAAACCCGGCATACCACTTCAAGAGGGTAGGGGCAGTATGTACAGTTGTGCCCAACTTGGTTGTACAACTCGCGCATATAATCGGGTTCTATTTTCCCCTACCGACTCTTTTATCACCGGAAAGTCTTCCACATCCTCTTTAGGAAGAGATGCTAAATCCTCTTCATCTTTCTTGGAAGGTCCCTCCTGAAAGTCCATGCCAACTTCTATGCTAGAAGCGGACACCAAATCTATGGAACAGCTAGGGGTTTCCTTATCCCATAATTCCGTACACTCCCCGTCACTTGACATATCTGTATTCATAGAATACAATAGAACACAAAAATCATCAACAGAAATTTCCAATAAAACCAATCCAAGTTTTGGGGAATTCATTATGCATATCACAATGTATTTTGTTTGGGGAAAGTTGCCAAATAAGCACGCTTGTTTTTCCTTTGTTTCTGGGGGGGATCTCTAAATTCCTATCGTTTGTTGTTCAAATATGGAAATACCGGGGAATTGCATCCTACTTTGCTATGTTTGATAAATCTATCACTGTTTCAACAATTTGGGGGGTGGGGGGGGGGGGGGGGGGGGGGGGGGGGGGGGGATTTCCTAAGTATCAAAGTATTGTGTTCTCATTTTCGGGGGAAATGAGCCCTATATTGCTACGTTTGATAAATCTAACTTAGGATAATTTTTTTTTTTCCCTTGCTATCATTCCTTTTTGTCAGACGTTGTTCTCAGATTGAATACTTCCGTTTGAGTCAATCGAAGTAAATTAACTCGGCCCCCGTGCAGCGGACTCCAAAGAGTCGGTCGGTTGGGATTCTTAGCTGTCAGTGAGATATGCAACCGTCTTAGACTTACTTCGAGAGATTCATTCTTCCGAGTTCGCTCTGATACCAACTGTAACGCCCGCCCCTTTTCACCTTAAATCAGAGTCTATTTTTTTTTTTCCATAGTGACAAAGGGCGCGGACGTCACGACGCGAGTTAAGTCCGAGCTTCTAAAGCCCGGCCCTTAACTGGCCAACCCTACGTGTGCGTGGAACGAAGTCCACGAAGAACAGCTCACACGTAGACGTAAGCTCAAGGAATATTACAACTAAGTACGGAATTAACAATAAAGACTATCCTACAAATTTGAGATAGCAGGGAAGATAACATTCATAATATTACTAAAATATCACAACGTCTCAACTTCCAAAATAAACCAAAATATAAGAGTAATCTAATTATACAGTCCAATAAGCTAAACTGTTCAAATATACATTTCCCAAAAATAAACTTTAATAAAGTAAACAGTTCGCCTCCCCAAGCTTCTAAGCTTGGCTCCCGTCCCGTCCTTCTGCTCCGGCATTTCCTCCGTCATCAGCTAGGGTAGAAGTAGGGCGTTAGACAACGCGCTCCGAGTAGGGCTAACACATGGATTAGTGATAACAAAGCATATAGATAATAGTATAACGAAAACCATAAAATGAATGCTATGCCATGGGTGTCTGTGTTATGAATCCCACCCATCATCCATACCATCATGCTGTCATATCCCCCTTGACGGCAAAACCTCGTCAAGATACAAACAATCACAAATCATCCCCCTGGACGGCAAAACCTCGTCTAGATATAAAACAATCACAAATCATCCCCTTGGACGGCAAAACCTCGTCCAGATATAAAACAATCACAAATCATTCCCCTGGACAGCAAAACCTCGTCCAGATATAAAACAATTACAAATCATCCCCCTTGATGGAAGAACCATCATCAAGGTATCATAATTACATACAACATCCCTGATACATCAAACACATCAAAATATCTCCATGTCTGTTTATCGGTCGCCCCGACGGTGCATGGACTCCGGTTTCATTTCATCCTTCCCCTGTCATATCCCTCCCATGCCATGCATGAGATGTAGATGCCATATGCTATGTAATGAATATAATAACAAACCATAACATTTAAAAAAGATCCCATCAATACAACATATAACTTGATTACCCAAAATAGATCAAGCAAAGCCTCAATAATCACATCATAGCATTAAAATCCATTTTAACCTAATCATATGCTTACCGGAATAAATCAAGTAAAAACCCCTACATAATACATAATTCAAAACCAATCTTAAAACATACCATATAATTTCCAAACTAATTCAAAGAAACCATCACTCAATCCATGGCTTACAAAAATGTAGGAATCCTACCGAATACCGATTAGCGTTCTTTCTTCCGTTTCCGTCCGACAGACCCGGTCGCCGATCACGCACCTCTTGCGATGTCCGGTACCTTATTATACATATCAATTAGTCAATGTATTAACCATTTAAGTCCATAAATCACATCTTAGTGGGGTTCGGCCATATACCATGGCCGAACCTCACTAACTAAGTTTTGCAGGTCCCATTTAGTCCATTAAATATTTTAATCATATGAGTCTAAAAACCAGCCACCCTAGGCTTTATTAATCGCTCATAAGGTTGTTACTTAGAGTCCCTAGGTCCATGACCACCTCCCATGGGTTTCTTCATTTTGGCCAATATTTACGGTTTTACCACTACCCTTCCATGGTTACTCATTTACTTGATCCATGTACATTATGGTCCATAATTGATCCATAACTTAGACCCATTAATTGATTCACAAAATGGTTCCATTGATGTCTCATTAACCATGATATGCATATTAATAATTTAGTCCTTAACTTAGCCTAATTTTTCCATTCATCCAACCACATACACACACCCTTCCTTAGTCCATAAAATGACTTACAATTGAATCATCATTCTTAACCACATCCTGGGTCCCTAATTGATCCATCAACCATACAACAAGACCACTTACCTCAACCATCTAATTAACCTAATTCCATTAATTTTTAAACACATGCACACACCTTAAACCTTAGCCCAAAGAGGACTCTCAATGAGTCATGGGCTTTATTAAAACTAGCCCCTTTAATTCAACCTAATCCCCACTTTTCCTTGGGTCTTTTTCACCACATTTAGATCCATAATAAGCCCTCCCATGAGGAGGTTTACATCATGCATTTAAATCATCAACTTTGATCATCACTTGATACATTCTTGAGTCCATTAATGACCCCTTTAATCATGACCTATTCCCCATTAATTTAAACACACACATAAGTCCAACTATGAGGGATTTTAACTCATACATTTAAATCATCCTTCCTTAATCATCATGAAATACATTTTGGTCCATTAGTTTAACCATAACTCCCATTTATTTTTCCTTATTTAAACCCCTTTAATTTTTCCAACATTCACCATTTACAACCCTAAAAATTCATTAGCTACCTTCATTATCTTCCATCCCTCCAAACCCATTTAAATTTACAAACACATAACCCTAAAAACTCCATTAAAGATCCTTAATTACCTACATTTAACCATTAAAATCTTAAAACCCTAAATCATCCTCCATGGTTTCCATTATTTATAAACCCTAATAATTCACTTAAACACCTACCATTTTTTGAGGTCATTAACATCATTCACATCTCCCATGCATTTCCTCATTTAAACCCCTTTAAAATTATCACCACATTTAATCATTAGCACCTTAAAAAAAACATAAGCCATCTTTCCATGATTTTCATTCAAGATCCCTTTAAAAAGAACTAACACATTTAATCATTAAACACTTACAAACCCTAAATCATCCTCCATTCTTTTCCTCATTAAAACTCTTTAACTTCACTAACATTTATTCATTAACATCTTAAAATCATAAATCCCCCTTCCATGGTTTTGATCTTAAAAACCCCATTTAATCTTACTTAATTACTCACCATAATTCCTTCCAAAAATCACACATATTTCATGCTTAAATGAATTTCATTACATAATGTCCTTAATGTATTTATTTTTCCTTAACCTAATTTATCCACTTTTCCATCCTTCCATTTGATGGATTTGAGATCCAAGGCCTATGATTATTTGGCCACCATCAAACTTAACAAGAATGGATCCCAAAACTTAAACCATAAAAATCCAAATCTCTTGTTTAGGAATTACTTACAATCCGACGCCTCCTCCGACTTCCGTCACTCCCGTCGGCTTCCTTGGCCTCCTTTCTCTTCCTCTCCTTGTTTGAACGGCTAAGATGCTTGATCCATGGTGAAGACACCATAGCTTGGGTTTGGCCATGATAGGGTTTGATTTGAGAGAGGAAGGGAGGAGAAGATGGAGATAAATAACCCAAGGTCTTGATCTTGGAGTGATGAGCCCAAGCTTACACCTTTCTCCTCTCTTTTCTTCCAAGCTTTTCTTATTCTTTCTCTTGGTTTTCTTCCTCTCCTTTTCCTTGGGTGTGGCACGGTGGTGGAGAACAAGAGAGGGAGAGAGTATGAGATCGTTGGAGTGGAGAGAATGAGATGAAAAGTCATCTCATCTCTTGGTTGTCTAAAATACACTCCACATTAACTCTCCCACCAACCCAACTTAGATATTTTTCATGCTTTTTGACCCAACCACATTACCCAACGTTTTTTTTCTTTTTGCCTTAAGATAAGATGGCTTTTGGTTTTCCACCTTTTGACCATTTGACCCTCATTTGAATAATTTAATCATTTAATTAATTAGATAATTAGGTTAAGTTAATTCCCATTTAATTTAATTCCATTAAATTTCTTCCATAAAATCCACCCATGGTTGACCAAGTCAACCATGGTGGCCGGCCCCACCAATTCTTGGTCCACACGCCACCTCAATTAGTGAGGTGGAGGTGGGTCCCAATTGGCCACATCACCTTGGCTTAATTCAAATTAACTTAGGTGATTTAAATTTAATTCAACCCATTCCGACTAATTGGATCATCATTGGGCCCATGGCCCAATTACATTCACCCTTACCCATGTACCTTGGGGCTTACATCATCTTGATCCATTGGGTCCCAATTGGGTATTGGGCCCAATTTGACCATCCTTGGCCCAATTGACCACCATTGACCCTTTAAGTAAACTTAAATCCAATCCATAATCCATTGGGCCCTAGTTGGGCCTTTGTCCACATTTTAATCCTTTTATTATCTATTCCATCCAATTTTCAAATTCCACCATAAAAAAAATAAATAATAACACATATATTACTTTACAAATTCTGGGCCATTACATCCCCTTTCTTGCGTCATCCACTAAGGATAGAGATAGGGCGTTAGATCGACGCGCCCAGTAGGTGTTTCCGATTAAATCTACCACAAGGTTAGTAACAAAACATGCAAATAATAGAATAATACATGTTCATCAAAATCTCATAAAAACAATACTATGTATGAAATGCACATGTAATGAGTCCCACCCATCACAAATATACATAGCTTCCTCTTGACGGGATTCTCATTGTCAAGGTACCCCACAGTGGTCTTTCGGACGCCCCGACAGAGTGTGGCCTCCGGATTCCTATTGATGGGATTCTCATCATCAAGGTACCCCACAGTGGTCTTTCGGATGCTCCGACGGAGTGTGGCCTCCGGTTTCCATAATCATCACCCCATGCCATGCATGAGATGCCAATGTGTTCATGCCATTTGTAAATACATCTTATCATACAAAACCACTTTGAAACATAATAACTTAGCACATAATTCATCAAAACTTTGATAAAACAACAAATATAAGTGTGGCTCAAAAAGGTAGGAAACCTACCCAAAGTTTACTTAGATTGACCGCTCTTTTATACCGTCACCCGTTCATGACTTGTATTCCGTTCAAGAAGTCCCGTTACCCTATTTATATGGCAGCAAGTCAAACATATGTCCATATCACTTCAACCTTAGTCTAAGTCCCAAAAACCACTTTGTGTGGTTCGGCCATACCCCATGGCCGAACCTCACCCACTTAACTTTTGGTCACCCTTTTTATTTAACCAAAACCATATAATTTACTTATAAACAACCCCAATCCACCAAATGTAACTTTGTGGGGTTCGGCCATACACCATGGCTGAACCTCACTTCATGTATGGCCGAACCTCACTTAATTTTGTTTTAATCCCTTCTTTGTATTCTTACGCCCAAACACATCATTTAAATAACTTAATCTTCCAAATGAACCTTGGTAGGGTTCGGCCATACAACATGGTCGAACCTTACCACTTTGGTTTTGGCCCATATTTCAAATCCTTTGGTCATTTCATCTTTGATCATTTCACCTTTGATCATTTCATTCATATTTACAATAATGCCACTAGCATAACCCTTTGTTTAATTTTGCTTTAAAACCAAAGTCTATATCTAATCCACCTTAGTGGGGTTCGGCCATACATCATGGCCGAACCTCACCACTTAATTTGATCTTTTAAATCCTTCATTAACCCATCTCCATGTACATTATAAATTAGCACTAAGTCCACCAAATGACCATTGGTGGGGTTCGGCCATACTACATGGCCGAACCTCATCCTATGGATTTTTATCCCATGTTCCATCATCTATCATGGTTGATCAATTTAATACTAAATCCATAATTAAGCATAGGTGATTCTTAAATCAAAAGCATATTACAAATCATAATTTCCAACATAATCCTAATCCAATTATTTCATCAAAACAGTCCATGGGGTTCGGCCATACATATGGCCGAACCCTATGGTTCTCTTAATTCAATTATTCCATCATTTAGGCTCAACACTTTAGCCATCACAACCATATGGTTCAGCCATCCCATGGCCGACTCAAGATATTAAGCCTATCTTCATTCAAAACCCTTTTAACACCCTCATTACATGATATGAATTTTATCCAACAACCATAAAATCACCACATTCTTTCATGGGGTTCGGCCATCCAAAGTGGCCAAACCCTTTGATCCAATTTCTACCCTTTTTTAGACAACATAACCCATGATCTAAACCCTTGATAGGTTCGGCCATACAATGGCCGGATCATGTTCCCTTAGTCATTCCCTTTAACAAGTATTTATTGAGCACTTACCAAAACAGCGACTCCTCCAGTTCTTTCAATTCTTCTTGATCCTCTCCTTAGTCCTTCCTTCCTTCTCCTTTAGCTGAGACTGATCTTGCTTGGAGACCCCTTGGAATAATTCAGCCAGGTGATATGGATTGGGAGAGAAACTTAGAACAATGCTCCAAATCCTTCTTGGTCTTTGAGAGGAGGACCGGCCTTGAGAGAGAGAAGAAATGAGATAGAATTCTCAAAGTGATTGATCTTCTTTTCCTCAAGGTGCTGGTCGGCTAAGAGAGTGCTTGAGGGAGAGAAACAACCAAGAGAGTATGAGATGGAAATCCAAGTCTTTTGCTCCAAATGTGGTGGTCGGTCCAAGGTATGGGTTTTTTATTAACCCCTTGTGTAACTCCCATACCCATTAGCCAAAATCCTTTATGATACTTGGGGGTTTCATCTATGAAATGAAACTCCCCAAGCATCCAACGTCTCCCATGGATTGCATTGGTGTAACCTCCCTCTTTCCTCCTCCTCTCATTATTGTCTCACATGGGGGTTTCATCTTGAGATGAAACCTTTCCCCCTCCTCCAACGTGTAGACTAGCATTTTGAATTTGAAATGTCAAAACCCCTTTTGTAACTCCACAAAACAGCAACTCCATTCATTCTCCATCTTTGGAGTTACATGTATGAAATAACACTCCCATGTATTCCAACGTGCATCACCCTTGAATTTGAAATACTATCTCTCACCAAATCTAACTCCCAAAACGGCAACTCCATTTATTACTTGACTAGGCGTTTCATGCATGAGGGCATGAGGTAAACACCCCCCCCCCCCCCCACCATATGCAACCGACGTGTAAACCACCTTGAGCTGATTTTGGTGAAGTGCACCTCCCCAACTTTCCATCAACTCATTTAACTTACCTCTCATATTCAACTCAACTCATATATTTAACTCAATTCACCTTTTTAATTTAATTCTTTTAATTCATTTGAATCAACTCAAATATTTGATTCCATTTCCACCTCACATCAGTCCCAAGCTAATTAAGCTTGGACTCACTTGGTGGTCAAACATGTCAACCACTACCCATTGGGTCCCATTTGGGTCCTTTGACCCAATTAACCACTTTGACCCAAATAAATGTACATTACCCATTTAATTTAATCCCATAACACCTACATTGAGTCTTATTTGAACAATGGATCCCACCATTTTCTCATCTACAATCATAACTCCAATGGCATTTTCGTAAATATTGATATATTGAAAAATCTAGGTATTACATATTAGGCATAAGAGCTGTGTGTGAAGGGTCATACATCATTCCTGTATAGTACTCAAGGAAATGAATGTATGATTGGTGTGCTTGAGTTTCATTCCAATAAACATCAATTTATACATTATGTGGAATGAATCATGTTCATATATGCCTTGCCTTGCTAAAATCTGGAAATACCGCATCTTATGACATCACACACTTGGACAATATACTTTAATTGGTGAATTAAATGTGTCCAAGAATCTTGGATTAATTTGGATCTAGAAAAGAGATTTGTAATCCATGGTTTGTGCCTACCTTCAGAAAGGTGAATCGAATTTTCAAATGGCACAGATACGGTGTGAATGTATGTATCATCACTGGTATTAAAAGTAGTATAAGCAAAGGTTGAAGAACCATGAACATCACAAGCGCACACACACACACATACCCAATATTCCTTCATAACCCAGGTTGAAGGATAGACTAGTCGGAGGAACATACAGGTCGGTAATGTTGGATTTCAAAACACTGTCTGAAAGGGGGAAAATCGAAAGGGGTGACAGGTCGATAAATATCGACATGTCGACATAGACAGGTCGTTGGTCACGACCAGTTTGTGAATCAGAAAGAGTAAGTTAAAAGGTCTCTTTCCGCGAAAATGATAGAACATTTCGAAATCGTCGTTTCCCTTCCCACTGAATCTCTGAGATTTCTTCCTCTCCTCTCGTGCCCTAGGTTAGTCAATAAGACCCCCCAAAGCGAATTCTCGCTGAAAAAACAAAGGGTTTTTGTTCCTTCCATCTCCGGTAGCTGAAAATGACAAGGGACAATCCCACAGTCATTATCGTGTCCTTTGATTTGGAGAATGATCGTGCCACCCAATCTAAGAAACCAAAATCTAAGTGGCTTCAAGGAGAATCATCGTCTCTCCAGAATACTACAGGGTGTCGAGTCAAGATTCTCATGAGGAAATCTCACAAGAAGAAATCACCTCTACCCCTAACCAGAAAGCCTAGAGGAGTGATTATTAAGGACCCTAACTTTCCAGTTGAGGCCCGTGTAGAAGAAGTGAGTGGAAAAGAAAAAACTCAAAAGGATATCACTCCTCCAAAAGAAGCAAACAATGATGAGGATACACCTATCAGGAAACATGCTACTGGTAAGGAAAGAGAGGAGAAAAGAAAACAACAGATGGAAGACGCTAAAGCCGAATGTAATAGAGATCTTATTAAGAGAACCTACCGCTTCTTTGAAAAACGTCGGGAGTTAGAAAGAAAGATTGGAGACTTTGCAACCTCCGTGAATGTATCAATTCAAAACCTCTCCACATTCATGGAAGGACTCAAAAGGAGCACCCGACGAAAATCCGCTCCCCTCAAGCATCTCTTCCTCCGAACGGATTGGCTTAGTATAGTTTTTCATGAATTATGTTTTGGAAAAATTATGTTGATATCTTTGTCGAAGCATCCATTTGGCTCCCTTCTTAACTATATATACCAATTTCTTGTGAATGAAATGATATGGTTTAGTATGTTGAGTGTATATCTCTTGTCTATCTTGAACATGGTATTTGTAAAATAGACTAATTTTCAGGGAGATAGAGATATGGCTGTGAGATTGCACACACTTCGGAGAATGGAGGAGCACAAAATATTTGTTGATTAGCACCTGTCATTGGTCATGACAGCGTAAAGAGGAAGATAATGCAAGCTTGCAAGAGAGCTTGGACAGAAATAAACTTAGAGGCAACTAAGTTTATGGGGGAGTTGGGTCGAGAAAGCTAGGGGAGAACCTTGAGTTAGAGCAAAACATAGTTAAGCACTAACTGCAAGAAGCATGGGGGTGCTTAAAAGTCGATGTTAGCCTGCTGATCTTTATCAATTGAATGACAAAATGGGGGAGAAATTAGTAGAAGCTAAAAGACATCAAAGACAATGGACATACCAAGAATGCCTATGCTTGGAGTTTGGGAGATCAAACTCAAAAGATTGGGGGAGAAATCTTATCAACACTGATAGCTTGGGTAAGCTATGGGTAGTGTTGGTCACGAGAAAATTAGGGAATGTGGACGAGCTTGAATACAAATTTTATTTAGTCCATGAATACATTTCTATGTTTTCGGACTAACCCCTCTAATGATTCTCTAGTGTTTTTTTCTTATGTATTTGAACAGGAAAATGAAATGAAGCAAGCTGAATAAGAATATGGGAAGACCATAGTCATGTTTTCAGAAGCTTGAAGACCCAAGATGATCAAGAGTAAAGATCTTGCTCCACCCGATTAAAGCATATAGCTATGGAAATCACAAAAAAAGTTATGTTGGCCATAGATGACCTTAGGTGGTACCCACACCCTAGAAAGAACTATCCCTAAGCTTAGAAAAATAAATGGTTAAAATCATATGAAGCCTAGTGAGGAAGCTTGATAGTGAATTGGAAACAAACTTGGAAATATGAATTATGATTCACTGTCAGCTCTGCCAGTCTTTTCTCACCTACCCCTCGGTACGGTCAGGATAGACCCATCGTGGTTAAAGACTGGTCGGCCCGACTGACATTAGTTTCTGGAACATTAAACTGTCATTCTAGGTTTACATCTGATCGAGTGTCTCGTATGCACCGACCCATTGGTGAAAGGGTGAAACGACCCCTCGTGGTCAACGACTCATCGATCAAGATCTTGAGTTCTGAAACCTTGAACTCATATGGACTCTTGAAGAAATAGACAAATCGGCAATCAAAGACTGATCGAGAGTACCAGGATTGACCCCTTGGTAGTGGGTGACAGGTCGTTCTGGGTAGCAGGTTTCCAAAGTTGAAACTATTGTCAAGCATGTTTTGCACACGAACAAGCCTCTCGTATGGACCGACCTCTCGATACCATAAGTGTCGACCCATCGGCGACAACGACATGTCGACCGGGGAAGAATAATACCGTTGGGAGTGCACTTAATGCACATCGGTTGGAATTGTAACGATAATATTTTTAGTCACGGACCTATCGGTACATTACCGTTACTTCAACTAGTTGCTTTCGTTATATAAACCTTTATGCAACCAGTTGATATCCTTTAGACGGATCAATTGGACCCTCATCTTTATTAGTGAGCTTAACAAGGGCCAACAGAAGGATCACTCTCTCTCTCTCGTGCTTACACTAGGGAAATCAAATACAACCAATCAAATGGATTGAGTTGTGAGAGAGAGAGGAAGGTTGGAAACTCATAAACAAACAATCTAAGGATTGAGTTTAAAAGTGAGGAGAAGAGAACCATAAACTAGAAAACCTTTGGTAGAACCAGTTTCCTTGACACCCTGCACTGTGATTGTTAAACGACGACTACGAGGTCGAGCGTCGGCATATATGTGTAGGATCTCGAAGAAGCACACATCAGAAGAGAGAGCTTCAAAGGCAAGTGTTTCTTGGTTTTAATTAATTTTAAAACCTTTGTTCCGATGTGGATTAAGGGGAGAAACCCCGAAATCACTATAAAAAATTCTAGAGGGGTGTCTCCGGCACAGAGGTGGGTGGAACTCCCTTCCAAATGGATAGGTGGAATTCCTAATCGACAGTGGTGGGTGAAATTCCTAGCTGATTGATTGCGGTAGAATTCCTACTCTAATTGTGAGGGTGTAAGTTCCCACTTAGTGGATTTTGGAGATAGCTCAAGGTTGAGTGAGTCCTAAGAGTGGATGTAGGTTGGCTAATCGAACAAGTTTAAAACGGTCTTGTGGTGTTTGATCTATGTGTGCTTGTATTTAGTATTTAAGTACTCTTCTTAACACACATCACTTTGCATATTGATTATCTCATTATACACATGGTGCACAAGCATCGATAATCGTACCGTTTGCGGCGTCCCGGTACCTTATTACATATTTAACGAATTAGTCCATATGTTATCCATGATTAAGTCCTTAACTTATTACAACCTTAGGTTCCGAATTACGTTATCCGTTTACCAAATCCAGCCCCTAACTTAGCCTCGTTTTCCGTGGTTTAAAACACATCCATAAATCCGATTTTGGCCATTTTAAATATTCCGATTTGCGAGCCTAAAACGCAGCATCTATCCATTTCATTTAATCATTCGCAATGTATCCAATTTTTATGTCCAACATACATAGGGGTCGGCCATGTACCATGGCCGAACCCATGGTTCCTCAAGGTGGCTAATAATTACCATTTTGCCACTCTCTCTTCTATGGTTAATCATCCATTCATTTATGTACATTCCAAGTCCAAAATTCATTCATACTTAGATCCATTAGTGATTCATTAATCATGACCTAGCATCATAAAATCAGCCACCTATTTTAATTAATTTTGCAAACATTTTAATCCCATAATTCATTCCATTCTTGGCCCTAAATATGGCCCACAAAGAGGTCATGGGTTCGGCCATGGTGTCCATTTTCCAATTTCTTGGGTCCATCTTGCCTCATTTAATCCTATCACAATTGAATTTAAATCATTCATTGAACTCCCCATTTTCATCTCATTTAAAGTATTAGCTACTATACTTACAAATCCATTTAAATTTTTTTATCCATCTCTATCCTTTTCCATTCATTAAAATCACTAATCACCACCATAGGGTTCGGCCATACACCATGGCCGAACCCATGGCTCATGGTCCATCTTATCCATGCCATTTTCAAAACCAAAATACCTGTTTACATTCCTCATGTTTTTCTCATTAAAACTCCTTAAAAATCACCAACTTTTTAATCACTTAAAAACCTCAACATCATTAACCCTTCTCCATAATTTTAAACCTCAAACCCTAATTAAAAATCATCCATCATTTACCATGGGGTTCGGCCATGCTACATGGCCGAACCCTATGGCCCATCAATCCATTAAAATTTCTATTTTTCCATGCTTAATCCATTCATTTTATTTTTTCCTTAAACCATCTCTTCCAACTCATCCATTTCTTATCCTACCGTTGGATGGATCTTAGATCCATGGCCCACAACATTTTTGGCCATGTTTAGTCTAAGAAATGGATTCCATATCTTATCTTAAAAAAATATATATAAACTCTTGTTTTTAGAATTCTTACCACTCGATGACTCCTCTGGTCCTTCTTTGCTTCTCCTCTTGCTCTCCTTAGCCTTCTCTTCTCTTCTTCTCCTTGATGTACGGTCAAGATGAGCTTGATCAAATGGTGAGGCCCTCTAAGCTTAGGGTCGGCCGAGATTGAGTGGGTTTGCTTGAGAGAGAGAGAGAGAGAGAGAGAGAGAGGAGGAGGGGATAGAAAATGTCTAGCTTCCTTGGTCTTGAAGTGATAATGGTTTGGCCAAGCTTAATCTTTTTTTCCTTCTCTTCTTCTTCTCTTCTAATTTTTTTCTTTTCTTATTTTCTCTTGGTGTAGGACGGTGGAGAGGTGGTGAGAATGAGAGAGTGAAATGAGAGGGATGAGATGGAAAACCCATCTCATTTCTTTGGTCTTACTTGGACCATGCTCCTCCATGATGGCCTCACCAACCAAAGTATGGGCTACCTTGACTTTGGTGGTGGTGGTTGAGACAAAACCACCACTAGCCAATGGTTTTGGGTGTTTGAATTTGGTGGTTTGGTCTTCCCATGTTGACCCCTTGACCAACCTAATTAATTAAATTAAATCCTCACTTAGGTTAATTAATTTCCATCCAATTTAATTTCATAAAATTTATCTATCTAAGAAATCTACCCATGGTTGACCAAGTCAACCATGGTGGATGTGTAATAACCCGAGTTTTTGATAAATATATATATATATTGGCATTTATTCATTTTAAATTGAAGTTTGATGTAATAAAATGCCAAATGGACCAAATTTTGGGACAATGGCCCAAGGATGGCCCAATTGGGCCATGGGTTGGATGAAATCCATTTAATGGGTCAATGAGGACTAATCGGGTCAAGGATGGTCAAATTGGGCCCAATACTCATTTGGGACGCAATGGACCCAATTGAGGTAAGCCTAAGGTAAGGAGGGAATTTAATTGGGCCGTGGGTCCAATGTTTACCCAATAAACCATGAATTAGAATTAATACATGTAATTGGTCAATGGTAAGTAATCGGGTCAAAGATGGTCAATTTGAGTCAAAGGGCCATGCAGGACCCAATGGGCCAAGGTAACTAAGCCCTAAGATAAATGGATAAGACAATAATCTAATTGGGCCATGGGCCCAATGGCAATCCAATAAGAGGGATACAATTAATAAAATTTAAATCACCTAAGTTAGGTGATAAATGGACCAAAGTAACATGGCCAATGGGGCCCACCTCCACCTCACCCATTGAGGTGGCGTGTGGACCCAAGAGTAGTGGGGCCAACCACCATGGTTGACTTGGTCAACCATGGGTGGATCATGGACGGAAATTAATGGGATTAAATTAAATAGAAAGTGATTAATTAAATTAATCAAGGGATCAAGGTGATCTAAGTTAATCAACCTAAGATTAAAATGGTCAAATGGTTAAATGGTCAAAACCACTCCAACAAACACAAACCACCTCAAGAAAACACAAATTAAAACCATGGGCTTGAATGGTGGTTGGGTCTCAACCACCACCACCAAAGTCAAGCCAACCCATGCTTGGTTGGTGAAGAAATTAATGTTGGAGTGAAGACCACTCCAACCACCTCCATTCCATTGCAAACCAACCCATTTCACTCTAGCATTCCTCATACACCAAGAAAAAACGGCACCCACCTTGCAAGAGAGGAGAAAGAACTTAGAAGAAAAACTTAGAAGGAAAAGAAAAGAAAAGAAAAGAAAAGAGGTGAAACCTTGGATTCACCATTGGAAGATCAAGAGCTACTATCTTCATCATCTTCCCCTCTTCCCCTCTCTCAACCTAACCCTATCTTAGCCGATCCAAACATGTCCCACTATTGATCAAGCACATCTAGCCGATTAAAGATCAAGAAGAAGGAAAAAAGAGGCCAAGGAAGTTGACGGGAGCAACAAAGACCGGAGGAGTCGTCGGATAGTAAGTATGTTCTAAACAAGAAATTTATTATTTAAGGTTTTTAATTTTGAAATCCATCCTTGCCATATGATGGTGGCCAAATTATTTTAGGCTATGGAATGGATCTAAAATCCATCAAATGGAAGGCAAAGAAATGGAAGAGATGGTCTAAGGAAAAAAATGAAATGAATGGATTAAGTATGGAAAAGATGGAAGCTTTAATGGATTGAATGGACCTTAGGGTTCGGCCATGTAGCATGGCCGAACCCCATGGCCAATGTGGGATGATTTTTAATTAAGGTTTGAAGGTTTGAAATGGTGGAGAATGATGTATGATAATTAGTTTTCAAGTGATTTTAATAGTGATTTTAAAGAGGATTTAAAGGCATAGAATGGGATGGATGAATGATCATAGGGTTCGGCCATGTAGCATGGCCGAACCCCATGATGAATAATGAGTGATTTATTAAGATTATTAGGTTTGAAGATAATGAAGAAAATTAGGTTAAGTTAATGATGAAATTTAAATGAATTTACAAAGTGAATGATATATTTTAGAGGGGCAAAATGAATGAGGATTATTGATTTTAAAAAGGGATTTCTTTTGGACAAAAACATTGGTCTAAGGATGTCATCAATGGATGATGAGCCATGAACCATGGGTTCGGCCATGGTGTATGGCCGAACCCTTGGTGGTATTTAATAATTCTCTTTATGATGGAAAAGTATAGAAAATGGTTAAGAAAAAAAAATGGATGGATTGTATGGATGTTTCAAGTATGATATGTGATGTTGGTGATTTAAATGGATGATTTAATTAGAGATATGTTTAAAAGGGTAAATGAAACCAAGAAAAATGGGGAAAGAAACATCATGGGTTCGGCCATGGTGGATGGCTGAACCCATGACCCAAATTTTGATCAATTTTAGGCTAAGGTTAAATACATGTATCAATGCTTAGGAGTTTGATTTAAAGGGCCAAAATGATTAAAGTTTTGTGATTTTAAATTGGATTATTTTGGGAGAAAACTTAGTCTTTGAAAATGGTATCTATAAAGGTGAACCTTAGGGTAGTGATTAGTGGATTTAATAAATGGAAAATAATGTAGAAGAATGCTAGATTTTAATGGATTTATAAAAATGATATGTGAGGGTTTAAATGGAATGAAAATGGGGACTTGAATGGATAATTCAAAATTCATTGGAGATTGGATTGAAGGGAGTAATATAGACCCAAGGGAATGGAAAATAAGCATCATGGGTTCGGCCATGGTGTATGGCCGAACCCATGACCCATTTGGAGGTCATGATTGTGGGCCACCTTTAGGGCCAAATGTGAAAGGTTATATGGGGTTAAATGTTTTTCAAAAATTAAGTAATAGGTGGCTGAATTTGGATATGATATGGAATCATAAATAAGTCTAAGTTAGGGATGAAATCTAGACTTAAAATATACATGAAGGGGTGAAATATTAAACATGGAAGAGAAAGTGGCAAAACGGTAAATAAGTGCCACATTGAAGAACCATGGGTTCGGCCATGGTACATGGCCGAACCCTACAGGGATTAGACATAAAAATCGGATATTTTGTGAATGGTTAAGTAAAGCGATTAGTTGCTGCGTTTTAGGCTCGCAAATCGGAATTTTAAATTTGGCCAAAATTGGATTTATGTATGAGTCTAAAACCAATGGATAATGGGCTAAGTTAGGGACTTAATCATGGATGATGTATGGACTAATTCGGTAAATGTAATAAGGTATCGGGCGTCGCAAACGGTATGCGATCGGCGACCGGATTATCGAACGGGAAGCGTAACGGAACGCGACACGGTATTCGGTAGGATTCCTACCTTTTTGTAAGCGATGGATATGTGATGGTGTTTTAAATTATTTTGACTTGGCTTATTATGGATTTATGATTATAATTTATGATTTATGGGACTTGCACTATGATGGGTTTTAACTTATGAATTACATGATAGTATCATGGATTATATTTTAATATTATGCATCATATGACTATGTATGATATATCGAATATGGTCTATCTATATACTACATAGCATAATGCACCTACATCTCATGCATGGCATGGGCAGAAAAAAATAAACAAACCGGAGTCCATGCTCCATCGGGGCGACCGAGAATCAGACATGGGGATTGCCTGAGGGCTATAACTGGAGTCCATGCTCCGTAGGGGCGACCGAGAATCAGACATGGGGATAGCCTGAGGGCTATAACCGGAGTCCATGCTCCGTCGGGGCGACCGAGAAGCAAACATGGGGAACAAGATATTGTATGATCATACGGATAATGGGTTGGACACATGACATAAGCACCCATGACATAGCATTCATCACATACTTATTTTGTTGTATTTTATGTTATCGGTATGTGTGTATCACTAATCCATGTGCTAGCCCTACTCGGAGTCCTACTGGGCGCGTTGACTAACGCCCTACTTCTACCCTAGCTGATGATGCAGGAGAGGCAGGAAGCGGTGGACATACCGGAGGCCAAGCTTAGGAGCTTGGAAAGCGCAGTCCTAGTTTATATTATATTTACATTTTGGAGATGTAATTTTAAAGTAACTTAGCTTGTCGGGTTGTATAAATTTACATTTCTTGCGATGGTTTGGACGTTACTTATGGACGATACATTTTGTGATATAATCATGAACATAGGGGCATTTTGGTAAATTCAATGTTGTATCTTCCCTTCTATCTAAAAACCGGTAGGATAGACTCTATTATCATGTTCCGCAATAATTATAATCCGCGAGTTTACTTCT
The DNA here is from genome assembly GCA_013350335.1 of Chimonanthus salicifolius. Lineage (NCBI taxonomy): Eukaryota > Viridiplantae > Streptophyta > Magnoliopsida > Laurales > Calycanthaceae > Chimonanthus > Chimonanthus salicifolius. The sequence continues at coordinate 40,462,058 of CM023535.1, forward strand.
TACGCGTGAACCGTTCTCGTGGACTTAGCTCTGCGCACGCGTGGGGTTGGCTAGTTAAGGGTCGGGCTTTAGAAGCTCGAAGTTAACTCGCGTCGTGACGTCCGCGCCCTGTCTCACTCTTCTATTTAAAAAAAAAAAATAGACTCTGATTTTCGGAAAGCGGGTGAAAAAGGGGCGGGCGTTACAGGACGGCCCCCACCTATACCTACCCCACTCGCCACCTCACTTGATGAGGTGGAGGTGGGCCCCACTTGGCCATGTCACTTTAATACCATTAATTTTAAATTAGATAATTTTATAATAATTTTAATCAATTTAATTCTCCTTAATCCACCTTAGTCATCTCAATTTATCTATGGTTGACCAAGTCAACCATGATGGTTGGCCCCACCTTTGCCTGGGTCCACACGCCACCTCAATTTGGTGAGGTGGAGGTGGGCCCCATTTCGCCATATTACCTTGTTCAATTCATCATCAATTTAGGTGATTTAAATTTTATTAAATCTATTCTTCTTATTGGATTACCATTGGGTCCATGGCCCAATTAAATTCCCTCCTATCCACTTACCTTAGGGCTTAGCTACCTTGGCCCATTGGGTTCCATATGGCTATTTGACCCAATTGACCACCCTTGACCCAAATTTATCATCATTGACCCATTAAATGAATAAATCAAATCCATGGCCCATTGGACCACACTTGGGCCATTGTCCCAAAATTTGGTCCATTTGACATTTTATCACATCAAACTTCAAATTTAAAATAATAAATGCCACTATATATTGATCCAAAAATTCGGGCTATTACAATAGAATCCTCTTTTGAAAATTTCGTCCCGAAAATTCGAGTGACGTAGGGGTCCAAAACAACTCATGCGAAGAGCTCCGGATAAACGGTTTTCATCTCCGACTCAAGTTCCCAGGTGGTTTCTTCACTGCCATGTCGTTCCCATACCACCTTGACGAATTGAATGGCGCGGTTCCGCAGTACCCTTTGTTCGCTCCCGATCACTCTAACCGGCTTCTCCACATATGTCACATCGCTTTGTACATCGATGTCTTGAACATTTAATACATGAGAAGGATTGGGATTGTACTTTCTTAACATGGATACATGGAATACATCATGTAGAGATGATAATTGTGGAGGGAGCGCCAACTGATAGGCTACTCCTCCCACCCTCTTCAGGATCGGAAATGGCCCCACATATCTAGGCGATAGTTTCCCCTTCTTCCCGAACCTCATGTGCCCCTTCCGTGGTGAGACTTTTAAGAACACTAAGTCTCCCACCTCAAACTCGAGGAACCTTCCCCTTCTATCGGCATAACTCTTCTGGAGGCTCTGTGCAGTGAGTAGATGTTGCCGTATCAACTTAATCTGTGTTGTAGTCTTCGCAACCAAATCCAGCCCAATCAACGCAAGCTCACCGGCCTCTGTCCAGCACACTGGCGATCTACACGGCCTACCATACAAGGCCTCAAACGAAGCCATCTGGAGGCTTGCCTGGTAACTGTTATTGTAAGAGAACTCCACCAGTGGCAAATGATCTTCCCATCCGCCCTTGAAGTCTAGCATGCATGCTCTCAGCATATCCTCCAGTGTCTGTATCGTCCTCTTTGACTGTCCATCAGTTTGTGGATGAAATGCTGTGCTAGTTAACACGTCGGTTCCCATAGCCGACTGCATGCCCTGCCATACTCTGCCGGTGAATCGACCATCCCTGTCGGACACAATAGACCGGGGAATACCATGTAGCCTGATGATCTCTCAGATGTACCATCGACCCAAAGTTTCTGATGAATCTGTCATTTTGATGGGAAGGAAATGTGCGGACTTGGTCAACCGGTCCACTATGACCCATATCGCATCATTGCCCTTTGATATCCTTGGCAACCCTGTTACAAAGTCCATGGATATGTGCTCCCATTTCCATTCTGGTACCGGTGAGGGTGCGAGTAAGCCTGGTGGTTTCCGATGTTCTGCCTTAACCTGCTGACAAGTTAAGCAACGAGCAACAAACTCTGCCACATCTTTCTTACGTCCATGCCACCAATAGTGCCTCTTAAGATCATGATACATTTTGGTGCTGCTCGGGTGGATAGAGAGTTTGGTTTGGTGTGCTTCAATCAGCAACTCTCTTCTGCAATTCTTAGGCACATATGTCCTGCCTCGGAACATAAGACCCTGCCCTGGTCTTAACTCCCACTCCGGTATAACCTCGCCGGTAGACATCTTAGCCCAAATCTCCTCCACCTCTGGATCTGTCCGTTGCTCCCGTTCAATCTCGGAGACCATGTTGGATCGTATGATCAAATTATATATGGTCCCATGATTATTGAGGTAGAGTTTAAATTCTCTGATGGTATTCAGTACCTCCCATTCCGTCCTGATCATGCTGGCTACTGTTGCATGTGACAAGCGGCTGAGGGCATCCGCCACTTTGTTCGCCTTGCCAGGATGATACCGAAGTGCGAACTCATAATCCACCAGATATTCCATCCATCTGAGCTGTCTCATGTTGAGTTCCTTCTGATCAAATTAATACTTCAGACTCTTGTGATCCGAGAATACCTTAAACTTTTCACCATAGAGGTAGTGTCTCCAGCTTTTGAGAGCGAAGACCACTGCTGCTAGTTCTAGATCATGTGTGGGATAATGGCGTTCATGAATTTTCAACTGTCTTGATCCGTACGCCACTGCACGATTACCTTGACTGAGTGTACACCCCAGCCCCTCACCGGAGGCATCACAATACACCTCATAATTTCTGCCTCTTTCCGGCAAGATTAGAATAAGAGCGGTTGTAAGCCTCTTCTTTAGCTCCTCAAACCTCTGGTTGCATAGATTTGACCACTCAAACTTGACTCCTTTTTGAGTGAGTCGAGTAAGTGGAGCTGTAATCTTTGAAAAGTCCATGATGAATTTCCGGTAGTAACCGGCTAATCCCAGAAAACTGCGGATTTCGGTCACATTTGTCGGCGCTTTCCATTCCTTGACTGCTGCTACCTTAGCCGGGTCCACGGCTATACCTTCCTCTGATATGATGTGCCCCAAGAAGTTGACTTCAGATAGCCAAAATTCACACTTGCTGGCTTTGGCGTACAATTGGTTCTTCCTCAAGGTGTCTAGGACTATCCGCAGGTGCTCGGCATGTTCCTTCTGACTTTTGGAGTAGATCAGAATATCATCGATGAATACGATCACAAACTGATCTAAGTATGGATGGAATATCCTATTCATCAGGTCCATGAACACCGCCGGTGCATTAGTAAGTCCAAACGTCATGGCTACATACTCATATAGACCATACCGTGTCCTGAAGGCTGTCTTCTCTATGTCCTCCTCTCTAACCCGAATTTGATGGTATCCGGACATCAGATCAATCTTAGAGAAATGAGAGGAACCCCGAAGTTGATCAAACAAATCGTCAATCCGAGGTAGAGGATATTTATTCCTGACAGTCAGCTGGTTCAACTTTCTATAATCCACACACATTCGAAGGGTACCGTCTTTTTTCTTTACAAATAACACTGGGGCTCCCCATGCGGATGTACTGTTCCGAATGAAACCCAGTCTGAGCAGTTCATCAATCTGTTTCTTCAACTCGGTCATCTCAGCTGGTGCCATCCTATAACGGGGTAATGATATTGGAGCGGCGCCGGGGTATAACTTGATCTCGAAGTCTATCTCCCTCTTGGGTGGTAAACCAGGGAGCTCTGTTGGGAATACCTCGGCATAATCTGCTACTACCGCCGGAAGTTCTACCACTGGTGTCTTATCTAATCGAGGCTGTTCAAGGCAAGATGGTTCAGTTCTTCCTGCAGCCTTCTAGGGATGCCCTGCCTGTCAGCGTGTACCACGTACCGCTTTCCTTCGGGTGACCAAAATATCACCCTACGAAGGTGGCAATCAATATGGGCCTGACATGCAGTTAACCAGTCCATGCCAAATATAACATCGTATTCGGCCATATCGATTACTAAGTAGTTGAACTCGAATCTGAATCCCGTGAGTTCAGTGTTCAATGCCGTACATATGAGTCCTAATGATGTGTCTCCGACAGGGGATACAATGGTGAGTGATGTGGACAGGTTTTGTACTAATGTGCCCGTAGCAGATATGAATGCAGCAGATATAAATGAATGTGAAACTCCAGAGTCAAATAATGTAATAGCATAGGAACTACCAATTACAGCCATTCCTTGCATCACCGAGCGATCCACCGCTACAGGAGTCGGTATGGTGAAAAGTCGTCCAGATCTGGTAGGGGTTGGCGCCCGTCCTGCCTGATTGTATGTTCTACCTCCTCGCGACTGAGTTGGTCTGGATGGAGGGTGGAAGGTACCCCTGGAGTTGGATGGTCGGTTGATCTGGGGACATTCTCTCTTGAAGTGGCCCTGTTGGCCACACTGATAACATGTGTTCCCACCCCAGGGAACCTGTGTGACTGATGTTGATGAGGAGGGCTGATTGGGGCGAAAGCCCCCCGTAGATCCTGTGGAGAGTGAGGGTCTGCTAGAATTTGGGCGGAACTTCTTGTTGGGTTGAAATGCACCCCGCCCACTTTGCCCTCGGCGGTTGTCAAACCGTACTATTTCGTTCAACTCCTGTTCTACTATGGTGGCCCTGCTGACCACCCCTGCCAATGTGGGTTCCTTGAAGATTGTCACCCTGGCTCTGATGTTTGGTCGAAGGCCCCGTTCAAACTTACGGGCCCTTCGGTGCTCAGTATCCACCATGTAGAATGCATAACGGACAACTTAAGGAATTCTCTGTGGTATTCTGCCAACGTCATGCTGCCTTGTATCAATGAGAGGAAGGCTTGAGTCTAGCTCTCTCTTTCCTCCTCTGGAAAATATTGTTCTAGGAAGGTGGCTGAGAACCATTCCCATGTCATGATGGTCCTTTCCCCTTCTGGCACCAGTGCTTGTTGCTTTTCCATAATTTCCCACCAACTACTGGCATCCTCGATTAGTTGGGAAGTGGCCAACAAGATTTTATCAGCAGGATTGGAAATTTGGAGCAGATTAAAGATCTGATTGATCCTTTTTAACCAATGTTCCGCTCCGACAGCCCCTTCTGTTCCCCTGAAGTAGGGAGGGTGCTGTTGTTGAAAATCCTTGACCATCTTCCGTTTACTGGAGTCGCTGGCGGTCGCATTTCCGCTTGAGTGTTGTTGAAGAGCGGAAGCGACTGCCGCTTGAACTACATCTCTTAGCTCGGGAGGTACACCTTGTATGTTTATACTATTCTGTCCCTCGGCTGGATGAGGTGGTGGCACCTCCTCTTGATGCGGTGGGTTTACTTCCTCTTGATGAGGTGGCGGTACCTCCTCTTCTTGTCGAGGGGGTGTTACCTCTTTCTCTACTCATGGGTTGCGACGGGTTCTTCTTTTTGGCGGCATTTTTCCTAAGTCATAAAAAAAACATTTACTGACTTAGTTCCTTCATAATGTTGGCGCATTCATATACATTTAGTTTTTGGAAAAATTTGCCAATATAGACATACTTAGTTTTTGAGGGGATAATTCCTAAGTATTACATATTGTCTCTCATATTGGGGAAAATTGCCAAATATGCATACTTGGTTTGGGGAAAACTTCCCAAATAGTTATGTTTGTCCATTTTGGTGATACCAACTGTAACGCCTGCCCCTTTTTCACTCGCTTTTCGAAAATCAGAGTCTATTTTTTTTTTAAATGGAGAGTAAGAGAGGGCGCGGACGTCACGACGTGAGTTAAGTCCGAGCTTCTAAAGCCTGACCCTTAACTGGCCAACCCCACGTGTGCGCGGAACTAAGTCCACGGGAACGGTTCACGCGTAGAAAGTAAGCTTGCGGAAACTAACTGAATGCGGAACATGATAATAGAGTCTATCCTACCGGTGTTTAGATAGAAGGGAAGATACAACATTAAATAACCAAAATAACCCTATGTTCACATTTATGCCTCAAAACGATATTGTCCATAATGCAGTCCAAACAATAGCAAGAAATATAAATTATACAGTCCGACGAGCTAAGCTACTTTAAATTACATCTCCAAAATGAAACTGAAATAAAACTAGATATCCGCTTCCCAAGCTCCTAAGCTCGACTCCCGGCGTGTCCACCGTTTCCGCCATCTCCTGCATCATCGGCTAGGGTAGAAGTAGGGCGTTAGTCAACGCGCCCAGTAGAACTCCGAGTAGGGCTAGCACATGGATTAGTGATAACATGCATACCAAATAATAATAAAGTAAACATATGATGAATGCCATGCCATGGGTGCCTATGTCATGTGTCCCACCCATCCACCGTATCATCATAAAATATCGTATCCCCCTTGACGGCAAAGCCTCGTCAAGGTGTCCCCATGTTTGCTTCTCGGTCTCCCCGACGGAGCATGGACTCCGGTTATAGCATAAGAGCTATCCCCATGTCTGATTCTCGGTCGCCCCCACGGAGCATGGACTCCGGTTATAACCCCTCAGGCTATCCCCATGTTTGCTTCTCGGTCGCCCCGACGGAGCATGGACTCCGGTTTCATTATTTTCCCGCCCATGCCATGCATGAGATGTAAGTGCATTATGCTATGTAATATATATAATCCATATAAAATCCATAGCATCTAAGTATAGTCCATAGTCTTAAAAAAAATATTATCCATAGCATTAAATCATAATCCATAGTACTTAAACATATAATTCATAATTCGAAATTCCATCATAAGATAAATCATATAATCATCAAATTAAAGAACCATCACATATCCAAGGCTTACAAAAAGGTATGAATCCTACCGAATACCGCTTAGCGTCCCGTTACGTTTCCGTTTGATAATCCGGTGGCCGATCGCGTACCGTTTGCGGCGTCCCGGTACCTTATTACATATTTACCGAATTAGTCCATATGTTATCCATGATTAAGTCCTTAACTTATTACAACCTTAGGTTCCGAATTACGTTATCCGTTTACCAAATCCAGCCCCTAACTTAGCCTCGTTTTCCGTGGTTTAAAACACATCCATAAATCCGATTTTGGCCATTTTAAATATTCCGATTTGCGAGCCTAAAACGCAGCATCTATCCATTTCATTTAATCATTCGCAATGTATCCAATTTTTATGTCCAACATACATAGGGGTCGGCCATGTACCATGGCCGAACCCATGGTTCCTCAAGGTGGCTAATAATTACCATTTTGCCACTCTCTCTTCTATGGTTAATCATCCATTCATTTATGTACATTCCAAGTCCAAAATTCATTCATACTTAGATCCATTAGTGATTCATTAATCATGACCTAGCATCATAAAATCAGCCACCTATTTTAATTAATTTTGCAAACATTTTAATCCCATAATTCATTCCATTCTTGGCCCTAAATATGGCCCACAAAGAGGTCATGGGTTCGGCCATGGTGTCCATTTTCCAATTTCTTGGGTCCATCTTGCCTCATTTAATCCTATCACAATTGAATTTAAATCATTCATTGAACTCCCCATTTTCATCTCATTTAAAGTATTAGCTACTATACTTACAAATCCATTTAAATTTTTTTATCCATCTCCATCCTTTTCCATTCATTAAAATCACTAATCACCACCATAGGGTTCGGCCATACACCATGCCCGAACCCATGGCTCATGGTCCATCTTATCCATGCCATTTTCAAAACCAAAATACCTATTTACATTCCTCATGGTTTTCTCATTAAAACTCCTTAAAAATCACCAACTTTTTAATCACTTAAAAACCTCAACATCATTAACCCTTCTCCATAATTTTAAACCTCAAACCCTAATTAAAAATCATCCATCATTTACCATGGGGTTCGGCCATGCTACATGGCCGAACCCTATGGCCCATCAATCCATTGAAACTTCTATTTCTCCATGCTTAATCCAATCATTTTATTTTTTCCTTAAACCGCCTCTTCCATCTCATCGATTTCTTATCATACCGTTGGATGGATCTTAGATCCATGGCCCACAACATTTTTGGCCATATTTAGTCTAAGAAATGGATTCCATATCTTATCTTAAAAAAAATATATAAACTTTTGTTTTAAAAATTCTTACCACCCGACGACTCCTCCGGTCCTTTTTTGCTTCTCCTCTTGCTCTCCTTAGCCTTCTCTTCTCTTCTTCTCCTTGATGTACAATCAAGATGAGCTTGATCAAATGGTGAGGCCCTCTAAGCTTAGGGTCGGCCAAGATTGAGTGGGTTTGCTTGAGAGAGAGAGAGAGGAGAGGAGGAGGGGATAGAAAATGTCTAGCTTCCTTGGTCTTGAAGTGATAATGGTTTGGCCAAGCTTAATCTTTCTTTCCTTCTCTTCTTCTTCTCTTCTAATTTTTTTCTTTTCTTATTTTCTCTTGGTGTAGGACGGTGGAGAGGTGGTGAGAATGAGAGAGTGAAATGGGAGGGATGAGATGGAAAACCCATCTCATTTCTTTGGTCTTTACTTGGACCATGCTCCTCCATGATGGCCTCACCAACCAAAGTATGGGCTACCTTGACTTTGGTGGTGGTGGTTGAGACAAAACCACCACTAGCCAATGGTTTTGGGTGTTTGAATTTGGTGGTTTGGTCTTCCCATGTTGACCCCTTGACCAACCTAATTAATTAAATTAAATCCTCACTTAGGTTAATTAATTTCCATCCAATTTAATTTCATAAAATTTATCTATCTAAGAAATCCACCCATGGTTGACCATGTCAACCATGGTGGACGGCCCCCACCTATACCTACCCCACTCGCCACCTCACTTGATGAGGTGGAGGTGGGCCCCACTTGGCCATGTCACTTTAATTCCATTAATTTTAAATTAGATAATTTTACAAAAATTTTAATCAATTAAATTCTCCTTAATCCACCTTAGTCCTCTCAATTTATTCATGGTTGACCAAGTCAACCATGATGGTTGGCCCCACCTTTGCCTTGGTCCACACGCCACCTCAATTTGGTGAGGTGGAGGTGGGCCCCATTTGGCCATATTACCTTGTTGAATTCATCATCAATTTAGGTGATTTAAATTTTATTAAATCTATTCTTCTTATTGGATTACCATTGGGTCCATGGCCCAATTAAATTTCCTCCTATCCACTTACCTTAGGGCTTAGCTACCTTGGCCCATTGGGTTCCATATGGCTATTTGACCCAATTGACCACCCTTGACCCAAATTTATCATCATTGACCCATTAAATGAATAAATCAAATCCATGGCCCATTGGACCACACTTGGGCCATTGTCCCAAAATTTGGTCCATTTGACATTTTATCACATCAAACTTCAAATTTAAAATAATAAATGCCACTATATATTGATCCAAAAATTCGGGCTATTACATAACCTCTTTGACCCAAATGAATGTATCTTACCCATTTAACTTAATTTAATCCACATAACATGTACATTGGGTCTAGATTGAACAATGAACCCCACAATTTACTCATCTAAGGTTATATCCTTTTAATTCACCATTTCAATGGCAATTTCCGTAAATATTGCTATATTGAAAATTGAGGATATTACAGAAACGTGGCTTGGGATCGGGTCAAATAAAAAAAGGATAATAAGACTCTAAGAATAAATATTTTGATCAAAAGGTTAGAGCTCTTTAAGATATATAACTGGATATTTCTTCCTCTATTTTTTTTCTTTTCAGTAATTTTCAAAATATTCATCTTTCTTTTTTTCACACCCTTTTTTTGATGTCAGGATGTTCTCTTTCTTTTTGTATTACTTTTTTCTGCTTATTTTTTTTTTGGTTCTTGTGCCCTTGTTTTTGTTCCATATTGTTATCTCTAACATTTTCTATGAATAGGTCACAGATATATTTTTAATGAGGCTCAGACTCCAAAACCGGAGTTGGGTTGGTAAACATTGCTGATCAAGAAAATAGGCTAACTTAAAGGCTCAACAGGGAACTATCAGGATAAATTTTGACCGAAATAGGTAGGCATGAAGGCTCAAACGATCCAAAAATGGCCTAAATCATATCCTAAGTTTTATACAGTAATTTCCATGTTTTAAATAAATTCCAAAAAAATTCAAATGTTCTAACTCAAATTTAATGGCATTCTCAATAATTATGACCAAAATTTGAAGAATGATGAGATCCACAACGACTTGAAGCACTAAAGAAATAAAAATGGATTGACTTAAATCCCTCAGAAAAATAGACTGGCACTAAAGCTCACCAGGTTAAGTCTCCACTAGTGTTCCTTTGTTGACTACTGGACTTGTGAAAATTTTTCTTTTCTAACTCAATTTAACATGGCTGTGTAAATTTATTCCGAATATAAATTCTATAAAAAAATTATTGAAAAGTGTGACATAAAAATTTTTATTCACCTCTTAATGCTGAAAAACTACTTAGACTAAATTTTTTTTTTTTGTTTTTCTCTCAAGGATTAGTCTCAATCTTCACTTACTCTTCCCTTGATTGAAAGTTTTTATGATTTTTTTTATATTATTATTGGACTCTACTAATGTAACATCTAGATACCCCCGGACTTAAATTTGACATTTTCCTCAATGTTCAACGTTTAGATGCAAAATGTGAGGACATTGTTAAATTTTGGGTTTTGACATATCTAAGTGAAACAACCTAAAAACTTAAAATAATTGACTCAACCTAAACTGACTCTCTAGACTAACTTAAAAAAAAATCTTGTGATTAATCCATACTCTATTATTTTTGCACACTTTCTACGACCTAGTCCTTTGTCACTGAGTTCCATACGTTTTGGCAGATGGTGGTGGTCAATATGCTTAATTGAGTAAAGCCAATAATTCGTTTTTCATCAAGAATTTTTCTTTCTGGCATGAAGTAAAGCCATGGTTCTTTGGAACCATCATCTATGATAGTATGACCCTCAATTATATTGTTCCAATTTTGTTCTACCCCAGGTCGACATGAATTCATAAACCCTACTGCTTTCTGAAATAGATTGATGACTAATTTGGCTTCCACCAGTTGGTGACCTAAGTCTAACTAAATCTTTTAGTCGAATCACGTCTCCAAGTGCTCATATTTACTCAAACAAGGACCACACAAGGGAAAACAATTTCAAACAAACTAAATGACCTAAAACTACAAATAAAAACCTAAACTAACCTAGTGTCTCTAGACTGGCTCTTAATCTTTCTAAATCTCCAATTAAAAGTTTAACCACAATCATCGCCAGGTAAGTTCCCAGGTAAGTGGTGGAGCAGCTGGCATCTGCTTATGTTCCACTTATCCTTAGATTGTTTACACCTTCGTGACAGAACTAATCCTAGACACCATGATTGAAGAAAAACTAGTATTGGTTATTTAAAATTACTTGAATAAAAGACTATCCTATTGAGCATGAAAAAACCTGAAAGACTAACTTATGGTTCCAAAGTTGATTTTATTTAATGTGCATGAACCATTTATTACTAATCTTTTTTTTTTTTTATGTGAATGCAACCTAATCTAACAATGCAAGCATCAAACAAATACGCAACACAATAAGCAAACAAACTATACTAAATGCATGAATCTAGCAAGCTAAATGTATGAGTAAAATAAATTTGCAATCTTTTTTTTTTTAATCCAAGTATATATGCCAAACACCCAAATAAAAGCTACATGAATGAATGAGAAAATAAAAATTAAAAGAAGATAGTTAGGCACTTACTTTAGCCAATGCACTCCAATTCCAGCAGCTTTTACTCACGATTTCTAAAACTCTTAAAAAACAAGACACACGAACCTAGGTGAATATTCTAACTCAAAAATGCATGAACTAACTAAATGCAAAAATCCTAAACTATAACTAGATTAAGATCAAAATCATTAGTCCTAATCAAGTGTCCTGTAATAGTGTGAGATTGTAAATAAATTTCTAGATTAAAGTCATCATTTAATAAAAATTTAATCAAAGATCCAAATTTAGAAACTTTCTAAAAATAGAATTTTCCAAAATTAGACGTCTCCAAAATCGGGCAATTTCTAAAAATAGATTTTTTCCAAAAATAGATAATGTTAAAAAAAATTCATAGACAGAAATTCTAAAACTTTCCAAAAATAGATTGATGTACAAAAATAAAGATTTTATTAAAGTGGATTATATTTATAAGATTAAAGAGAGGCTAAAAGAAGATATTAAATGATTTCATCAGTTTTCCAAAAATAGAAAATTGTCCACAAAAGTAGAACTTGTTCCAAAAATGGAAATTTTCTACAAAAATAGAAACTTTCAAAAATTCAATAGAATATCTAAATTTAGTAAAATTTTCAAAACTAAGATAAAATTCTAAATCTCTCATATTTTTAAAGAAAATTTTATTTTAAGAAACTTTCCAAAATTAGAGTTTCTAAAAATAGAAATTTCCAATTTTAGAGAGTTTGCCTAAGTTAAAAGATTCCAAAAATAAAAGTGTTTACCAAAAACCATAAAAATTCAAGAACATGTACTTTGATTGTTTCCCCGACAACGGTGCCAAAAACTTGATGATGTGTTTTAAATTTGTAAATCTCGCAAGCGTACGAACCCAGAGGAAACATTCAAAATACACACGCTTCAATTTTTATATTTCTTAGAAAGCCAAGAGGCAAAATTAAGTCTAGAATAGAAATCAATTTTAATCACGAAAGTAGTTAGCAAGTGTTTATTCAAATAAATAGATCTAAAATTTTAGAGCACTGATTAAAAGTAATTAAAATAATGTTTTTATAAAAAGTTTATAAACAATCTCATCACACATTCTAATTTACAAAATCAAAGACCTAATTAAATTTAATTTTAACTAGTTAATAAAGTTGTTAGGGAGGTTTGAAATACATGAAATAAATACACTTTAAAATAATTAAAGATTTAAAAATAAAAACTAAAATACAACATTCAAGTGAAACAAATAAACATGAAAAATAAGTTGGCAAGAAAAATAAATGCCAGAAATAAAAATGCAGTAACATAGAAGGTGGTTGTTTGGAAAAGACCGTTCATCGCCAAAAACATTTAAATAAACAAACGACCTAGATTTGAAATTCACGTAAAAATCTAAGTTCCAGTTGATGTTTATCATCAACGTTAAAAATCATAAACTTTAAATTATAAAATCAAACCTTAGTAACTTAGATCTAACAATCATAACCTAAGTCCTAACTGTTTCATGTCTGATTAAATAATTAACGCGTACAATCTTAAAATCAAATCAAAGACAGTCACAAAAGGAAATTAGAAATTGGATGCTTCAATATTTTAAACGTGTTGTCCTTTGATTATTTATTGTAAAAATTAAATACAAGATTGATTGAATACAAGATATTTGGAAATTGAAATTGCAAAAGAAACTCACTGTAAAATTCGAATTCTCTATATCTTTGAGTCTTCTCTTCAATCCTTGGTCCTCTTTTGCTCCAGAGTCAAATTCGAGTTTTACATGTGGGATACTAGGCTATTTGTGGGACCTGGGATTGGATGGATGGCTACTATTAAATCTAGGTTTGAGTTGATGGATGAAAGGTTGGGATTTAATCTAACTTAACATGGGTGGCTAGGATTAAAAGTTGCAAAAGGTTAGGGTTTATGAAGGGTGTACAAGAATTTGGTGTGATGGGTTGGCTTGGAGTGGAGTACAAGTAAACAAGGAGAGAAAATTGGAATTAGGATTTGGCCTGGTGATTTTCGAATTTGGCATTGTGTTTTAGGGTTTTGAGTTGTGCAATGACATGAACGACTAAGATTAAATGGATGGATGAATGAACAGATGAGATGATGAGGTGGAGGGTTGACCTATGAAAATGGAATGGGATAGGAAGAAGATAGGCAAAAATCGTATGAAGCATGGAGGATTGGTATGATGCGGTGTGTAAGGATCTTAGGAGTATTTGGATGGATTTTTGTCTAAGTGCATGGAGAAATTATTGGGCTAAAGTCGTGTGTGATGGGATGGTGAGATGGTCAAATCGTGTATTGCTAGTCTTAGATTGAATAGGGAGAAAAGGTAGGATCTAAGTGAGGTGGCAAGCTTGGAGAGAAAACCTAGGAGTTGTCATGCTATGGAGGCTTCCTAAGATTGTGTGTGTCATGTGATGCAATGCACTATGAACATGAACTGTAACACCCCGGATTTTCAGGTTATCAATATATATGAAATTGCAAATTTAATTTGTGAATTTAAGTGATATGGACCTTAGATGGGTAAAGTGTTGGGTCAATTGCCCAATTAAGACCCAACGGATTGTGGATATGGTTGCAATTGAAATAAATGGGTAAGATGTATTCAATTGGGTCAAGATTGTTAATTGGGTCAAAATTTGCTAATTGGGTCAAAATGGCTAATTGGGACCCAATGGGTCGTGTTTGACTTGGTTGACCACCAAGAGAGTCCAAGCTTAATTAGGTTGGGGCTGATTTGAGTTGGAAATGAAATCAAATAATTGAGTTGATTCAAGTGAATTAAATGAGTTGATTTTAAGTGAGTTCAATTAAAGAGGTGAGTTGAGTTAAATGAGTTGAATGGAAATTAATGGGACTTTGTTCTCAAGTGAATGGCATGGGAAGGTGGAGAGATACACCTCATGAGACCAAGTCAAGGACACACATTGGAGGGGGGAGTTTCATCTCATGCATGAAACTCCAAATGAATCATTAATGGGGAGATGAAAGGTTTTGGAGGTTACACAAGACTTAACCTTCGCACACGTTGGAAGCTTGGAGGGTTTCCATATCAAGATGGAAACCCAAGACTCAACCGTTGGGAGTGTTTCATCTCAAGGATGAAGCCTCCAAATGGATATTTAAATGGAGGGACCTTGATTTATGGACTCAAGGATGGTAGTTGATTTAATGGAGAAATTGGAATTTAGACATCATGGGTTCGGCCATGTGTATGGCCGAACCCCATGAAGCATTGTTATGGATATTATGTCTATGTATATTTTAAATGAATGGAGGATTAATTGGAGGATGCAAGTATAGACTTATGCTTATGGACCTAAGCTTGTGAATCATTTAAAGGAGAAGTTGAGAAATGAAACATCATAGGTTCGGCCATGGTGTATGGTCGAACCCCATGAACCTTTTTAATGGGTCATTTGTGGGTCTATGTATACTTTAAATGAATGGTTCACCAAATCAAGGGATGAAGGGAATTATTAGGGTTTTATTTTATGAGTTATGAATCAATCATGAATCTATGTAATGGATCAATTTTGGACCTAAACATGAGGTGATGGAAACCATGGCAAAATTGTAAATATAGGCAAAAATGAAAGATCATGGGTTCGGCCATAGTGTATGGCCGAACCCCATGTAGTAGGTTTTCATGGATTTAGTTGTTACTAATGTTTAATGATTAATGTATAAGTGATTAGATGTATGAATCAAGAAGGGCATGATCTTGTATCTAACTTAAAAATCAAAGAACTCAAATAAGGGACTAAAACCAAATAGGTGAGGTTTTGCCATAGTGTATGGCCGAACCCCACAAAGTTGTATTTGGTAGACTTAGGGTTTTTAAAATGGTTACTTGGAAGTGATTGGTTAAATCCAAAGAGGGACCAAATTCAAGTGGGTCAGGTTCGGCCATGTTGTATGGCTGAACCCCACAAGGTTGTGTCTATGGACTTAGATTTAATTGGAAATCAAATGGGATATTGTTTTGACTTGTGGATATATAATAAGGTGACGGGACCTCACAAACGGTGCACGATCGTGAGTGTTTGCCGGATTAAGAATCAAGGACACTTTAGTGGTCTTTGGTAGGATTCTACCTCTTTGAAACCATGGTTATGTAATATGGTTTAATCTCGTATTTTGATGGTTTATGTTGTTAAAATGTTATATTTCAAATATGTGGTTTTAATGCTATGGTTATTTTATTACATAGTATACGGACATTTACATCTCATGCATGGCATGGGAGGGATGATATGTAACCGAAGGCCACACTCCGACGGGGTGTCCGTAAGACCACTGTGGGGATACTTTGATGAGGTCAAGATGATAATTTGTGATATGGCAATGGGTGGGACTCATTGCATAAGACACATGGCATAGCATTGTTTTTACATGGTTTTGTGATTATGTTATACATATGATATTTGTACTAACCATGTGCAGGCCCTATTTAGAATACCTACTGGGCGCGTTGTTCTAACGCCCTACTTCTATCCTAGTGAATGACACAGGAAATGAAGGAAATGATGATCGTGAACGGAGCCAAGCATAGGAGCTTGGATATGTTTAATGATATTTTATTTAAGTTACTCATGGACTTATAATTTGAGTAGTTAGAATGTGGCATGTAATAACTTAGATAATTTTGCTATGGTTTGAATGGTTGATTATGGACATTTAATTTAAGGTAATTTGGTTAAGTGACGATGTACTTTGCTAACCAAAATGGAATAGATTTAGGTTCTATTATAAGCCGCAGTTTATGATTTAATCCGCATATATATATTATTACGTGTGAACCGTATTCATGAACTTAGTCCATGCACACGTATGGTTGGCCAGTTAAGGGTCGGATTTTAGAAGTTCGGACTTAGCTCGCTTCGTGGCGTCCCGCTCTTTATCACGCTTTGTTTATTTAAAAAAAAAATAGACTCTAATTTTCAGAAAGCGAGTGAAAAAGGGCGGGGTGTTACAGTTGGTATCAGAGCGAAATGGGAAGGTTGAATCTTTCAAAGTAAGATTAAGACGGTGTCATCTCTCACTGACAGATAAGAATCCCAACTGGCTGACTCTTCGGAGTCCGTGCACAGGGGCCGGATTAATTTACTTCGTTAGACTCAAACTGAAATATTCAATCTGAGAACAACATAGCAAAATAGGACATATATTTCCCCGATATGCCCCAATTGAGAAACAAACAATAAATACTTAGGAAATTTCCCCAAAAACAAAGAAAAACCAAGAGTGCTTATTTGGAAATTTCCCCAAAATTGTGAAAATACAAACTATACGAGGAAACTATGTAACGCCCCGCCCCTTCTTACTGTGCTTAAGCCGAAAATCAGAGTCAATCTTTTTTTTTTTTTCTGAAATGAAGGAGTGACAAAGAGCGCGGGGCGTGACGACGCGAGTTAAGCCCGAGCTTCCAAAGCCCGGCCCTTAGCTGGCCAACCCTATGTGTGCGTGGAACTAAGTCCACGAGAACGATTCACACGTAGAAAGTAAGCTTGCAGAATATAAACACAAAGCGGAGTTATAATAGAGTCTATCCTACCAATTTTAGATAGCAAGGAATTACATCACTTAAATTACTAAAATACCTCAAAATTAGAATGTCGAAGATAAAGTCCAAACCATAGCAAGTAATCTAAAATATTACAGTCCAACAAGCTGAGTTACTCAAATTACATTTCCAAAATTAAAACTTAATAAATAAACTAGCTCGCTCCTCCAAGCTCCTACGTTTGGCTCCCATCACGTCCTTCATTTCCTCTATTTCGTGCGTCATCATCTAAGGTGGAAGCAGGGCGTTAGACAACGCGCCCAGTAGGTACTCCGAGTAGGGTCAACACATGAATTAGTGATAACAAAACACATAGGTAATAGTATAGCAAAAACATGCAATCAATGCCATGCCATGGGTATCATATGTCATGAGTCCCACCCATCATCCATATAATCATTATACAATGTCCCTCTTGATGGCAAAACCCTCATCAAGATATCATAAACACAAAGTATCCCCATGTATGTTTATCGGTCGCCCTGACGGAGCATGGACTCCGGTTTCATTTCATCCCTCCCATGCTATGCATGAGATGTAAGTGCAATATGCCATATAATAATATGTCAAACCATAGCATTTAAATCCCATCTTAAAACATGTCATTTGATTACCAAAATAAATTAAGTAAAACATTCATACACACATAATCCATGGCTTACAATGAGGTAGGAATCCTACCAAATACCAACTAGTGTTCATTTGCGTTTTCATCCAAGAATTCGGTCACCAATCGCTCACCGCTTGCGATGTCCCGCTACCTTATTACACATTAACAAATTAACCCATGATTCAACCATGCCTAAGTCCACCATACATGTCTTAGTGGAGTTCGGCCATACACCATGGCCGAACCTCACTAATTAGGTTTATGGGTCCCTTTTTAATCCTTAGATTATTTTTGTCATATGAGTCTAAACCAGCCACACTTTGGTTCATTTATCTAACACCTAAGGTCATCATTAAAAGTCCCTAAGTCCACAACCATCCCCCATGGGGTTCGGCCATACACCATGGCTGAACCCATGGTTCTTCATTTTTGGCCATTATTTACGTTTTTGCCACTCCTCCTTTCCATGGTTAATCACCCTTCATTTAGGCATGTCCATATCCCTAACTGATCCATAAACTTGGATCCCTCAATGCCTCATTAATCATGACTTAAAAATCAGTATACACCATACACTTTCTTAACTTAATACCCATTCATTTTAGTCATGCATAGACCCTAACTTAGCCCCTAAATGTCTCCTACAATGGGTCATGGGGTTCGGCCATACACCATGGCCGAACCCATGATGTTATTTTCCTTACTTTCCTTGGATCCTTTTATCACATTTTAGGTCCACAACAAGGTCCCTCCATGAGGGGATTCCATCATACATTTAGATCATCATTTTTTATCATCATTAAGTACATTTTGAGTCCATTGAAGCCACCAACATTCCCTCATCACTTTCCATCTTTTACACCCATTAAAGTCACTAATACACCACCATAGGATTCGGTCATACACCATGGCCGAACCCATGGTTCATGGTTCATCCTCATTTACAACTTTGTGGCATAAAAATCATCAAAATCCTCCATGACTTTCCTCATTAAAACTCTTCTAAAATTTACAAATATTTAACCATTCAAAAACCCTAAAATCATTAACTATTACTCCATGGTTTCCATCCTTTAAACCCATGGAGGAAAACTTAATTTCATTCCATGGGGTTCGGCCATACAACATGGCCGAACCCTATGGTCCATCATTCCTTCAAAAATCATATTTCCATGCTTTATTATTTGATAGTTTTCATACAAGAAAACCCTAGGGTTTGGCCATGCAAAGGCCAAACCAACTATCTTGATCATCCACCATATTTTGACATGCATGAGGTCCTCTCCATGAATCCATAATGTTTAGGGTTCGGCCATGCAATGGCCGAACCATGATCCTTGATCCATCATGTCATGCATGTTTATGTACTCCAAATACCTACATAGTGTCCTTAGCATTTATTTTTCTTATCTTACCCTTTAGGGTTTGTCCATTTCTCATCCCCTCCTTGGATGGATTTTAGATCCATGGCCCATGACATTTTGGCCACCAATTGATCCAATAAGGATGGATTCCATGGCCGCCTTTTAATCCTTAAAAACATACAATCTTGTCTGAAGATACTTATCAATCCTGTGGCTCTTCCGGTTTCCTCTTGCTCCTCTTGATCCTTAGCCTTTCTCCTTCCTTCTTCTCCTTGATGTTCGGCCAATGGTGAGCTTGATCCAATGAAATCTCCAAGGGCTGGTTCGGCCAAGATAGAGATAGGTTTGAGAGAGGCGAAGGAGGAGAGGATAGAAAAATACCCTAAGGTTTTTGTCTTAGGGTGGTGGTCGGCCAAGCTTGGAGTCTACTCTTTTTTTCTAAGTCTTTTTCTCTTCTTTCTTCTTGGTGTTTTCCTTGGATGAGAGGGTCGGCTGGGAGAGAGGGAGAGAGGGAGAGAGGGAGAGTGAGATGGGAAAGAGATGGGAAATGAGCTGGAAACCCTAGATTTTTCCATCTCATTTTGGTTTGCTTGGGTTACACTCCTCCACCTCCCATTTGCCCAATCCTAGCCCATGCATGCCCTTAATCTTAGGCCTCTTGTCTAGTACACCACCCACGCACACGGTTTTGGACTTGGTTGTTTGGTGGTTTGGGTGAGGTGGAACCACCACCTCACAATGGGCCAATGCATGCCCAAGCTAGCCCCCATTTTATAGATCTTTGTCAAGCCATACCACTCTTGTACATGGTTTTGGGCTTAGTGGTTTGGTGGTTTGGGTGAGGTGGAACCACCACCTCACAATCGGCCAATGCATGCCCAAGCTAGCCCCCATTTTATGGATCTTTGTCTAGCATACCACCCTTCCATGGCCAACGGTTTTGCATGGTTTGGGTGAGGTGGCACCCCCACCTCTTTCTTGGCCAAGGCATGCTCTCCACCTAGGCTTTTGGTCTAGCCACGGGGGGAGCATGCCCTCCATGTGGCACTCCACATCAGCCAATGTTTTTGGGTGGTTTAATCTTGATGGTTTGGGTGGTTTCCATGAGATGAAACCACCCATTTGACTCACCCATTTGACTCACCCATTTATTTAATTAATTTGATTTTTAACTTAGGTCATTTAATTACATAATTTAATTCCATTCAGTTTCCTTAATTTTCTCCATGAATCCACCCATGGTTGACCAAGGCAACCATGGTG
Organism: Chimonanthus salicifolius; assembly: GCA_013350335.1. NCBI lineage: Eukaryota > Viridiplantae > Streptophyta > Magnoliopsida > Laurales > Calycanthaceae > Chimonanthus > Chimonanthus salicifolius. The sequence continues at coordinate 40,482,496 of CM023535.1, forward strand.
GCCGGCCCCACCAATTCCTTAGCCCACCCGCCACCTCACTTGATGAGGTGGAGGTGGGTCCCACTCGATCATGTCACCTTGGTTTATTCAATATTAACTTAGATGATTTAAATTAACTAATTCAACTTTACTTACTTTGATCCCCCTTAATTCACCTTTGAAAACCCATGGTTGACCAAGTCAACTATGGTGGTCGCCCCACCTATGTCTTGGTCCACATGCCACCTCACTTGATGAGGTGGAGGTGGGCCCCACTAGACCATAACACCTGGATAATTCCAATTTAACTTAGGTGATTTTAATCACTTCAATCCATTCCATCTAATTGGATCACCATTAGGCCCATGGCCCAATTAAATTCTATTTCCTACCCATTTACCCTAATGCTTAAACCATCTTGACCCATTGGGTCCCAAATGGGTATTTGACCCAATTGACCATCCTTGACCCAATTAACCATCATTGACCCATTTAAGTGAAACAAATCCAATCCTTGGTCCATTGGACCCTACTTGGGCCATTGCCCAATTTTTTGATCATTTAACATCCATTCCATCAAAATTCTTAATTTCAACCATTAAAATAAATAATAGCCAACATATGTTTTGATTTGAAAATCTGGACTATTACAATATAATCCTCTTTTGAAATTTTCGAACCGAAAATTCGAGCGAAGTGGGGGTTCAAACAACTTATACAAAAAGCTCTGGATGAGCGGCTCTCATTTCTGATTCAAGTTCCCAGGTGGCTTCTTCATTGCCATTTCATTCCCATACCACCTTGACAAACTGAATGGCACGGTTTTGTAGCACCCTTTGTTCTCTCCCGATCACTCTGACTGGCTTCTCCACATAAGTCACGTCGTTTTGCATATCGTCGCCTTGCACATTCAACACATGTGAAGGATCGGGGTTGTACTTCCTCAACATGGACACATGGAACACATCATGCAAAGAGGATAACTGTGGAGGAAGCACCAACTGATAAGCCACCTCCCCCATCCTCCTCAGGATTGGAAACGGCCCCACAAATCTAGGCGACAGCTTCCCTTTCTTTCTAAACCTCATGTGTCCCTTCCGTGGTGAGACTCTCAAGAACACTAAGTCTCCCTCCTCAAACTCAAGGAACCTTCTCCTCTTGTCAGCATAACTCTTCTAACGACTCTGCGCAGTGAGTAGGTGTTGTCGTATAAGCTTAATCTGTGCTGTGGTCTCCGCAACCAACTCTGGTCCAATCAGTGCAGGCTCACCGGCCTCTGTCCAGCACATTGGTGATCTGCATGGCCTACCATACAAGGCCTCAAATGGAGCCATCTGGAGGCTTCCCTGGTAACTGTTGTTGTAAGAGAACTCCACTAGTGGCAAGTGATCCTCCCATCCACCCCTGAAGTCTAGCACACATGCTCTCAACATGTCCTCCAATATCTGTATTGTCCTCTCCGTCTATCCATCAGTCTGGGGGTGGAAAGCTGTGCTAGTCAATATTTCGGTCCCCATAGCCGACTGCATGCTCTGCCATACTCTACCAGTGAATCGGCCATCTCTTTCGAACACAATAGTCCGGGGAATACCATGTAGTTTGATGATATCCCGGATGTACCGTCGACTCAAGGTCTCAGATGAATCTGTCGCCTTGACAGGAAGGAAATGAGCAGACTTGGTCAATCGGTCCACCACGATCCATATCGCATCGTTGCCCTTTGATGACCTTGGCAACCCTGTCACAAAATCCATGGAGATGTGCTCCCATTTCCACTCCGGCACTGGTAAGGGTTGGAGTAAACCCAGTGGCTTCTGATGTTCCGCCTTAACCCGCTGACAAGTTAAGCAGTGAGCAACAAACTCTGCCACATCTCTCTTGAGTCCATGCCACCAATAGTGACTCTTAAGATCATGATACATCTTGGTGCTGCCCGGATGAATAGAGAGTTTGGTCTGATGTGCCTCAATCAACAACTCTCTTCAGTAGCTCTCAGGCACATATGTCCTACCTCTGAATAAAAGATCTTGTCCCGGTCGTAATTCCCATTCCGGCACAACTTCACCTGTAGACAACTTGGCCCAAATCTCCTCCACCTCTGGATCAGTCCGTTGCTCCTGTTCAATCTTGGAGACCATGTTGGACTGTATGATCAGATTATACATACTCCTATGGTTCCTGATGTACAAGTTGAACTCTCGGATGGTGTTCAGCATATCCCATTCCGTCCTGATCAAACTGGCCACTGATGCATGTGACAAGCGGCTGAGGGCATCCGCCACTTTGTTCGCCTTGCCAGGATGATATCGGAGTGCAAAGTCATAGTCTTGTAGGTATTCCATCCACATGCGCTGTCTCATGTTGAGCTCCTTCTGATCAAACAGATTTTTCAGACTTTTGTGATATGAAAACACCTCAAACTTCTCGCCATAAAGGTAGTGTCTCCAGCTTTTGAGAGCGAAGACCACTGCGGCTAGCTCCAAATCATGTGTGGGATAAAGGCGTTCATGAATTTTCAACTGTCTTGAATCATAAGCCACCACACGATGATCTTGACTGAGAACACACCCAAGTCCCTCTCCTGAAGCATCGCATTCCACTTCATAACCCTTGCCTTTTTCCGGCAAAATCAAGATGGGAGCAGTTGTAAGTCTCTCCTTCAGCTCCTCAAATCTCCGGTTGCACACATCTGACCACTCAAATTTGACTCCTTTCTGAGTGAGTCGGGTAAGTGGAGATGCAATCTTGGAGAAGTCCATGATGAATTTCCTCTAGTAACCGGCCAATCCCAGAAAACTGCGGATCTCGGTCACATTCGTCGGTGCTTTCCACTCTCTCACTGCCGCCACCTTAGCCGGGTCCACGGCTATACCTTCCGCTGATATAATATGCCCGAAGAGTTGACCTCAGATAGCCAGAATTCACACTTGCTGGCTTTGGCATACAGCTGGTTCTTCCTCAAGGTGTCCAAGACTATCCACAGGTGCTCAGTATGTTCCTCCTGACTTTTGGAATAGACCAGAATATCATCAATAAATACAATCACAAACTGGTCCAAGTAAGGACGGAAGATCCTGTTCATCAAATCCATGAACACAGCCGGCGCATTTGTAAGTCCAAACGGCATGACCACATACTCATATAGACCATACCGTGTCTTGAAAGCTGACTTCTCTATGTCCTCCTCCCTCACCCAAATTTGATGGTATCCGGACATCAGATCAATCTTAGAGAAGTGACTGGAACCACTAAGTTGATCAAACAAATCATCTATCCTGGGTAGAGGGTACTTGTTCCTGACAGTCAGCTAGTTCAATTTCCTGTAGTCCACACACATCCGAAGGGTATCGTCCTTCTTCTTCACAAATAATACTGGGGCTCCCCATGCTAATGTGTTGTTCCGAATAAAACCCAGTCTGAGCAGTTCATCAATCTGCTTCTTCAGCTCGGACATCTCTGCTGGTGCCATCCTGTAATGTGGCAATGATACTGGAGCAGTGCCAGGATATAACTTGATCTCAAAGTCAATCTCCCTCTTGGGTGGCAAACCAAGGAGCTCTGCTGGGAATACCTCGGTTTAGTCTGTCACTACCGCCGGAAGTTCAGCGATTGGTGCCTTGTCTAATCTCATGTTGTTCAAGACAAGGTGGTTCAATTCTTCCTCCAGCCTTCTAGGGATGCCCTGTCTATCAGCATGCACCATATACCGCTTTCCCTCGGGTGACCAAAATATCACCCTACGAAGATGGCAATCAATATTGGCCTGAAAGCTAGCCAACCAGTCCATACCAAAAATAACATCGTACTCAGTCATGTCGAGTACCAGATAGTTAAACTCGAATCTGAATCCAGAGAGTTCAGTGTTCACAGCGGTGCATATAAGTCCCAAAGACGTGTCTCCGACGGGGGATACAATAGTGAGTGATGTGGACAGTTTCTGTACTAATGTGCCCGTAGCAGATATGAATGCAGCAGATACAAATGAATGGGAAGCTCCAGAATCAAATAATGCAAAGGCATAGGAACTACCAACTACGGCCATACCTTGAATCATGGCGTGATCCACCGCTGCTGGAGGAGCTAAGGTATAGAGCCGTCCAGATCCCGTAGGGTTAGGCGTCCGTCCCACCTGGTTGTAAGCCCTGGTTCCTCGTGAATTAGCTGGTCTAGCTGGAGGGCGGAAGGAACCCCTGGAGTGAAAGGGTTTGCTATTCTGCGGACATTCCCTCTTGAAGTGGCCCTGTTGGCCACACTGGTAGCATGTGTTCCCACCCGGGGGAACCTGAGTGACTGATGCTGATGGGGAGGGCTGATTGGGGCGAAAGCCCCCTGTGGACCCAGTGGAAGTTGAAGGTCTGCTAAAGTTCGGGCGGAACTTCTTGTTGGGCTGAAATGTACCCTTTCCACTCTGACCTCGGCGGTTGTCAAACCGCGGAACTCGGCCATCTCATGCTCCACTATAGTGGCCCTGCTGACCACCTCTGCCAGTGTAGGTGCCTTGAAGATGGTCACCTTGGCTCTAATGCTCGGCCGAAGGCCCCGCTCAAACTTACGGGCCCTCCGGTACTCCGTGTCCACCATAAATAGGGCATAACAGGACAAATGAAGGAACTCCTGGTATTACTCGGTCACAGTCATGGTGCCTTGTACCAAAGATATAAACGCCTGGATGTGGCGCTCCTTCTCCTCCTCGGGGAAGTAGTGGTCTAAAAACATGGCTGAGAGCTGCTCCCATGTCATTGCAGTCCTCTCTCCTTCAGGAATGAGCGCCTGCTGTCACTCTACTACCTCCCACCACTTGCTGGCATCGTCTATCAGTTGTGAGGAAGCCAGCAAGATCTTGTCTTCATGACTCGAGATCTTTAGTAGGGACAAGATCTGAGTAACTTTCCTCAACCAGTTTTCTACTCCGGCAGGCCCTTCTTTCCCTTTGAAGTAAGGGGGACGCTGCTGTTGAAAATCCTTGACCATCCTTCGGTCACTTGAGTTGCTGGTGGTCGCATTTCCGCTCATGTGCTGTTGAAGGACAGAAGTGACCACCGCTTGGACTAAGTCTTGCAACTCGGGAGGCACTACAGAGAGGTTTACTCTGTTTCCCCCTTCCCCCCGATGAGGTTGTTGCACCTCTTCTTCCTGATGAGGTTGCTGTACCTCTTCCTCTTGATGAGGCGGTTGTACCTCTTTTTCCTGATGAGGTGGTTGCACCTTTTCCTTCACCCTTGGGTTTTGGCGAGTCCTTTTCTTTGGAGGCATTTCGTAAGTCATCAAAAACATTTATCGACTTACTACCTTCATAAAATTGACGTTTTCATACTTTGGGGAATTTTGCCAAATAAGCATACTTAATTTTGGGGAAAACTTCCTAAGTATCAAATGTTCCTTTTTAATTTTGGAGAAAAATTGCCAAATAAATACACTTTGTTTTGGGGGAAAACTTCCTAAGTATCAATGTTCCTTTTCAATTTAGGGGAAAATTGCCAAATAAGCACACTTTGTTTTGGGGGAAAACGGGGAAATTTTCCTACGTATCAAATATTGTTTCTCATTTTTGGGGGAAATAAGCCCTATCTTGCTACGTTTGATAAATCCAACTTAGAGTGATTTTCCTTCCCTTGCTATCATTCCTTTTCGTCAAATGTTGCTCTCAGATTGAATGCTTCAGTCTGATTCTAACGAAGTAAATTAATCCGGCCCCCGTGCAGCGGACTCCGAAGAGTCGGTCAGTTGGGATTCTTATCCGTCAGTGAGACGTGAAACCATCTTAATCTTACTTCGAAACATTCATTCTTCCGATTTCGCTCTAATACCAACTGTAACGCCCCGCCCCTTCTCACTGTGCTTAAGCCGAAAATCAGAGTCTAATTTTTTTTTTTTTGAAATGAAGGACTGACAAAGAGAGCTGGGCGTCACGACGCGAGTTAAGCCCGAGCTTCCAAAGCCCGGCCCTTAGCTGGCCAACCCTATGTGTGCGTGGAACTAACTCCACGAGAACGATTCACACGTAGAAAGTAAGCTTGCAGAATATAAACACAAAGCGGAGTTATAATAGAGTCTATCCTACCAATTTTAGATAGCAAGGAATTACATCACTTAAATTACTAAAATACCTCAAAATTAGAATGTCGAAGATAAAGTCCAAACCATAGCAAGTAATCTAAAATATTACAGTCCAACGAGCTGAGTTACTCAAATTACATTTCCAAAATTAAAACTTAATAAATAAACTAGCTCGCTCCTCCAAGCTCCTACGTTTGGCTCCCATCACGTCCTTCATTTCCTCTATTTCTTGCGTCATCATCTAAGGTGGAAGTAGGGCGTTAGACAACGCGCCCAGTAGGTACTCCGAGTAGGGTCAACACATGAATTAGTGATAACAAAACACATAGGTAATAGTATAGCAAAAACATGCAATCAATGCCATGCCATGGGTATCATATGTCATGAGTCCCACCCATCATCCATATAATCATTATACAATGTCCCTCTTGATGGCAAAACCCTCATCAAGATATCATAAACACAAAGTATCCCCATGTATGTTTATCGGTCGCCCCGACGGAGCATGGACTCCGGTTTCATTTCATCCCTCCCATGCTATGCATGAGATGTAAGTGCAATATGCCATATAATAATATGTCAAACCATAGCATTTAAATCCCATCTTAAAACATGTCATTTGATTACCAAAATAAATTAAGTAAAACATTCATACACACATAATCCATGGCTTACAATGAGGTAGGAATCCTACCAAATACCAACTAGTGTTCCTTTGCGTTTTCGTTCAAGAATTCGGTCACCAATCGCGCACTGCTTGCAATGTCCCGCTACCTTATTACACATTAACAAATTAACCCATGATTCAACCATGCCTAAGTCCACCATACATGTCTTAGTGGGGTTCGGCCATACACCATGGCCGAACCTCACTAATTAGGTTTTTGGGTCCCTTTTTAATCCTTAGATTGTTTTTGTCATATGAGTCTAAACCAGCCACACTTTGGTTCATTTATCTAACACCTAAGGTCATCATTAAAAGTCCCTAAGTCCACAACCATCCCCCATGGGGTTCGGCCAGACACCATGGCCGAACCCATGGTTCTTCATTTTTGGCCATTATTTACGTTTTTGCCACTCCTCCTTTCCATGGTTAACCACCCTTCATTTAGGCATGTCCATATCCCTAACTGATCCATAAACTTGGATCCCTCAATGCCTCATTAATCATGACTTAAAAATCAGTATACACCATACACTTTCTTAACTTAATACCCATTCATTTTAGTCATGCATAGACCCTAACTTAGCCCCTAAAGGTCTCCTACAATGGGTCATGGGGTTCGGCCATACACCATGGCCGAACCCATGATGTTATTTTCCTTATTTTCCTTGGATCCTTTATCACATTTTAGGTCCACGACAAGGTCCCTCCATGAGGGGATTCCATCATATATTTAGATCATCATTTTTTATCATCATTAAGTACATTTTGAGTCCATTGAAGCCACCAACATTCCCTCATCACTTTCCATCTTTTACACCCATTAAAGTCACTAATACACCACCATAGGGTTCGGTCATACACCATGGCCGAACCCATGGTTCATGGTTCATCCTCATTTACAACCTTTGTGGGCATAAAAATCATCAACATCCTCCATGACTTTCCTCATTAAAACTCCTCTAAAATTTACAAATATTTAACCATTCAAAAACCCTAAAATCATTAACTATTACTCCATGGTTTCCATCCTTTAAACCCATGGAGGAAAACTTAATCTCATTCCATGGGGTTCGGCCATACAACATGGCCGAACCCTATGGTCCATCATTCCTTCAAAAATCATATTTCCATGCTTTATTATTTGATAGTTTTCATACAAGAAAACCCTAGGGTTTGGCCATGCAAAGGCCAAACCAACTATCTTGATCATCCACCATATTTTGACATGCATGAGGTCCTCTCCATGAATCCATAATGTTTAGGGTTCGGCCATGCAATGGCCAAACCATGATCCTTGATCCATCATGTCATGTATGTTTATGTTCTCCAAATACGTACATAGTGTCTTTAGCATTTATTTTTCTTAACTTATCTTACCCTTTAGGGTTTGTCCATTTCTCATCCTCTCCTTGGATGGATTTTAGATCTATGGCCCATCACATTCTGGCCACCAATTGATCCAATAAGGATGGACTCCATGGTCTCCTTTTAATCCTAAAAAACATAAAATCTTGTTTGAAGATACTTGCCAATCCCGTGGCTCTTCCGGTTTCCTCTTGTAATGACCCGGAATTTGTGAATCAGTATATCTGTGGTTATTATTCATTTTAATGATGGAAATTGAGAATTTTAATGGAATAAATGTTAAGTGAATCAAAATTTGGGCAAAGGCCCAAGTATGGTCTAATGGACCATGGGTTGGATGAAATTCATTTAATTGGTCAATAATGATTAATGTAATGGCCCGGAATTTGTAAATCAAAATATATGTGGTTATTGTTTGTTTTAATGGTGGAAATTGGAAATCTAATGGAATAGAGGGCAAATGGATCAAGATATGGACAAAGGCCCAACTAGGGCCCAATGGACTATGGATTGGATTTAAGTTTACTTAAAGGGTCAAAGATGGTCAAATGGGCCAAGGATGGTCAAATTGGGCCCAATACCCATTTGGGACCCAATGGATCAAGATGATGTAAGCTTTAAGGTAAATGGGTAAGATGAAAATGTAATTGGGCCATGGGCCCAATGGTGATCCAATTGGAATGTATGGAATGGATTTAAATCACCTAAGTTAATTTGAATTAAGCCAAGGTGATGTGGCCAAGTGGGACCCACCTCCACCTCATCAAGTGAGGTGGCGGGTGGACCAAGAATTGGTGGGGCCGGCTACCATGGTTGACTTGGTCAACCATGGGTGGATTTCATAGAGGGAATTTAAAGGAATTAAGTAAATGGGAAATAAATGGTTAAGTTATCTAATTAATTAAATGGTTAAGTTATCCAAGTGGTGGTCAAATTGTCAATGGAAGACCAAAACCACCCATTGCAAAAAGAAAAAAAAAAAACGTTGGCTACGGTGTTGGGGTAAAAAAGCAAGATAAAGATCTCATGGGTTGGTGGGAGGAATTAATTACTCCACCCAATTGAGATAAACCTTATCTCTTTTACCCATTTTGTCCATCGATGCTCTTTCACTCTCATTTCATTTTGCCCATCTTGCTCTCCACCACCGTCCCATACTCCAAGAAGAGAAGAAGAAAATTAAGAAAAGAAGAGGAGAAGAGAATAAGGAAGAAGAAGAGAAGAAAAGAGAAGGAAGTGCAAGGATAAGCCACCACATCAAGGTCTACTATCTTTTTTTCTCATCTCCATCCTCTCCCATCTCTCTCTCAAATCAAACCCTACTATGGCCAAACCCAAGTTTGGAGGTTGTCACCATTGATCAAGCATCTTAGCCGATTAAACAAGGAGAGGAAGAAGAAAGGAGGCCAAGGAAGCCGACGGGAGTGACGAAAGTCGGAGAAGGCGTCGGATTGTAAGTAATTCCTAAACAAGAGATTTGGATTTTTAGGGTTTAAGTTTTGGGATCCATTCTTGGTAAATTTGATGCTGGCCAAATAATCATGGGCCTTGGATCTCAAATCCATCAAATGGAAGGTTGGAAAAATGGATAAATTAAGATTAAGAACAAATTAAATGGATTAAGGATATTATGAAATTAAATTAATTAAGTATGAAGAATGGTTTATGATTTTGAGGTTTTTAATGATTAAATGTTGGAAGATTAAAAAAAAGGGGTTTTTATGAGAAAAACCATGGTGGTTGATTGAATGATTTTAGTAAGGTTGTGAAGAATGGAAGACATAGAAAGAAATTTGGGAATTTTAATGGAATTTTAAGGTTTAAAACCATGGAAGAATGGTTAAGGATATTGAGGCTCATAATGATTAGGTGTAGTGATGTTTTCTTTTAGGGATCTTGAATGAAGAAATTCATGAAGATGTAAAGTGGTTTATATGGTCTTAAAAGACATGAATAAATGGTTGACCATGAACCATGGGTTCGGCCATGGTGAATGGCCGAACCCTATAGTGAGGTGTTGTAATGATTTTTGGGTGTGAAATTGTGGAAGTTAATGGATGAAGGTTAAGGTTTCTAATGATCTTAAATGTCACCAATGAATGATGAACCATGAACCCATGGTAGGTGTTTAAGTGAATTATTAGGGTTTATAAATAATGGAAGCCATGGAGGATGATTTAGGGTTTAAAATTTTAATGGTTAAATGTAGGTAATTAAGTATGGAGTTTTTAGGGTTATGTGTTTGTAAATTTAAATGGGTTTTTGGAAGGATGGAAGGTATGGAATAATGTACTGATAAATTGGAGGCTTAAAAAAAAAAAAAAGGGTCAAAGGTTTGTAAGTTTTAAGGGGTTTTTAGGGAAGGAAATCATGGAAGGTGGCTAAGTGATTTCAATGGGGTTTTGAAGAATGGGAACCATGGAAGGGGTTAATAATTTTGAAGTTTTAAATGGGTGGAAATGAGGTTTTTTTAAAAGTAAAACCATGGACCATGGGTTTGGCCATGGTGTATGGCCAAAACCCATGGGGGAGATTTGGATGAATTTGGTGTTTTGGAACCATGAAAAAATAAATGGGAGTTATGGTTAAACTAATGGACCAAAATGTATTTCATGATGATTAAGGAAGGATGATTTAAATGTATGAGTTAAAATCCCTCATAGTTGGACTTATGTGTGTGTTTAAATTAATGGGGAATAGGTCATGATTAAAGGGGTCATTAATGGACTCAAGACTGTATCAAGTGATGATCAAAGTTGATGATTTAAATGTATGATGTAAACCTCCTCATGGGAGGGCTTATTATGGATCTAAATGTGGTGAAAAAGACCCAAGGAAAAAAATGGGGATTAGGTTGAATTAAAGGGGCTAGTTTTAATAAAAACCCATGACTCATTGAGAGTCCTCTTTGGGGCTAAGGTTAAAGGTGTGTGCATGTGTTTAAAAATTAATGGAATTAGGTTAATTAGATGGTTGAGGTAAGTGGTCTTGTTGTATGGTCGATGGATCAATTAGGGACCCAAGATGTGGTTAAGAATGATGATTCAATTGTAAGTTATTTTATGGGCTAAGGAAGGGTGTGTGTACGTGGTTGGATGAATGGAAAAATTAGGCTAAGTTATGGACTAAATTATTAATGTGCATATCATGGTTAATGAGACATCAATGGAACCATTTTGTGAATCAATTAATGGGTCTAAGTTATGGAACAATTATGGACCATAATGTACATGGATTAAGTAAATGAGTAACCATGGAAGGATAGTGGCAAAACCGTAAATATTGGCCAAAATGAAGAAACCCATGGGAGGTGGTCATGGACTTAGGGACTCTAAGTAACAACCTTATGAGTGATTAATAAAGCCTAGGGTGGCTGGTTTTTAGACCCATATGATTAAAATATTTAATGGACTAAATGGGACCCGCAAAACTTAGTTAGTGAGGTTCGGCCATGGTATATGGCCGAACCCCACTAAGATGTGATTTATGGACTTAAATGGTTAATACATAAACTAATTGATATGTATAATAAGGTACCGGACATCGCAAACGGTGCGTGATCGGCGATCGGGTCTGTCGGACGGAAACGGAAGAAAGAACGCTAGTCGGTATTCGGTAGGATTCTAACCTTTTTGTAAGCCATGGATTGAGTGATGGTTTCTTTGAATTATTTTGGAAATTATATGGGTTGTTTTAAGATTGGTTTTGAACTATGTATTATGTAGGGGTTTTTACTTGATTTATTCTGGTAAGCATATGATTGGTTTAAAATAGGTTTTAAAGCTATGATGTGTTTATTGAGGATTTACTTGATCCACTTTTGATAATCAAGTTATATGTTTGATTGATGGGATTTTTAAATGTCATGGTTGTTATTATATTCATTACATGGCATATGGCATCTACATCTCATGCAGGGCATGGGAGGGATATGACAGGGGAAGGATGAAATGAAACCGGAGTCCATGCTCCGTCGGGGCGATCGATAAACAACCATGGGGATATTCTGATGTGTTTGATTCATCAGGGACGTTACTATGGGCTCTATGATATGTTGATAAGGTTATTCAAACAAGAATGTTACTATGTGTTATTATACCTTGATGATGGTTCTTCCATCAAGGGGGATGCCTAGTGTGGATCACATCTTGATGAGGTTTTTCCATCAAGAGGGTCATCGCACGATGATGGTATGGATTATATTTTGAACATTATGTATGGATGAAAAAGGGGCATTGTACAATGATGATGAGATTGATGGGTGGGATTCATGACATAAAACACCCATTGCATTACATTGTACTAAATGGCATGATTTTGATATAATATTTTCTATATGCTTTGTTATCACTAATCCATGTACTAGCCCTACTCGGAGTCCTACTGGGTGTGTTGTCTAACGCCCTACTTTTACCCTAGCTGGTGACGCAGGAAATGCAGGAGCAGAAGGACGAGATGGGAGCCAAGCTTAGGAGCTTCGGAAAGCGGACTAATTATTTTGTTTAAGTTTATTTTGGAAATGTGTATTGGTATAGTTTAGCTTGTCGGAAATGTAATAATTTAGACTTATTGCTATGTTTTGGATTTTGTGGTAGACATGTGACGTTATGGCATTTTGGTAATTAAATGATGAAATCTTCCTTGCTATCTAGAAAGAAAAATTGGTAGGATAGTCTGTAATGTCTTTCCGCATTTAATGTAACTTTCCGTGAGTTTTCTTCTACGGGTGAACTATTCTCTGTGGACTCCGTTCCACGCACCAGCAGGGTTGGCCAGTTAAGGGCCGGGCTTTAAAAGCTCGGACTTAACTCGCGTCGTGACATCCGCGCCCTTTGTCATTTTTTTTTTTAAAAAAAAATAGACTCTGATTTTCGGTGAAAAGGGACGGGCATTACACCTCTTGCTCCTCTTGATCCTTAGCCTTTCTCCTTCCTTCTTCTCCTTGATGTTCGGCCAATGGTGAGCTTGATCCAATGAAATCTACAAGGGCTAGTTCGGCCAAGATAGAGATAGGTTTGAGAGAGGGGAAGGAGGAGAGGATAGAAAAATACCCTAAGGTTTTTGTCTTAGGGTGGTGGTTGGCCAAGCTTGGAGTCTCCTCTTTTTTTCTAAGTCTTTTTCTCTTCTTTCTTCTTGGTGTTTTCCTTGGATGAGAGGGTCGGCTGGGAGAGAGGGAGAGAGGGAGAGAGTGAGATGGGAAAGAGATGGGAAATGAGATGGAAACCCTAGATTTTTCCATCTCATTTTGGTTTACTTAGGTTACACTCCTCCACCTCCCATTTGCCCAATCCTAGCCCATGCATGCCCTTAATCTTAAGCCTCTTGTCTAGTACACCACCCATGCACATGGTTTTGGACTTGGTTGTTTGGTGGTTTGGGTGAGGTGGAACCACCACCTCACAATGGGCCAATGCATGCCCAAGCTAGCCCCCATTTTATGGATCTTTGTCTAGCCATACCACTCTTGTACATGGTTTTGGGCTTAGTGGTTTGGTGGTTTGGGTGAGGTGGAACCACCACCTCACAATGGGCCAATGCATGCCCAAGTTAGCCCCCATTTTATGGATCTTTGTCTAGCATACTGTAATGCCCCGCCCTCTCTGAGAAATAATCAGAGTCTATTTATTATTATTATTTTTTTAAAACATAAACATCGGAAGAGAGCGGGCGGCGTCACGACACAAGCTAAGTCCGGACTACCCAAAGTCCGACCCTTAACTGGCCACCCATGTGTACATGGACTACACCATGATAGATAATTCACACATGGAACTAAACAATAACTTGCGGAAAAAACTAGACTAACTGTGGAAATAGATTGAATAGATAGCAAGTAACAGTCTCAAATATTAATTCACATAAACAACCATCCATAGTTAATAACCTAATCAAACCATAGCAAAGTATTAACTTATTACATGTCCACAAACTATAATTCAAATGACAGTAATAAAGAAGTCCAGTTCAACATTCAAGCGCTTAGGCTTGGCTCCCCTCCCGGTCATCGACCTTCTCTTTCCCTTTCCTTGTACCTGCATTCTCCTTTGAGGATAGAATTAGGGCGTTAGATCAACGTACCCAGTAGGTTCCCGAATCAGGGCTACCACATGGTTAGCTTGTAAAACATGCATATATCAAATATATGATTATCAAAAACAGGTAAAACAATGCTATGAAATATGCACATGCAATGAGTCTCTCCCAACATGCACATTCATAGCCATCACTTGACGTGCCTCGCACCGTCAAGGTAAATCACAATAACATTTCTCCTGGCGGGACCTGCATCGCCTAAGGAGATCAATGTATTCCTCAGTATCCTGACATTTCTCCTGGCGGGACCTACATCGCCTAAGGAGACCAATGTCCTATCATCATCATAATTCTACTCCTGGCAGGACCTGCATCGCCTAAGGAGCATCACAGCAAATCACCAGAGAGTGGGCTCCGGGTTCCACAATCTTCATCCCATGCCATGCATAAGATGTCAATGCATTGTATGTCATTTGTAAACACACAATATATCATTCGAAACACATAAAATAAACAAGAGTCTCATAAAAATTAGGATAAAACTGTGGTTACAAGTAGGTAGGAAACCTACTGAAGATTCACTTCAGTATTTGATCTTTCTTTAGCGTCACCCGGTCACTACTCGCACGTCATTCAACTTCCGGTACCTTGACCATATAACAATCAGTAAATCATACTATCATTTACTTATTCATTCACATCTAAGACCCAACCACATCATGTGGGGTTCGGCCATGCCCATGGCTGAACATCATCAACTTAGGATTTAATCTCCTTTTCCATTTAACCAATTCTTAAATACTTACCCCTTTAAACATGTCTTGGTAGGGTTCGACCATACATCATGGCTGAACCATACCTCCTTGGTTTAACCTTCTTTCATGACCTTTCTCTATCCATTATCATCCTTATTTACAGCTTTGCCACGAGGCTAAACCATATCAAAACAATTGTCATTTTATGGGGTTCGGCCCTATACCTGGCCGAACCTTGTATTCCCACTTATCCATCACTAAATGGTTCTCCATTATAATACTTTTAAACCCTTTATAAAATCATGGAAACAATAACAAACACAACCCATAAACTTAGTCCATTTATCCCAAAAACAGCCCATGGGGTTCGGCCGTGCACATGGCCGAACCCAATGGTTCTCTTGATTTAATTGGTCCATCATCTACCCATGATTTGAATCAGTAACTTAACCCTAACATTGACATGGTTCATCCCTATATTGGCCAACCAATAACAGCAAGTTAATCTTCATCAAATCACATAAAACACCATAATTTATATGGTTTTTAACTCACCAAAATCATCAAATACTTTCATGGGGTTCGGCCATCCAAAGTGGCCGAACCCTATGTCCATGTCTTGGTCCTTATGAATATGTTTTAGGTCTCATTTAGACAAGTAATAATCAGTATAACATTACTGCATTTTTACCTCTCAAAACCATCCAAATAAGTTCATCACTTTGTCCAAATGACCATAACACTCCATTGGGATTCGGCCATCCAAGATGACCGAGCCCAATGGTCCATTTCATCAATTTTAATCCATGATTAGACCCATGATACCTTCAGTCCTTGATGTCATTCAAGTCCATATTTTTAACCCTCTTTAAAACATGCATTTGAGTCTTAAAGAAACATCAAAAACAGTCCACAAAACTTCATGGTTTTTATGTTTCAAACACATCAAAACCAACCAATCATTTACATGGGGTTCGGCCCTCCAAGGTGGCCGAACCCTATGATCATTTTTACCATTTCAAAACCTCTATTATTCAAGGTTAAAACCTTGGTGCATTCGGCCATAACCATGGCCCAATACACACCCTTTTCTTACAACTTGTTTAACTTGAACACTTAAGGAATCTTACCAAATTTCCTTTGCCTATGATCCTTGCCTTCTCCCCTCTATTTTCTTCCTTTCTTCCTTAATCCTTTGCTTGTTTATGCTTGATTAACTGATGCCAAAACCTCTGCTGTTCAGCCAAGAAAAACGAACTTGAAGAGAGGGAGAGAGAGATGGGAATTTCTTGGATTTTCAATGTGAAAATCGGCCAAGAATGGTAACCTTTTCCTTTTGTAATTTCAGTCCCAACTTCCATTCATTTTCCCTCATTTAATCATGCCAAAACCGATGGGATATTGGGTGTCATCCTAGACACCCCTTCACCCAAACGGTGCATCTATTCAAATCAGCCAATGCATCTCATTAAATGAGATGATGCCGCCCAACCTTGGTGTCCCTTGGCTTTGCCAAGGCACCTCTTCATTCCAACGGCTGAGATTTTTTTTCCCAAGTGTTGTGTGAGATTAAAACACCCTTCTATATCCTCTTGACTCACTTGATTCATGGTATTTTTATTCCAACTCCACTCATCCAACTCATCACATTTAATGCACCAAGTTTGAGTCAACTCTTTTATTAAATCAAATTCACTCCAAATCAATCCAACTCAAGCTAAACTAACTCACACTTGAGCTCATCTGAGGGCCCACACGGTCATCTGTGGTCAACTTGGTCAACCCGACCCATTGGGTCCCCAATCAGCCCCTTGACCCGTTTTGACAACATGCCCATTCATGGGCTGATTTTGCCATTTTTAATTGGTTTTCACTTGTGCATCAAGCCTACCCATTTTTGCTATACTTGATTTCCAATCAGTTCAGCTTGACCCCATTTAATTTGAGCTTACACAATGGTCAAATCATCCATTATGACCCATTGGGCCCAATTGGGCCCTTTGACCCATTTAGCCATTTTCGACCCAATTGATGTACATAACCCATCCAATCAAACTTGACATTTATAATGTGCTCATATGATCTTAATTTAAGTAATGGGCCCCACCATTTCCTTATTTGACATCACAAAATAATTAATTTAACACATCAGGGGCATTTTCGTAATTATCCACTTCGTTGAGAAATTGGGGTGTTACACATACCACCCTTCCATGGCCAACGGTTTTGCATGGTTTGGGTGAGGTGGCACCCCCACCTCTTTCTTGGCCAAGGCATGCTCTCCACCTAGGCTTTTGGTCTACCAAGGGGGGAGCATGCCCTCCATGTGGCACTCCACATCAGCCAACGTTTTTGGGTGGTTTGGTCTTGATGCTTTGGGTGGTTTCCATGAGATGAAACCACCCATTTGACTCACCCATTTATTTAATTAATTTTATTTTTAACTTAGGTCATTTAATTACATAATTTAATTCCATTGATTTTCCTTAATTTTCTCCATGAATCCACCCTTGGTTGACCAAGTCAACCATGGGGGCCGACCCCACCAATTCCTTAGCCCACCCGCCACCTCACTTGATGAGGTGGAGGTGGGTCCCACTCGATCATGTCACCTTGGTTTATTCAATATTAACTTAGATGATTTAAATTAATTAATTCAACTTTACTTACTTTGATGCCCCTTAATTCACCTTTGAAAACCCATGGTTGACCAAGTCAACCATGGTGGTCGCCCCACCTATGTCTTGGTCCACATGCCACCTCACTTGATGAGGTGGAGGTGGGCCCCACTAGACCATAACACTTGGATAATTCCAATTTAACTTAGGTGATTTTAATCACTTCAATCCATTCCATCTAATTGGATCACCATTGGGCCCATGGCCCAATTAAATTCCACTTCCTACCCATTTACCCTAATGCTTAAACCATCTTGACCCATTGGGTCCCAAATGGGTATTTGACCCAATTGACCATCCTTGACCCAATTAACCATCATTGACCCATTTGAGTGAAACAAATCCAATCCTCTTTTCCATCTCTCTCTCTCTCCCTCTCTCTCTTCCACTCCCAAAAACCGTCCCACACAAAAGAAAATAAGAAGAAGAAGGCTAAGGAGAAAAGAAGAGAAGAAGAGAAGAAAAGAAGTGAAGCATTAGTTCACCACCCTAAGATCAAAGGTTGGATCTTGTTTCTCATTACTTTCCCCTCTCCCTCTCTCAAGCAAAACCCACTCTACCTTAGCCGATCCAAGCATGTTTCACCATTGATCAAGCACACCTTGACCGATCAAACATCAAGGAGAAGAAGAGAAGAGAAGGCTAAGGAAAGCAAGAGGAGAAGCAAAGAAAGACCGGAGGAGTTGTCGGGTGGTAAGAATTCTTAAAACAAGAGTTTATATATTTCTTTTAAGTTAAGTTATGGAATCCATTTCTTAGACTAAATATGGCCAAAAATGTGGTGGGCCATGGATCTAAGATCCATCCAACGGTAGGATAAGAAATGGATGAGATGAAAGAGATGGTTTAAGGAAAAATAAAATGAATGGATTAAGCATAGAAAAAATGGAATTTTTGATGGATTGATGGACCTTAGGGTTCGGCCATGTAGTGTGGCCGAACCCCATGGTAAATGAGTAATGATTTTATTAAGGCTTTGAGAATTAAAATTGTGGAGAATGATTAATGACATTAAGGTTTTAAATGAGTAAATATTGATGATTTTTTTTAAGGAATTTTTAAATGAGAAAACCATGGAAGATATAAATGATTTCAAGTGGCCTCAAAAATGATGGAGGTATGACATTTTTAAGAAATCATGAACCATAGGGTTCGGCCATGCAATGTGGCCGAACCCCATGGTTAGTGATTGTGAATTTTAGGGTTTTAAAGAATGGAAGACATAGAAGGCAACTTGGGGATTTTTAATGGAATTTTAAGTTTTTATTTAAGCATGGAGGACATGGATTTTAAATAGATGAATGGGCCATAGGGTTCGGCCATGTAGCATGGCCGAACCCCATGGTAAATGAGTGATGATTTTATTAAGGTTTTAAGGTTTAAAATTGTGGAGAATGGTTAATGACATTAAGGTTTTTAAATGATTAAATATGGTTAAATTTTAAAAAGGGGTTTTTGTGATGAAATCCATGGAAGAAGTAAATGGTTTACATGGCCTTGAAAGGCATAGATGGGAATGAGCCATGAACCATGGGTTCGGCCATGGTGAATGGCCGAACCCTATGGTGTGACTTAGTGATTTTGATGAAGGTAAAAAGAATGGAAAATTATGGAGAGAGATGATAAATTTAAATGGATTTATGGGTATGGTATGTGATGTTTTAAATGGGATGAAAAATGGGGATTTAAATGGATGATCTAAATTCATTTGAGGAAAGATTAAATAAGGTAAGATGGACCCAAGAAAATGGGAAATAGACATCATGGGTTCGGCCATGGTGTATGGCCAAACCCATGACCCCTTTTTGTGGGCCACATGTTGGGCCAAATATGGAATGATATATGGGATTAAATGTTTTTCAAAATTAATTAAATAGGTAGCTGATTTTAGGTACATAATGTCATGGTTAGGGAATCACAAATGGGCCCAAGCTTATGGGTCAAATATGAATTTAAAATGTGCATGGAAGAGGAGTGGCAAAACCGTAATGTGTAGCCACCTTGAAGAACCATGGGTTCGACCATGGTACATGGCCGAACCCTATGTGGTTGGACATGAAAATGGATATATTATGAATGAGTAAATGAAACGGATAGTTGCTGCATTTTAGGCTCGCAAATCGGAATATTTAAAATGGGCAAAATGGGAATTATGCATATGGTTAAGCCAATGGGAAATGTGGCTAAGTTAGGGGCTGATTTTGATAAACGTGTAACGTAATTAGGAATCTAAGGTTGTAATCAGTTAGGGATTTAATCATGAAATAAAATACGGACTAATTCGGTAAATGTGTAATAAGGTATAGGGACGTCGCAAAACGGTGCGCGATCGGCGACCGGTTTATCGAACGGAAACGTAACGGGACGCTAGGCGGTATTCGGTAGGATTCCTACCTCTTTGTAAGCCGTGGATATGTGATGGTTATTTTAATCTATTTTGATAATTATGTGACTTGTATTATGATGGGTTTTTGATTTATGAATTATATATTCATACTATGGTTTATATTTTTAATGTTATGCATTATATGGCTATGTATGATATATTAAGTTTATGAGATATATATGTATATTACATAGCATAATACACTTACATCTCATGCATGGCATGGGCGGGAAAATAATGAAACCGGAGTCCATGCTCCGTCGGGGCGACCGAGAAACAAACATGGGGATAGCCCGAAGGGCTATAACCGGAGTCCATGCTCCGTCGGGGCGACCGAGAAGCAAACATGGGGACACCTTGACGAGGCTTTGCCGTCAAAGGGGATACGATATTTTATGATGATACGGTGGATGGGTGGGACACATGACATAGGCACCCATGGCATGGCATTCATCATATGTTTATTATATTATTGTCGGTATGCATGTTATCACTAACCCATGTGCTAGCCCTACTCGAAGTCCTACTGGGCGTGTTGACTAACGCCCTACTTCTACCCTAGCTGATGACACAGGAGATGGCGGAAACGGTGGACACGCCGGGAGTCAAGCTTAGGAGCTTGGGAAGCGGATATCTAGTTTTATTTAAGTTTCATTTTGGAGATGTAATTTAAAGTAGCTTAGCTCGTCGGACTGTATAACTTATATTTCTTGCTATGGTTTGGACTGCATTATGGACAATATCATTTTGAGACATAATTATGAACATAGGGGTATTTTAGTAATTTAGTGATGTATTTTCCCTTCTATCTAAAACTGGTAGGATAGTCTCTATTATAATGTTCCGCATATAATTACATTCTGCGAGCTTACTATCTACGCGTAAACCGTTCTCGTGGACTTCGTTCCGCGCACGCGTAGGGTTGGCCAGTTGAGGACCGGGCTTTAGAAGCTCGGACTCAACTCGTGTCGTGACGTCCGCGCCCTTTGTCACTCTTCATTTAAAAAGAAAAAAATAGACTCTGATTTCGGTGAAAATGGGGCGGGCGATACAAGAAGGGCAGCAAGGGTACATGGCTTACATAAAATAAGAAAGGGTCTCACGGCATGAGGCAATTACTATCTCAAGAACCTTCTAAGATTGGCCAATTGGAGATCAATAAAGGAAAAGCAAAACAAAGTAGCTCACGGCAATACACATAAGGCTGAAATCTCTCTCTTTCAAGACTCATTCACACAAGAAACGAAGAGAAAGAGAAGGCAGCCAGCCGAGTGGAAGATCAAAGAGGAGAAGAGCTAAGGAAGAGAAGGATTGGAAGAGCAAGATCAACCGACGGAAAAACCAGAGGACTCGCGGAACCGATAAGTGATTTTATAAATTTTTTTTAAAGGAAAAAAACCATAGGGTTCGGCCAAGGTGTATGACCGAACCCCATGGAAGAGAAATTAAGGGATGATTATGGTTAATTTATGGATTGAGGAACCATAGGGTTCGGCCATGATCAAGGGCTGAACCCCATGGAAGAACTTTGATTATTTTATGAGATGAAAACCATGGAATAACTATATGGTTTTACAAGGGTTTAATTGATGTTCAAGATGGAAACCATGGAAAGACATGGTTTGATTTATGGGTTTAAATGGTTTAAGATAATTGGATAAACCATAGGGTTCGGCCATAATGAAGGGCCGAACCCCATGGAAGGTTGATGGTTTATTTTATTGAATTGTTAATAATGAAAACCATAGAAGTTGTTAATAAGTTTATGGGGTTTCAAGCATGAAGATTATGGATTCATGCTTATGATTTTAGAAAGGTTGTTTTGTTGATTATTGGATCAAAAGAATAAAAAAGAAGGGGTGAGGTTCGGCCATGGTGTATGGCCGAACCCCACCAACTATATTTATGGATTTAATTTATTAAGGGAATTTGATTGGATGAATAATTTTTAGAAATAACATTATGAACCATAGGGTTTAGCCAAGGTGTATGGCCGAACCCATGGAGGTATATTGGAGTTGGTTAATAGGGGTTTAAATCATTTAATAAAAAGGATTGTGAACCATAGGGTTCGGCCATGGTGTATGGCCGAACCCCATGGGGTTGTTTTGGAATGGTAGATGGATTTTGGTTGCTAAATTTGGAAAGCATTCCAATTATGGAAAGATGGTTTCTAATTTAGGAAACTATCTAATTTATGGAAAGAGGTTGCTAAATTTGGAAAGCATTCCAATTATGAAAAGATGGTTTCTAATTTAGGAAACTATCTAGTTTATGGAAAGAGGTTGCCAAATTAGAAAGCATTTATTTATGGAAGTTAGTTTAAATTAGTAAGTTTCTAATTTTGGAAGGAGGAGTTTAAATTAGAAAGTATCTAATCATGGACCTTGAATGATTAAATAGAAGGATGTAAATTAAAATGGGAAAGTTTCTATTTATGGAAAGTAGAGATTAAAATTGGAAAACCTTCCAATTATGGAAGAATGGGTGCTAAAATTGGAAACCTTCTAAATATGGACTTGTTGATAAAAAAAAAAGAAGGCAATTCGAATTATGGATTTAAATATGGAAGTTGCTATGATTGGGAAGTTATACACCATAGGGTTCGGCCAAGGTGTATGGCCGAACCCCATGGACCAAGTTAAGGAATCATGGATGATCATTTTGGGACTTTGTATTAAGTAAGTAAACCAAGTAATTAGTCATGGATGGATGATGGCTTAAGGACTTGAAAAAGGGACTAAAATCGATATGGTGAGGTTCGGCCATGGTGTATAGCCGAACCCCACAAAGGGGAAATATTTGGTGAACTTAGGGCCTTGGTGTGAAAGATTAAGGTGAATGAAATGTTTGATGGAAACAATGGCAATTTGGTAATTAATAGAATAAATGAGCAAAAAGGAAACTAAAACAAAGAGGGGTGAGGTTCGGCCATGATGTATGGCCGAACCCCACAAATTTGGTTTATGGACTTGGGATTTTTATGTTACGGTTATGAACTTGTAAATGGGCCATGTTTGGGTCTATGTATGATTTAAATAAACGGTTTACCAAACCAAGGGATGAAGGATGAAAAGAATGGAAAGATAGTTATAATGGCATAATTGTAATTAAGTGAATTAATGGGTTATGTTAGCCATGAATGGCAATTCCGTAATATTGGCTGAAAATGATAATCTATGAGTGTTTGGTTCCATGAATCAAGGATGACATGGGGATAGACTTAATTAAAATAAATGGAATATTAATTAAGGTTTAGACCAATGGCAAAGTGGTAATAAAAGGGTGAAAAGTAAGGATTGGTTTATGGACTTAAAATATTATAAATCAAGTGGGACTTGGTTTTGATTTGTTATTATATTATAAGGTAACATGACTTCACAAGGTGTTTACAATCGTGAGCGGTTACCGGACGAAAGACGCAAGGATACGTAGCGGTCTTTCGTAGGATTCCACCTCTTTGAAACCATGGGTTTATGTACATTGTTTCTATTTTGATTTGATGAATTTATATTGCAAAGGATATGTTTTAAATGGTGATTTTATATGCTATGTTTAGTTGATAAAATAGCATGTGTTTTAATTATGAGCTTTTAAATTCTATGATTTTGTATAATTGCATAGCATGTGGTATTTGCATCTCATGCATGGCATGGGAGGGATGACAGGTAACTGGGAACCCACACTCCGTTGGGGCGTCCGTAAAACACTCGTGGGGGGATTCCTTGCTGATGAGAATTCCATCAAGAGGATACTAAGTAACCGGAGCCCACACTCCGTCGGAATGTCCGTAAGGCAACTATGGGGAATACCTTGATGAGGAGAATTCCATCAAGAGTATACCCTATGTTTTTGTGATGGGTGGAACTCATTGCATATGATAGCATGGCATGGCATTGAATCGGTGTGATTATGATCTTTATTATCATGCAAAGTTTCTGGTTTTATCGGTATGATTGGATCTCTATTATCATACACTGTTTTGGATACAATGTTTTGAAACTATGGAATGATTTATTATAACTGGTTTTGATATTTATTATATCTGGATTTTTGGTACTAACCCATGTGTTAACCCTAATTGGAATACCTACTGGGCGCGTTGTACTAACGCCCTACTTCTACCCTTTAGTGGATGATGCAGGAAACAAGGAAAACGCTAAACGCGGAAAGGGGCAAGCATAGGAGCTCGGAACGCTTTTAGTTTATATTTTGTTTAAGATACTCATGGGCTTGTATTTGAGTATCTAGAATTCGGATGTAATAACTTAGATGGATTTACTATGGTTGGATGTCTTATTGAATAATTGCGTTATGATAAATGATGATTAATGACTTGACGTACTTTGTTATCTAAATGGAATAGAACTG
Organism: Chimonanthus salicifolius; assembly: GCA_013350335.1. Classification (NCBI taxonomy): domain Eukaryota; kingdom Viridiplantae; phylum Streptophyta; class Magnoliopsida; order Laurales; family Calycanthaceae; genus Chimonanthus; species Chimonanthus salicifolius. Next base: position 40,506,787 of record CM023535.1, read on the forward strand.
TGTTCTATTATGTTTCCACATGTTATGATTTTTATTCCGCATGTTATATTGCTATGTGTGAACCATTTTCTTGGACTGAGTCCATACACACATAGGGTTGGCCAGTTAAGGGTCGGACTTTAGAAGTTCGGACTTAGCTGGCGTCGTGACGTCCCGCGCTCTATCAATCTACTCTGTTATAAAAAAAAAAAAAAAAAGATAGACTCTGATTTACGGGAAAAAACGAGTGAAAAAGGGCGGGGCGTTACAGATAAAATGAGTGGTAACACTCCCCCTGTAGTTCTTGTTAAATGCTAAATATTGGGTTGTAGCTCCCAGCCGGATGCCACGGAAAAGTTACGGGCATAAGTGGCCAATGAAGAAACCGTTGAATGAGAAAGATAAATCTTTCAATGTATGGGGCATGAAAGGGTTTGCACAGAATTCATGGTACCCATGGCATTTCACTTCATGTTGATTTCTAAGACAGTTGAGAAGTGCGTTAATGATTATGATATGTTACGATTTTGAGATTGATGCATGATTTCCTATTATGATTTCGATATGAATTTCAAATGTGGGATGGTTATGTTTTGCAAAAATGATTTATAATGCACCAAATATTTATGTTATCTTACAATCATTTTATAACTTCACACATTGGTACCCACATCGATGAGAATTCCTACTGGGCGTGTGACTAAGCCCACAATTCTTTCTTTCTTTTGGAATCTGATGCACGAAAGGAGAAATTGGACGAAGTCGGGCGAAGCAACACCCCGACTTGATTTGGAACGCTGACGAATATATAGGAGACATCTTACAAGTTTCGTAATTTGATTAGAAATATGTAATTTGTAGGAGTCATGGAAAGATGTAATTATTTATTTATAAACTCCTAGATGCTTGGAAATCTAGACTTGTAACGCCCCGCCCTTTTTCACTCGCTTCTTTCCGTAAAATCAGAGTCTTTTTTTTTTTTTTTTTATAAACGAAGAGTGATAGAGAGCGGGACGTCACAACGCGAGCTAAGTTCGAACTTCTAAAGTTCGACCCTTAACTGGCCAACCATATGTGTGCATGGACTCAGTCCAAGAAAACTGGTTCACACATAGCAATATAAACATGCGAAATAAAAATCATAACATGCGGAAACATAATAGAACACAGTTCTATTCCATTCGGATAACAAAGTACGTCAAGTCCTTAATCATCATTATCATAACGCAATTATCCAATAAAACATCCAACCATAGCAATTTCATCTAAGTTATTATAATTCGAATTCTAGATACTCAAAATACAAGCCCATGAGTATGTTAAACAAAATATAAACTTTAATCCTCCAAGCTCCTACACCTGGCCTGTTTCGCGTTCATCGTTCTCCTTGTTTCTTGTATCATACACTAGGGTAGAAGTAGGGCGTTAGTACAACTTGCCCAGTAGGTATTCCAATTACGGCTAACACATGGTCAGTACAAAACATATATAATAATATCGTAATGTCAAAAACCATATAATTCCATGCCATGCAATGATGACAAATGCAATGAGTCCCACCCATCACATGTACATAAAAGTACCCACCACATAGGTTTTTCGGACGCCCCTATGGAGTGTGGACCCTCCGGTTACATTTCATACATAGTATCCTCTTGATGGAAATCACATCAAGCTATCCCCCACGATTCTATTACGGACGCCCTGACGGAGTGTGGATCTCCGGTTACATTTCATACATAATATCCTCTTGATGGAAAGCTCCTCATCAAGGTATCCCCCCCACGAGTGTTTTACGGACAACCCGACGGAGTGTGGGTCTCCAGTTACCTGTTCATCCCTCCCATGCCATGTATGAGATGCAAATGTCCACATGCTGTGCAAATATACAAATCATAGCATTTAAAATCACATTTTGAAACAAATCCAACACATGCTATTTTATCAAAAAAACATAGCATTTAAAATTCACATTTTGAAACATATCCTTTGTAATATAAATTCATCAAATCAAGATAAAACAATGTACATAAAACCCATGGTTTTAAAGAGGTGGAATCCTACTAAAGATCGCTAACGTGTCCTTGCGTCTTTCGTCCGGTAACCGCTCACGATCGTAAACACCTTGTGAGGTCCCATTACCTTAAAATATAACAATCAATCAAAACCAAGTCCCACTTGATTCACAATATTTTTAAGTCCATAAACCAATCCCCATGGTTTATCATTTTCATACTTATTTACCAAATTTCCATTGGTCTAATCTTTATTTAATATTTCATTTTAATATGCCAAACATAGTCCCTATGTCCACCAAACAATTTCCATGGGGTTCGGCCATACACCATGGCTGAACCCATGGTCCATTAATTCAATTAATTACAATAATGCCATTATTCCTTCTATGGTTAGTCACCTTCATTTATTCACCCCTGTTTAGATCCAAATACATAGATCATAAACATCTAAGTCCAGCAAACCTTCCCCATGGGATTCGGCCATACACCATGGCCGAACCCATGGTCCCTTATTTTCACCTAATTACCAAAATGCCATCCATGGCTATCATAACCCATATCATAATTGATAATCATAAATTTGTATCTTTCATTTAATATTTAATCAATCACTAGGTTAATTCCATAATCAATCCATACAATAGTTCATGGGGTTCGGCCTTACTCCATGGCCGAACCCTATGTCCAATATTTTCACATATTTTCAAGATTGCCATTACCTCATGTTCATGTCTCTCCATTAATCCAATCATCACATTAAGTTCATAAAATCCATTTAACTTAATTCGTGGGGTTCGGCCACACACCATAGTTGAACCCTATAATATCTTAATTCCATTTAGAAGATCATAATCTTAGGTCCAACATCCTAGGCAAAACCCATAATCCATTTGGTTTACCATTCATATAAAATATTACATCCATACATGACCCATAATTCTATAATTTTGATCCTCCAATCTTCCATAAGAATAACCAACGACCTAAACCCATAGAATTAATTCATGGGGTTCGGCCAAGCACCATGGCGAACCCTATGATGTCTAAGTTTCCTTTTTTCCATCATCTTCCATTATTAGCCAATCCATAATTAGATAGTTTTCCAAATTAATCATCCTCCCTTCCATAATTAGAAGGTTTCCAACTTAATTATCAATCCTTCCATTATTAGAAGGTTTCCAACTTATTTATCCACCCTTCTATAATTGGAAAGTTTCCATAAATAAAAGCTTTCTAATTTAGCAACCTCCTTCCATAAATAAAACTTTTCCATTTTAATCTCCTCCTTCTATTTTTAGAAGGTTTCCAAATTTAATAACTATTATTCCATAATTGGAAGCTTTCCAAATTGATTTCCACTTTCTATATTTAGAAGGTTTCCAATTAAGAACCCATCTTTCCATAATTGGCAACTTACTAAATTAATAACCATCTTTCCATTCTAATCAATTAATTATACATCAAAATACCAAAACAACTCCATGGGGTTCGGCCATATACCATGGCCGAACCCTATGGTTCATAATCTTCTTTCTAATAAATATTCATCAAATGAAATTCCTTAATAAATTAAATCCATACCCATGTCTTTCAATTTGGCCCATATTTACAATATTGCCATTATCTCCATGATCTCCATTCGATCATCACCAAATAAGTCCAATAATAACACCAACACAATTCCATGGGGTTCGGTCATACACCATGGCCGAACCCTATGGTTCATAATCCTCCTTCTAAAAATTATTAAACATTAGCATTCATCCCTTGGTCTCCATTTAATCCCTTCAAAAACATTGGTATTCCTTCCATGGTCAACCCAAAAACCCATAATTTAAACCATGTTTTTCTATGGTTTTCCTTCCCTTAAAATATAACCAATAACCTTCCATTAAAAATCACCAAAAGCATCCATTTAATCCATATAAATTTATTAACCAATTCCCATGGTTTTCCTCATTAAAAATCCATACCTTAACCATGTCTTTCCATGGGGTTCTGCCAAACACCATGGCCGAACCCTTGGTCCATTCTTTCCATTAAATTAAACCATAATCTTCTACCAATTTTCTTCCATGGGGTTCGGCCATGGTATGGTTCCTTGTCTTTTAAATCAAAAACATCAAAATTACTAACCGGTTCTTGTTCTTCCAATCCTTCTTCTTTCCTTAGCCTCTTTCCACTTCTTTTTGATCTTTCCCAAGTTGTGACCACCTTCTTGTTGCTGTGTGTGTGCTGCCGTCTCCTTGAATGTAATGTGAATGGCGTGCACCCCCATTGCCTCTCCTTTATTACTTCCCATTAATCTCAACTTGGAAGGTGCCATGCGCCCCTCCTTACCTTTCCTTTATTACTACCACTCGGCCAATCTTAGAAGGTACTAAGATTGCCATTGCCGTAAGCCCCTTGTTGCAATACCTATTGCCGTGTGCACTACCCCTTGTTTTATAGAAATTCCAATCTATACTTAGATAGTGCCATGCGCCCTTGATGCCTTTCTTTTATTAAAACCTTCCCTTAATCCTATCTTTATTTAGATTAGATAACTTCCTTGGTTTCCATTCCATGCGCATAACATATAGATATTCATATCTATCATGAGACCAAGCCATCTATATTTATCTCTAGATATCTTCTTTATTTAATCTTCGATATCTTCTCAAGATATTCTAACATATCAATGTGGATATGAAAAATCCCACATACACGGCCAAGGTAATCTTCATTTGATTTTTAAACATCTCCTTTGATATTCAAATCCAATAATTCGGCCATGCACAATCATTTATTTAATTCAGACATAATGCATACTCTTTTAATTCAACCCCATTTAAATTTATTTGAAACCATTTATCAAAATCGTTGGGTCTTAATTGGGCAAAGACCCAACATTTTACCCATCTTAGATCCATATCTAAAATTCATAAATTAAATGGGTAATTTCTGTAAATATTTATAACTTGAAAATCCAGGGTGTTACAAGACTTGTGAATCCTATGTTATTTGACACTTTAACTTGATGGGAAATCCAATACTTGCTTTGCTAGGAATTGTGAATTTATGAAATGGGAATGGTTATGATACATTAAGTGTATCAAATATTATGTATGCTTTTACAGGTTACCAAAATGTGTTACAAAAGTTTTAAATGGACTCTGTCCAAATGCACCCACATGGGTTTGGCCAATCAAAGGTTGGATCTTAGGCTGCGTTTGGACGAGGGCTAAATGTTATAAGCGTGGGTAATCAGGGGTGTGTAACCAGAGGTGGGTAATCAATTATGAAAACCCTTTGTAAGTGTTACCCTTATCTTGCTTGGTAATTGGAGTGGAAAAGTTAGAGTTTACTCTAAGGGTAAAAAATCTTTTTTGGTAAACTGTAATTAGGGGAAATCTGATATATTAATAATTTTACAAAAATCAATTTTTTTAATAAATCCATATAATATAAAAATAAAAATAAAATTTTATGAAATATAATTATTAAATGACATTCATCAATTAAAAGATAACAATATATCTTATAATAATATTATACAATTATATAGATTCTCTTTTGAAATTACAATTTAAAAATAAACAATCATCATTCAAAATTGGCCACGGCTCTCGGCAGTTTTGTGAGTTGTATTATTTTTTGGGACTTTCCTCTTTTGAATGAAATTTAACCCATCATTCAAAAAAAAATTAAAATAAACATATGCGTTCTAACCATAATAAGTGAATGAAGAAAAAATAGTTTTTATATATAATTTATTTTAAATCCTAATAAATGATTAAAAAATGCCAACATATCTCTTCATAAAAATTCATAATTTGTTCCTATGTGAAATACATAATATAATAAGTTATTATAATATTTTATAAAAAACCGAAGTTAATAAATGACAACTAAAATAAAATTAATATTAAGAACCCATTATTTCAAGTCAATTTTTTTTCCTTTCCAAATGGTTGTTAACTAAGGTAAGAAATTCTACTGAAATTTTGATAGAATTCTGGTTACTTGCATAGCTATGAATTCCATTCTGCTCTGGCCAAAACCAGGTGGAAAATTCCCCTTCAACTGCTGGAAAAGGACTAAATAGAGCCTCAAAATTTACTACAAAAATTTCCAGCCGATCATGACCAAAGCAACTGGAATGAGCTTTTTCCACTCCAAGGTGTTTAGACTCATTTATAGACAAATTTTTTTTTTGAACGTATAGCTTTTGTGGATAGTCATGAATGGAGGGATGTTTTTTCTATCATTTTTCATGCAAACTTTTTAGAAGAACTCTTCTCAGCGCACGAGTTCTTAATTTTTTACAGAGAACAACTTTGACGTTGGAAGCCGAGAAAGAAAATACAAAGAAAGAAAAAAAAATCAGACCTACCATCCCCTTCACACCGTTTCTTTCTCTGTAGATGAAATAGAAACAAAAGAGTACATGCCGAGGTTGCTGTGGCTGAAGGCTGCTGAATCGTGCCGTCGCTCGCAGGAAAATTTTGCGGGAAAAGGGTAGAGAACGAGACGAATATGAAAGAGGAGAACGAGGGGAATAGAAAAGATGGAACGAGAGGAATGACTTTTATGAATACCACTTGCAATGACGGGTTTTTGGATCACGCAAAGGGGAGGTAAAATACGGATTTCTTCCCTCTACCAATGCGCTACCAAACACCAAAAAATCAGGAATACCCGTGCTCCCCTTTTTACGCCTCATCCAAACGTAGCCTTAGTACTCGAACTTGACTCGTGTTGTGGCGTCTTCTCCTCTCTTCTTGTTAAAATATTTTCTTAATCAATCACTATGATCCGATGGGGAGAGGAAGGGAGGCTACATCGACTATGAGTTGTGCATACTTCAGAGTTAAAAAAATATTATTGCTTCTCACGTGTTCGTTGGGTCAGGGCGTGAGACTATTTGTTCTCCACCTGAGCAATGGTGATTGGCCTTGGACACTGCAGTCTCAGATCTCGAATCTGCTCTGCTTCCTGCTTGACAATACTGTTGTTTTTCTGTTCACGAACTGGTTTATAGCCATGTTCCCTCTCACGCATAGAATCCTCTTTTGTGAACCCACGTTGAGACAGGAATGCTTCCAATACACACGCTGTACCTGTTTGTTACAGCCATGTGAGCATCAGTAACTGGTTGCTGTATACTTCTGTGTTATACAGTCGAATAACCATTTTGATCTATTGTGTGTACTTCCAGTCCACACCCCTTGTGTTGGCAACACCCTCTGCAATACTTCTGATCTGCAAGCATCTCTTGTTGATCTGCAGTTGTCCCACACGTCCTCTATGTCTTTCTCTCAGCCGAGACTGTTAACTCTCTGAACAGGTCGAACCCAATGCCTGCACGTCCAAACTTTCTCTGCAAGCACATTTTCAGTTGTTTTTCCCCTTAGCAAAATCTGCGCTGCCAGCAACACCGAGGATGCTCCTCAGATTTGTGTGTCTCTTGCCTTCACGCAGCACTGCCAATCTTCTCTCTAATCTGCCCACGCTGGCAACCTCTTGTTCTCTTGGCAACACACCTTGGGCAGCAACTCCTTTGTCCTCTGAACTGCACAGAACCGTGTCTCACCTTCTCACACTGACATATCTGATCTCACAATACACCTCTCATGATAGCTTCAATAAGCTATGATGCAAGTTCGGTCTTCTCCCTCACAACTTGTTAGATTGGGGAGAGGTAACACACAGACAAAAATCTAAATCTCTCAATTAAGTAGCATACAAAACAAAGGAAATACATAAAAAAACATATGAGAGAAGAATCTAAGTGTTGATTCAATTACTTTCAATGAATTCTACATCTCTTTAAATAAGAAATAAACAACTAATTACACATCACATAACATGCTTAAGTCTAGGGTCACATTTCCACAACATGGGACATCTCATTAGCCATGACTAACAAACATGGGATACCTAATCCTCATTGAAAGGACACCTAAGCCCACATTCTTGAGACTAACAACTCATACCCTTAAATGATGGGGTAGTGGGATGACTCATAAAGCAAAATATGACTCACATGAGACCAAGTCAATGTAGACTTAGTCATTTTATGCATTAATTCCAACACTCCCCTTAATGCATAAATGTAGACACTCCAACCAAATCTCTGAAGTAGATGAACTTGTCTAGCTGCAATGGCTTTGTGAAAATATCCACCACTTGATCATTGGTGCTGATGTGTGATATATCAATGCTTCCATTTTCCACCAAGTCACGGATAAAGTGATACTGAGTCTCAATGTGCCTTGTGCGGTTCAGATTCATTGAATTCCTTGTCATTGCAATTGTGGAACGATAGTCACAATAGATGGTGGTTGCCTCATCTTGATTTTGCATCATATCGGCCATGATTCTTCTCGCCAAATAGCTTGACATGTTGCTATTATAGCCACAACATATTCAGCCTCTGTGGATGATAAAGCAATTGATTGTTGGCTTTTTCATGACCATGAGATAACACCAGATCCAAGATTGAATGTGTATCCTGTAGTGCTTATTCGGTCATCAAGTGAACCTGCCCAATCATTATCACAAAAACCAGACAATTTAAAAACATTAGTGTTAGCATAATACCAAATGCCATAGGCAATTTTCCCCCTCAAGTATCTCAACACTCTTTTGGTAGCCCCATATGGATCTTGCTTGGACTTTGCATATATCTTGACAATAGACTTGTAGCTTGCATAATATCAGGCCGTGTGTTTGTAAGATACAACAAACTACCTGTAACACCCCTCCCTCCAACCACCGTCATCAGAGTCGTGTTATATGAATGTTTGAGTGGAGAGGGAGGTGAGAGTCACGACGCGAGCCATGTCCGAGTCTGAAGAACCGACCCTTAACTGGCCCAACTAGTGTGTTGTACACACTAACGTAAACCTGTGGAAATTTAAACATTTATTTCATTGCATGAATAACCAACCAAACGCATCTCAAAGCAAATATAAGGAAATTCCCAAGATAATCATACATGAGTCAAATGCAAAATACTTAATTACAAAGTTCCAAGTCATATTGCCATTACATTCCCCAAATATTACATGAACATTCTTAATACATAACATTGTCCTACTATTCCCAAAATACATAAGTCCGCTTTACTAGTCCAAGCTTCCTTCTTAGTTCTTCATCTTGTCTACATTCGGCCATCGCTTGGTCCAACTTCATCTACGTACTTCAAACCTGCATACACAATCTAAGGGGGGAATTTATGGGCTTAGTTAATGCACCTAGTAGGAATTCCGATCACATAATATGCACTACGGAGTGTCATACTAAGTCATTATACACACTTGTACTTTGAAAATCAAACACTTACATATTGTATACCTTATATGTAAACCTCCAAGCATTTCTCAAAACTCATTTACTTATAATATCAAAGATACATAGTCACCTCATACTTCTTTTCATACTAGAAATCTCATAATTGAAATCATGAATAATACTTTTTTCAAAACCTTTCTCATATCTTAGTCATATCATAGTAGTATAAAATTTCAATACTCTTCTTCAAAATACTTATCATACTAAGAATCTCATGTTCAACTTATTATGGAAAGCTTATATTTGAAAACATGATACATATTTCATTATAAGGTATCATACTCATACCTAACTTATCTCATAATTTCATTATCATATTGATGTCAACCCAATACTTATAATGATATCATATTCACTTGTCTTTTCAAAATACCATAAGCCAATCATGTAAATGCTCATCAATGTGCAATTTATTATGCCATGGGTGCCATGATTCATGCATACCCTCATCATGCCCCATGCATAGGTATTTCAACAACTCATTTAGGACAACGGGGCATTTTATCTTCATGTATACTCATTTCATACTCATATTTTGTAACGCCCGCCCCATTTTCATCGAAATCAGAGTCTTTTTTTTTTTTGAAATGAATAGTGACAAGGGCGCGGACGTCATGACGCGAGTTGAGTCCGAAGCTTCTAAAGCCCGGCCCTCAACTGGCCAACCCTACGCGTGCACGGAACGAAGTCCACGAGAACGGTTTACACGTAGAAAGTAAGCTCGCGGAATGTAATTATATGCGAAACTTTATAATAGAGACTATCCTACCAGTTTTAGATAGAAGGGAAGATACATTACTAAATTACTAAAATACCCCTATGTTCATAATTATGTCTCAAAATGATATTGTCCATAATGCAGTCCAAACCATAGCAATAAATATAAATTATACAGTCCGATGAGCTAAGCTACTTTAAATTACATCTCCAAAATGAAACTTAAATAAAACTAGATATCCGCTTCCCAAGCTCTTAAGCTTGACTCCCAGCGTGTCCACCGTTTCCGCCATCTCCTGCGTCATCAGCTAGGGTAGAAGTAGGGCGTTAGTCAACGCGCCCAGTAGGACTCCGAGTAGGGCTAGCACATGGGTTAGTGATAACATGCATACCGACAATAATATAATAAACATATGATGAATGCCATGCCATGGGTACCTATGTCATGTGTCCCACCCACCCACAGTATCATCTAAAATATCGTATCCCCCTTGACGGCAAAACCTCGTCAAGGTGTCCCCATGTTTGCTTCTCGGTCGCCCCGACGGAGCATGGACTCCGGTTATAGCATAAGAGCTATCCCCATGTCTGATTCTCGGTCGCCCCGACGGAGGATGGACTCCGGTTATAGCCCTTCGGGCTATCCCCATGTTTGCTTCTCGGTCGCCCTGACAGAGCGTGGACTCCAGTTTCATTATTTTCCCGCCCATGCCATGCATGAGATGTAAGTGCATTATGCTATGTAATATACATATATATCTCATAAACTTAATATATCATACATAGCCATATAATGCATAACATTAAAAATATAAACCATAGTATGAATATATAATTCATAAATCAAAAACCCATCATAATACAAGTCACATAATTATCAAAATAGATTAAAATAACCATCACATATCCACGGCTTACAAAGAGGTAGGAATCCTACCGAATACCGCTTAGCGTCCCGTTACGTTTCCGTTCGATAAACCGGTCGCTGATCGCGCACCGTTTTGCGACGTCCCGATACCTTATTACACATTTACCGAATTAGTCCGTATTTTATTTCATGATTAAATCCCTAACTGATTACAACCTTAGATTCCTAATTACGTTACACGTTTATCAAATTCAGCCCCTAACTTAGTCACATTTCCCATTGGCTTAACCATATGCATAATTCCCATTTTGCCCATTTTAAATATTCTGATTTGCAAGCCTAAAACGCAGCAACTATCCGTTTCATTTACTCATTCATAATATATCCATTTTCATGTCCAACCACATAGGGTTCGGCCATGTACCATGGTCGAACCCAAGGTTTTTCAAGGTGGCTACACATTACGGTTTTGCCACTCCTCTTCCATGCACATTTTAAATTCATATTTGACCCATAAGCTTGGGCCCATTTGTGATTCCCTAACCATGACATTATGTACCTAAAATCAGCCACCTATTTAATTAATTTTGAAAAACATTTAATCCCATATATCATTCCATATTTGGCCCAAAATGTGGCCCACAAAAAGGGGTCATGGGTTCGGCCATACACGATGGCCGAACCCATGATGTCTATTTCCCATTTTCTTGGGTCCATCTTACCTTATTTAATCTTTCCTCAAATGAATTTAGATCATCCATTTAAATCCCCATTTTTCATCCCATTTAAAACATCACATACCATACCCATAAATCCATTTAAATTTATCATCTCTCTCCATAATTTTCCATTCTTTTTACCTTCATCAAAATCACTAAGTCACACCATAGGGTTCGGCCATTCACCATGGCCGAACCCATGGTACATGGCTCATTCCCATCTATGCCTTTCAAGGCCATGTAAACCATTTATTTCTTCCATGGATTTCATCACAAAAACCCCTTTTTAAAATTTAACCATATTTAATCATTTAAAACCTTAATGTCATTAACCATTCTCCACAATTTTAAACCTTAAAACCTTAATAAAATCATCACTCATTTACCATGGGGTTCGGCCATGCTACATGGCCGAACCCTATGGCCCATTCATCTATTTAAAATCCATGTCCTCCATGTTTAAATAAAAACTTAAAATTCCATTAAAAATCCCCAAGTTACCTTCTATGTCTTCTATTCTTTAAAACCCTAAAATTCACAATCACTAACCATGGGGTTCGGCCACATTGCATGGCCGAACCCTATGGTTCATGATTTCTTAAAAATGTCATACCTCCATCATTTTTGAGGCCACTTGAAATCATTTATATCTTCCATGGTTTTCTCATTTAAAAATTCCTTAAAAAAAAAATCATCAGTATTTACTCATTTAAAACCTTAATGTCATTAATCATTCTCCATAATTTTAATTCTCAAAACCCTAATAAAATCATTACTCATTTACCATGGGGTTCGGCCATACTACATGGCCGAACCCTAAAGTCCATCAATCCATCAAAAATTCCATTTTTTTTTCATGCTTAATCCATTCATTTTATTTTTCCTTAAACCATCTCTTTCATCTCATCCATTTCTTATCCTACCGTTGGATGGATCTTAGATCCATGACCCACCACATTTTTGGCCATATTTAGTCTAAGAAATGGATTCCATAACTTATCTTAAAAGAAATATATAAACTCTTGTTTTAAGAATTCTTACCACCCGACAACTCCTCCGGTCTTTCTTTGCTTCTCCTTAGCCTTCTCTTCTCTTCTTCTCCTTGATGTTTGATCGGTCAAGGTGTGCTTGATCAATGGTGAAACATGCTTGGATCGGCTAAGGTAGAGTGGGTTTTGCTTGAGAGAGGGAGAGGGGAAAGTAATGAGAGACAAGATCCAACCTTTGATCTTAGGGTGGTGAACTAATGCTTCACTTCTTCTCTTCTTTTCTCCTTAGCCTTCTTCTTCTTATTTTCTTTTGTGTGGGATGGTTTTTGGGAGTGGAAGAGAGAGAGAGATGGAAAGGAGATGAGAAATGAGATCAAACACATCTCATTTTGGTTGACCAAATTACACTCCACCATTATGGCTCCACCAACCAAAGTATGGGCTCCCTTGACCTTGGTGGTGGTGGTTGAGACCAAACCACCACCAAGCCAACGGTTTTTGGTGCTTGAAAAGGGGTGGTTTGGGTCTTCCCCCTTTGACCACTCATTTGGGTATGGGTCACCACATTTGGAGTGGTGGTGGTTGAGATGAAACCACCACCCAAGTCCATGGTATTTTTCTTGTTTTTCTTAGGTGGTTTCAATGAGATGAAACCACCATTGACTTGTCTATGTTGACCCTAATTGACCAACCTAATTAATTAAATTAAATCCTCACTTAGGTTAATTAATTTCCATCCAATTTAATTTCATAAAATTTATCTATCTAAGAAATCCACCCATGGTTGACCAAGTCAACCATGGTGGACGGCCCCCACCTATACCTACCTCACCCGCCACCTCACTTAATGAGGTGGAGGTGGGCCCCACCTCGCCATGTCACTTTAATTCCATTAATTTTAACTTAGATAATTTACAATAATTTTAATCAATTTAATTCACCTTAATTCACCTTAGTCCTCTCAATTTATCCATGGTTGGTCAAGTCAACCATGATGGTTGGCCCCACCTTTGCCTTGGTCCACATGCCACCTGACCTCGTGAGGTGGAAGTGGGCCCCACTTGGTCATGCCATTTCATTTCATTACTAACTTAGAGGGTTTAATTCCAATTCACCCTTTTTAAATTAATTGGCCCACCATTGGGCCCACGGCCCAACCAAATTATTTTCTACCCCTTTACCTTAGAGTTTGGACCAATTTTGATCCATTGGGTCCCACATGGTGATCGGGCCCACTTTGACCATCGTTGACCCTTCCGACGAATTCCATTCACTCTATGGTCCATTGGGTCCTTCTTGGGCCTTTGTCCCAAAATTTGATCCATTTGGCATTCCATCACATCAAAATTCAAATTAAAGTAAATAAATGCCAAATATATATTGATTTAAAATTTCGAGCTATTACATATTTTGGGTGTCATAATACATATCATCATAAAACTCAACCAGTCCCACCTGTGAAACATTATTTCTTGGCAATTCACATACGACGTCAAAGTTTGCCCGGGTCAATTCAACACTTTGATTCGTCAATTCACTCTTCATAAATACGACATCAAAGCCCGTTCGGACATTCGGAACTTTGGTTCGTTGACTGTACCCCATGACAATGATCATGATCCTAAGGTCCATTTGAATTAACTAGCCTTTTGTTTTCACTCCATGACTTTCCCATCCCATGCTTCATGCATGAGGAATATGAATGCAAATGATGCCAAGGATCTCATGTCATGTGTTGTCAATCATTCTCATGAACTTGAATGTACTCTTTTCACAACACATGATATACATGTATTTCTCAAGATAATTAGAAATCCATTTAGTTGAAATCCACAACAATCTTTCAAGTAAAATATCATACGTTTCAAAATACCTACAAACACCTTTAATCGGGATAGCATCGTTTTCTTTATATCATAAATCCTTCCAAAATGTTCATTCGATATCACATAGCTGTAATGTACATTCCAAAACACCTCATCTATCATATATTCTAGATGGTGAAATATTTCAAAGTACTTCAATTGAAATGAACTACATTTCATAAATCAAGAATACATGATTTCCAAAGGGACTCAAATAATCATTTCCTTATTGTTAATAAGGTTTTAGATTCACACCCACTGCATTTCAATGAAGTAGGAAAACCTACCTGATATTTGGCCGATTAGCAAACAAAAGCACTCTACGAGTTACCTCGCTCGATCCTGGGTTTACTCTTTGAACCTTCGTTCGTTCAGATGGGTCAACATATAATCCTCACGCCATTGTAGTGTAAAAACCCTCTAATTAAATTTATACAAATCTTAATTAAGTTTTAAGGGTCATTTGGCGAAGGTCATTAGAGTCTAAATGACTCCACATGTGTGTTAGTCCTAACCAAGGGTAAAATGGTCATTTTCCCCATAGTACTCCATTTAAACATAATTCATAAAACTCCAAATTATTTAAACTCACTAATATATTCTTTAGCGAATTAGAATTTAGGAACAAAAGACTCATTATTAGAAAATAAAATTTCAGATCTAGTGAAGATGCCCAAAACTAGCCTTTCTAGTTTTGAAATACAAACTACGCACTGTTTTTGTAAAAATAATTTCGGGTTCTTTTCGGTTTCGGAATAACTCGAGTAAATACTCTTTCCAAATCTGTTTGATAATAGAATAGACGAAAAATATTAAAAAAATCTAGAAAATCGTTTTGAAATGGTTATAGATCCATTTTCGGGACTTATATGTAAAAACAGTTTTCTATCTTAGAACTATCCAGTTTTTACAAAATTATTTCGGGTACCTTCTGGTGTATGAAAATTGCGATTAAATACTTTTTGAAAACCTCTTTAATAGTAGATAATCTAAAAAATAGCTACAAATTCCCAGAAAATCATTTTGAGATGTTTAGATGTCCATTTTTTGGACTGATTTGTAGAAACAGTTTTACCATGAATCATTTTTCCAAAGTTCATCATAAGATATCATTTTCTTAAACCCTTTTTATTACAAAAACCAGTAAATAAAAGACATTCAAATATTCTAATTGAGTTATAAAAATACTTTAAAAGAAAATATCTAAATATCAAGGCATTATAAGTAGAACTTCTCATGTAAGCCTATTTTATGAAAATACCTACCACTTTCCATTATCTCTTCATTACACTCCATTTATTAGATTCTATCCATAGTTTCTTTGATGTAAGAACTTAGATTAATAGATAACATTTTAACATCTAAATCAAATAACCAAGAGGGTTAGGGAACCTACTTGTTCAAGTTCTAATCAAGTCTTCAACCCTTTCCTTCCTTTTTCCAAGCTCCAATCTCTAAGCTTTCAAGAGAGATTTGCACCAAAGAGAGGAAGAGGAAGAGAAATTTCCAGCTCTCTCTCTTTCTTGTTTCAGATTTTTAGAGAAGAAGAAGGATGAGGAGGAGGATAGAAGAAAAGAATGGAGGAAAAGAGTTAAAGATAGAGCCCTAGCTTTTCCTCATCTTCTTTTTACTTTTTCCTCTACCTTATCCTCCTTTTGCATTTTAGTCAAAAAGTTATAACTAAAGGTGGTGAGGTGGAGAGCACTTATTGGTCCAAACTAAAGGTGGGGTGGTGAGGTGGAGAATACTTATTGGTCCAAGCTAAAGGTGGGGTGGTGATGTTGCTTTCATCCTTATTTTGCCATGTGACATGCCACCTTATCATGCATTGCCACGTCATTGCTGATGTGGCATATTCGCCACATCATTAATTAATTTCTATTAATTAAAAATTCATTCCATCGAGTATTATCAAATCAAATTAGTAACTTAATTTAATCACCTTTTATCCCTCTTAATTAACTAATTACCAAAATTTTCATTAATTAATTATATTCCACTTAACTTTCAAAATTATTTAACTAAATCATCCCTTAATTTAGTCTTTCTTAAATCTCACTTATGTACTCCATCATCCCTCTAATCTCACATTCTTAATTATTTCTTTCATTATTTGATCTAATACATAGTTTCAGCCTATTCATTTCTCATCATTAAGGGAAATTATATTGATTTACAGGATTGAAATTCTTGGGTGTTACACTATCAATCAAGTTTCTATAAACATGATGATCAACATTTTCTTTTCCATCATCCTTACTAAACTTTTGATTAGTGACCATCAGAGTCTTCACTGGGTTACAATCCTTCATGCTAAATTTATTGAGAAGATCCACCACATACTTCTCTTGTGAAAGGAAAATTCCTTCATCACATTGGTTCACTTCCAATCCAAGAAAATAGTTCATTGGACCCAAGTCTATCATCTCAAATTCACGAATCATGCATTCCTTAAATTCTTCAAACAACACAACACTATTGTGAGTGTAGATTGGATCATCAACATACAAACACACAACCAATAGCTCATCTGTACGTTTTGATTTGACATACAAAGTGGAATCACTCACACTTCTTTTGAACCCTTTATACAAAAAATGTCCATCAATTCTGTCATACCAAGCCTTTGGAGCT
This sequence comes from Chimonanthus salicifolius, assembly GCA_013350335.1. NCBI lineage: Eukaryota > Viridiplantae > Streptophyta > Magnoliopsida > Laurales > Calycanthaceae > Chimonanthus > Chimonanthus salicifolius. Next base: position 40,523,914 of record CM023535.1, read on the forward strand.
TGTTTCAAGCCATAGAGAGCCTTTTTCAATCGGTACACCTCTCCTCTTCACCTTGAATTTCATAGCCCAGTGGTTACTGTACATTCACATCTTCATCCAAAAAACCATTCAAAAAGTTGATTTTACATCAAATTGAAAAACATTCGATTTGTGATAAGCAGCTATGGCTAAAAGGATTCAAATTGTATCAAAACGTGCAACGGGGCATAAGTTTCAAAGAAATCAATACCTTTTTGCTGCATGTACCCCTTGGCAACTAACCTTGCCTTAAGCTTCTGAATTGAGCCATTTGATTTGTATTTCACCTTCTAAATTGATTTTAAACCAATTACATCCTTATCTTTTGGCAAATTTCCAAGTTCCCTTGTCTCATTTCTTTCCAAAGCTTTAATCTCATCATCCATGGCATCACACCACTCCCTATGCAACATGGCTTCTTCAAAATTTGTTGGTTTTTCAATTTGGGTGAATTGACACCTTTCATGTACTTCTCTCAAAAACCTCATCTTCCTTGGTGGAGTCCCAGAAGATGATGGAGAAGATGAACTTGTACCCAGAAGATGATGGAGAAGATGAACTTGTAAATGCCAAAGGAGTCCTTGGTGAGGATGAACTTAAGACATTTTGATTTCCATTCTCAACCATTGGACTCTCTTCTTCCAAAATCAAAGGTGTGGGTTGCATTTCATCCCATTTCCATTCATCTTGGTCATAAAAAATTACATCACTACTAACAATGAGTCTTTTAGCAAGGGGTCATACAAACGATAGGATTTAGATTCAACACTATACCCCACAAGTATGCATTTCAAACTATTGTCATCTAATTTTTGCCTTCTTTGAGATGGAACATGCACATAAGCTGTAACACCCGCCCCTTTTCACCGAAATCAGAGTCTATATTTTTTTTTTTTAAAATAAAGAGTGACAAAGGACGCGGACGTCACGACGCGAGTTAAGTCCGAGCTTCTAAAGCCCGGTCCTTAACTGGCCAACCCTACGTGTGCGTGGAACGAAGTCCACGGAGAATGGTTCACACGTAGAAGTAAGCTCGAGGAATATTACATTAAATGCGGAATGATAATAGAGACTAACCTACACATTTTAGATAGCAGGGAAGAACATTCATTTGATTACTAAGATACCTCAAAATTACAACGTCCAAAACTGAAAACCAAAACCTAAACAAGTAATCTAAAATATTACATTTCTGACAAGCTAGGATAATCAATTACATTTCCAAAACAAATTTAAATAAATTAAGTAGCCGCTTTACCCAAGCTCCTAAGCTTGGCTCCCGCCTCGTCCTTCTGCTCCGCCGTCTCCTGCGTCATCAGTTAGGGTAGAAGTAGGGCGTTAGACAACGCGCCCAGTAGGACTCCGAGTAAGGCTAACACATGGATTAGTGATAACAAGGCATATAGATAATATTATAACGAAAAACCATAAAATGAATGCTATGCCATGGGTGTCTGTGTTATGAATCCCACCCATCATCCATACCATCATGCTGTCATATCCCCCTTGACGGCAAAACCTCGTCAAGATATAGACAATCACAAATCATCCCCCTTGACGGCAAAACCTCGTCAAGATATAACACAATCACAAATCATCCCCCTGGACAGCAAAACCTCGTCCAGATATAAACAATCACAAATCATCCCCCTTGACGGAAAAACCTCGTCAAGATATGACCAAATCAGTTCCTGAATCCGGTCGCTGATCGCGCACCGTTTGCGATGTCTGGTACCTTATTTATACATTACCAAATCAGTCCACATTTTTAACCATTATTAAACCCCTAATTCATGCCTTAGTGGGGTTCGGCCATTAATTACGGTTTTGCCACTACCCCTTTTTCCATGGCTAATCACTCATTCATCCATGCATGATTAATTCCATAATTGATCATAGACCTGGATCCCTAACTTAGGTCCGCTAATGGCCCATCAACCATGTCACATGATCATTAAACTTAGCCATTTAATTAACCCCAAACTCCATTCATTTAAATATATACATACACATTAATCTTAGGCCAAAAAAATGATCTATAATTTGGTTCATTAAAAATCATCCCTTATTAACTTAACCAAATCCCCATTTTCCTTGGTCTTTGGTTACACTTTAGATTCATCATAAGTCCCTCCATTGAGAGAACCTAAACCATACATTTAATTCATCATTCCTTAATCATATTTAAGGAATAATGCAAAAGCGTAAGAACTGCCAACTACTGCCATACCTTGAATCACCGAATGATCCACCGCCTCTAGAGGAGGAGCCAAAGTCTACAGTCGTCCAGATCCTATCGAATAGTGCCCATCCTGTCTGGTTATATGCTCTGGATGCTTGGGAATGAGCTAGTCGAGCTGGTGGATGGAAGGTACCCCTGGTGTGTGGAGGTCTATTGATCTATGGGCAGTCCTTCTTGAAATGGCCCTGCTAACCACACTGGAAACGTTGCTACCGCCTCAAGGAACCTGATGTGGAGGGCTTGTTGGGACGAAAACCTCCAATTGACCCAGTAGAAGGTGAGGGTCTCCCAAAGTTGGGTCTGAACGTCTTATTCGGGTGGAAAACATTTCCCCCACTTTGTCCTAGGCGACTGTCCACAAACTTAACCGTTTCCATCAGCTCTTGCTATGGTATACTAGCTCGGTTGACCATTTCCGCTAAAGTCACTGATTTGAATATTGTGACTTGGCTCTTAGGCTAGGTCGTAGGCCACGTTCGAACTTCCCAGCCTTTCGATATTTAGTGTCTACCATTTACAATGTATAACATGATAAACGGAGAAACTCCTGGTAGTAATTGTAATGGCCCGGAATTTGTAAAGTAATATATATGTGTTATTATTTATTTTTTTATGGTGGAAATTGGATGGAATAGATAGTAAATGGATCAAAATGTGGACAAAGGCACAACCAGGGCCCAATGGACTATGGATTGGATTTAAGTTTACTTAAAGGGTCAAAGATGGTCAAATGGGCCAAGGATGGTCAAATTGCGCCCAATACCCATTTGGGACCCAATGGATTAAGTTGATGTAAGCCCTAAGGTAAATGGGTAAGAGGAAAATGTAATTGGGCCATGGGTCCAATGGTGATCCAATTAGAATGAATGGAATGGGTCTAAATTATCTAAGTTAATTTAAAGTTGACCAAGGTGACATGGTCCAATGGGACCCACCTCCACCTCACCAAGTGAGGTGGCGTGTGGACCCAAGGTTTGGTGGGGCTGACCACCATGGTTGAATTGGTCAACCATGGGTGGATGTATAAAGGTGATTTAAGTAAATGGGAATTAAAGTAACGTAATTATCTAAATATTAAATGATTAAAATTATCCAAATGAAGTGGTCAAAGGGGTCAAAAGGTGAAGACCAAAGCACCTCATTCCAAACTCAAAATAAAACACGTTGGACTTGGTGGTGGTTATCTCAACCACCACCATAAAGCAAGATAAATATCTTGTGTTGGTTGGTGGAGAAAGTTAATGTGGAGTGTAAAGTTACATAACTAAATGAGATAAATCTTATCTTGTTTTCCCATTCTCATTTTCACTAACTCCATCTCTTGCACTCTATCATGGCCGTTCCACTCTAAGAAAAAAAAGAAGAAGGAGAAGAGAAGAAGGAAATTAAGAAAAGGAAGCTAAGAAGAGAAGAAAAATTCAAAGCAAAAGCCCACCACTCCAAGAGCAAAGGTTGAGATCTTCTTTCCCACCATCTCCTCCTCTCCCTCTCTCAAGCAAACCCTACCTTTGCTGATCCTAAGTTTGGAGGGTTTCACCATTGATCAAGTATCTTGGCCGACCAAAGATCAAGAGGAAGGAGAAAGGAGGCTAAGGAAGCCGACGGGAGTGGTGGAAGTCGGAGGAGACGACGGATTGTGAGTATTTCTTAAACAAGAGTTTTGGATTTCTAGGGTTTAAGATTTGGGATTCATTTTTGTTAAATTTAATGGTGGCCAAATGATTTTATGCCATGGATTTTTAAATCAATCAAATGTAAGGATGGAAAGTGGAGGAAACCCTAATGGATAAATTAGGGTTAGGGAAAGAAAAAAAAATGGATTAAGGGTTATGTAATTAATATGTGAATTTGTTTGGGTTTTAAGGAATGGAGGACATTATGTAATTTAGTTAATTAAGCATGGAATTATGTGATTGGAAGAAAATCATGGGCCATAGGAGGCCATGTAGCATGGCCGAACCCCATGGTGGGTGATTAGATGTTTGGTTTAATTGGTTAGGGTTTTAAAGAATGGAAGACAATGAGGGTAGCTAATGAATTTTAGGGCTTTAAATGAATAAATGTGGGTAAGTTTTAAAAGGGTTTTTATGATGAAAATGCAAAGGGGTTTTATGGCCTTGAAAGGCATAGAAGAGAATGAAGTATGAACCATGGATTCGGCCATGGTGTATGGCCGAACCCTAGGTTGTTGTGTGTGAATTTAATGGATTTGGAAGGATGTACTAACATATTTGAGAATGGTGATGGTTTTAAATGGACCTTAAGCATAGATTTAATGGTTTAAGTATGCTTGAAACCATGAAAAGATGAGGGGGAATGTTAGTAGTTTTGATGGGCTCAAGAGATGAAACCAATGTTGATCAAATGGGTGATCTAAATGAATGATGAAATCCCCATATGGAGGGACTTGTGATGAATTCAAATGTGTAACAATGGACCCAAGAAAAATGGGAAAACATGGACCATGGGTTCGGCTATGTTGCATGGCCGAACCCCATGGGGAGACTTTTGATGAATTTGATGTTTTGGACCCAAGGAAAAAAAAATGGGAATTAGGTTAACAAAAGGGCTGATTTTTTTTAATGAACCCATGACCCATTTGTGAATAAACTTGTGGATTAATTTGGTATTATGTGTGGGAGAAATGAATGAGAATTAGAGTATTTAAATGTCTAATTTTTCTAGTGTTGTTATGTTATGGGTAATAATACATCAATGAACCCATTTTGTAAACCAATTAAGGCCTAAGATTAATGTGCATTTGTATGTTAGGTTAATGGAGTTTAAGTAAATTAAATGGCTAATTTTAATGGTCATGTGCCATGGTTGAATGGGTCATTAATGGACCTAAGTTAGAGATCCAGGTTTATAATCAATTATGAATTTGGTTAGGCAAGGGTAAATGAGTAATTAATTATGTGAAGGAGTAGTGGCAAAATTGTAAATAATGGCCAAATTCAAGAACTCCATGAGAAATGATCATGGACATAAGTGCAATTATGGTAACCTTAAGTATGTGATTAATGGATTAAAAGGTTAAAAACATGGACTAATTATGTGTATGTAATAAGGTATTGATATCGCGAGCGGTACGCGTGTCGGTAGTCGGATTATCGGACGAAACCGTAAAGGAAAGCGAGTCGGTATTCGGTAGGATTCCTACCTATTTGTAAGCCATGGATTAGGTGCTATGTAAATGGTTTATTGGTTTATTTTTTTTAGTAATTATATGATTGGTTATATGATGGTCTATGAAATTATGATTTATATGTATTTTATGGCATATAGCTAGACTATGAGTTATATGTTAATGATATGAGTTATATGTAAAGGCAATGACCCAAATTTATTACATAGCATAATGCATTACATCTCATGCATGGCATGGGCGGGAAAATAAAGGAACTGGAGTCCATGCTCCATCGGGGCGAACGAGAACAGACATGGGGATGGCCTGATAGGCTATAACCGGAGTCCATGCTCCGTCGGGGCGACCGAGACCAGGCATGGGGATAGCCTGATAGGCTATAACCGGAGTCCATGCTCCGTCGGGGCGACCGAGAACAGGCATGGGGATACCTGGACGAGGTCTTGCCGTCAAGGGGGATATGACATCATGATGGTAGGGATGATGGGTGGGACTCATAACACAGACACCCATGGCATAGCATGCACTTCATAATTTCATTATATGATTGTCTACCAGTTTTTATTATATTGTTATCTGCATGCTGTTATTACTAATCCATGTGCTAGCCCTACTTGGAGTCCTACTGGGCACGGGGTCTAACGCCCTACTTCTACCCTAGCTGATGACGCAGGAAATGCCGGAGCAGAAGAATGGGACGGGAGCCAAGCTTAGGAACTTGGGAAGGCGGACTAATTATTTTGTTTAAGTTTATTTTGGGAAATGTGTATTTTTATAGTTTAGTTTGTCGGAAATGTAATATTTTAGGCTTATTGCTATGATTTGGATCTTATTGTAGATACATGATGTTATGGTTTTTTAGTAATTAAATGATGAAATCTTCCCTGCTATCTGAAAACTGGTAGGATAGTCTTTATTACAATATTCCACATTAAGTCATATTCCGCGAGCTCACGTCTACGTGTGAACCTGTTCTCGTGGACTTCGTTCCACGCGCACGTAGGGTTGGCCAGTTAAGGGCCGGGCTTTAGAAGCTCGGACTTAACTCGCGTCGTGACGTCCGCGCCTTTGTCACTCTTTTTTTTTTTAAAAAAAAAAATAGACTCTGATTTTATGGTGAAAAGGGCCGGGCGTTACAGTAATCTGCAACCGTCAAGGTGCCCTGGACAAGAGATATGAATGCTTGTGTCTAGTGCTCCTTCTCTTCCTCTGGAAAATAATGATCCAGAAACATTCCAACGAACTGGTCCCATGTCATCTCTGTCCTTTCCTCCGCTGGAATCTGTGCTTGCTATCGTTCTATCACTCTCCACCATTTACCAGCATCATCTACCAACTGTGAGGTAGCCAACAATATTCGGTCCTCATTGCCGGTGATCTTGAGCAGCTTCAAGATTTTGGTGATGTTCTCAACCTAGTTTTCGGCTTCTGCATGTCCCTCTTTCCCTTTGAAATAAGGGTACGCTGCTGTTGGAAGTCCCTGACTGTAACGCCCCACCCTTTTTCACTCACAGAAAACCAGAGTCTATTTGTTTTTTTAAATAAAGAGTGAGAGAGAGCGGGACGCCACGACACGTCCGAGTTTTCAAAGTTCGACCCTTAACTGGCCACCAATACGTGTGCGTGGATAAGTCCACTAAAACATTTCGCACGCATTACTAATGTTTGCGGAATTATTATATGATTACAAATACCATCCATAACGTTAATTAGCAAGGAAGTCAATCACCACTAAATTAACTGAACATAATATACAAAAGTAACATCACACCATAGCAAGATAATTCTAAGTTATTATAGCCCCAAAAAACAATTATTGCAAAATGCATTGTCCAAAATTATCATAAATGTCTAATAAACATAAATTGTTCAAGCTCCTAAGCTTGGCTTCTTTCACGTCCATCGCCTGTTCCATTCCCTGTACTATCATCTAAAGATAGAAGTAGGGCATTAGTCAATGCGCCCAGTAGGAGTTCCAAGTAGGGTCATACACATAGGATTAGTATAAAAATGAAGGTATAAAACATCATACTGTACTTGTAAAACATTATACCCAAAAACAGTGCATGATAATAGAGATCTTAATCATGATGATAAAACAAAAAATAGTGCATGATAATAGAGATCATAATCATGATGTTTTAATGCCATGCCATGGTTGTCATATGCCAATGATCTCTCACCCAACAACCATATCACAAATCACATTGTTAATCTTCTTGATGAACAAGCCACATCAAGTATTCATTGTCATGCCTCCCCACGTATGCCTTATCGGTCCCACCGAATGGAGCTGTAACACTCCGGATTTTCAAGTTATAAATATTTACGGAATTTGCCATTTTAATTGTGAATTAACAGTTATGGACCTTAGATGGGTAAAGTGTTGGGTCATTGCCCAATTAAGACCCAACGGATTGAGGAAATGGTTTCAATAGAAATAAATGGGTAAGGCGCATTTAATTGGATCAATGTTACTATTTGGGTCAAAATGCCCAATTGGGACCCAATGGGTCCTGGTTAACTTGGTTGACCACTAAGTGAGTTCAATTTAAATTAAATGGGGCTGAATTAAAAATAGTAATGCAATATATATATATATAAATAAGGGATTTGGATTAATTGTCATGCGCATAAAGGAAATTGGAAGATTGCATGCGCATGAAAGGTATTGATGGAAAGATTTTAGGAGTTGAAATATGGAATAGATATGAAATCCACGTTGATATGCTTAAGATGGTCTTTTCCTTGGTTAAGAGTCAAACTAGGAGATGCCAAATAAAGAAGTTGCTTGGCCGTGTGTGTGGGATTTTCGTATCCATGTTGATGCGCCAAAAAGAGTCCCTTTCCTTGTTGAGAGCGACACTTAGGCAATTGCTAAATTGCAAGGGGCGGCACTTTCTAAGATAGGACTGATTGGAAATTATAAAAGAAAGATATAGAGGGGCGCACGGCATAAACATTCAAGGGGTTTCATCAAAGATCACTCTCGGCCAAAGAAGTAAGAAGAAAAGAGGAAGAGGCTAAGGAAGAAAAGGATCGGAAGAACCAATCGGAGGAGTCGCGGAACCGGTAAGTATGTTGATATTTTTGTTTAAAGAAAGGAACCATAGGGTTTGGCCATGTTGTATGGTCGAACCCCATGGAAGAAGATTGGGGGTTGATTTGAGTATTTTAAAGGGAAGATGATGAACCATAGGGTTCGGCCATACAACATGGCCGAACCCATGGCCGAACCCCATGGAAAGAGATTTGTTATATTTTAATGGATTTGAATGATGAAAACCATGGAATATTATGTATGTTTTAAAAGGGTTTAAATGGAAGGTTGTTGATAAAGAACCTTAGACCATCGGTTCGGCCAAGGGGTATGGCCGAACCCCATAAAGAATCATGGAATTATATTCATATAGTAAGATCATGGAAGTGATGGCAAAGTTGTAAATATAGCCTAAAGTGAAAGATCATGGGTTCGGCCATGGTATATGACCGAACCCCATGAGGTCTCTTTTATGGACTTGAGTGGTTAAGGAATTTATATGGGTCTAATGATTTTTAAAGAGAAGATTACGAACCCCATGGAAGATGGTTATTAATTTAGAAAGTTTTAATAATGAACTTTTGGATCAAAAAAAAGGAAGGAACCTTGATTTATGGATGCAAAAATGGCAATATTTTAATTATGTGGAAATAATGAACCATGGGTTTGGCCATGGTGTATGGCCGAGCCCCATGGGGAAGGTTTGATGGACTTAAAGTTTATGCATATTAAATGAATGGAGTGGTATGAATGGCAATGTTGTAAATATAAGCTAAAATGAAGGATCATGGGTTCGGCCATGATGTATGGCCGAACCCCATGAGGTAGGTTTGTGGATCAAAACATGGACTTAGGCATGTGTTAATGAATGAAAGGTTTGGTTATGGATTTGTACAAATGGCAAGGATGTAAATAAGTAAAATTAATGGACCATGGGTTCGGCCAAGGTGTATGGCCGAACCCCATGGGGATTGTTTATGGAGTTAGACCTAATGTTAAATCAAATGGGACATGGTTTTAATTGATTGATATATTATAAGGTAACGGGACCTCACAAGGTGTGTACGATCGTGAGCGGTTACCGAACGAAAGCGCAAGGACATGTTAGTGGTCTTTGGTAGGATTCCACCTCTTTGAAACCATAGGTTTAATGTACAATGTTTTTATCTTATTTTGATGAATTATGTTGTAAAAGATATTGTTTCAAAATGTGAGTTTCAATGCTATGTTTATATGATAAAATAGCATGTGATTCATTAGCATCTCATGCATGGCATGGGGTGAAGGATATTGAACCGAAGGGACCACACTCCGTTGGGGCATCCGAAAAACCTTTGTAGGATACCTTGATGTGTTTTTCCATCAAGAAGAAACTGGAGGGGCCACACTCCGTCGAGGCGTCCGAAAGACCTATGTAGGGGTACTTATATGTACTTGTGATGGGTGGGACTCATTGCATTTGACATCATGACATGGCATGGTTTATATGGTTTTTGGACTTTATGTTATTATACGCATGTTTTGTACTAACCATGTGTTAGCCCTAATTGGAATACCTACTGGACACGCTATTCTAAAGCCCTTCTTCTACCTTAGTGGATGATACAGGAAACGAGGGGAACGATGAACGCGAAAAGGGCCAAGCATAGGAGCTTGGATGCTTTTAGTTTATATTTTGATTAAGTTACTCATGGACATGTAATTTGAGTAGCTAGACTTCGGGCATGTAATAATTTAGATAATTTGATATGGTTGGATGTTTATTTGGATAATTATGTTATGTTAATTATGATTAAGGACTTGACGTACTTTGCTATCCAAAATGGAATAGAACTAGATTCTATTATAATTCCACAGTTATGATTTTAATCCGCATGTTTATATTGCTATGTGTGAACCGTTTTCATGGAATTAGTCCATGCACGCATAGGGTTGTCCAGGTAAGGGTCGGACTTTAGAAGTTCAGACTTAGCTAGCGTCATGACGTCCCGCCTTGCTCACTCTGTTATTTAAAAAAAAAAAATAGGCTCTGATTTACAGAAAGCTTAGCGAGTGAAAAAAGGCGGGGCGTTACAGTTGGTATCAGAGCGAACCAAAAAGATTGAATCTTTCAGAGTAAATTAATTCGGCCCCCGTGCATTAATTTACTTCGTTAGAGCTCAGACGGAATATTCAATCTGAGAACGACAATGGATGATAGTAAAGGAAGTACAGTCAAAATAATTGGATTATGAAACATAGCAACATAGAATATAGTTCCCCAGAAACAAAGCAAAATCAAGAGTGCTTATTTGGAAATTTCCCCAAAAATAGGAAAATACAAACTTTACAATGAAAACTAAGTCATGATATTTTTCAATGGCTTAAGGAAAAATGCCTCCAAAGAGAAATACCCGACAAAACCAGAAAGGGAAGGAAAAGGAGGTAGAAAAATCTCAACATGAAAAGGAGGAACAACAATCTCGACATGAAGAGGAAGAACAACCATCCCACCAAGAGGAAGAGGAACAAAACAGCATGAATATACCGGTGGTGCCTCCTGAACTACAAAACTTGGTTCAAGCGGTGGTCACTTCGGTGCTTCAACATCACTTGAACGGGAATGGAACCACCAGCGAGACCAATGACAGGAGCATGGTCAGGGATTTCCAGCAACAGCGCCCTCCTTATTTCAAAAGGAAAAAAGGGGCTGTCAGAGCAGAAAATTGGCTGAAGAAGATCACTCAGATCCTGACCCTACTCAAGATTTCAAGTCATGCTGACAAGATTTTACTGGCCACGTCACAACTAATCGATGATGCCAGTAAATGGTGGGAGGTGGTAGAAAAGCAACGAGCACTTCTACCGGAAGGAGAGAGGACTGCAATGACTTGGGATCAGTTCTCAGCTACTTTCTTGGACCATTATTTCCCTGAGGAGGAGAAGGAGAGCCAAACTCAAGCTTTTCTATCTTTGGTACAAGATACCCTGACGGTGGCAGAGTACCACCAGGAGTTCCTCAGTTTATCTTGCTATGCATTTTATATGGTGGATACAGAGTATCGAAGGGCATGCAAGTTTGAGTGGGGCCTTCAACCAGGCATTAGGGCCAAGGTAACCATATTCAAGCAGTTACATTGGCAGAGGTGGTCAGCAGGGCCACTATAGTAGCGTAAGAGATGGCTGAGTTAGTGCGTTTTGACAATCGCCGAGCTCGGAGTGGGAGGGGTACATTTCAGCCCAACAAGAGGTTCCGACCGAACTTTAGCAGACCCTCACCATCCGTGGGTCAACAGGGGGTTTTCGTCCCAATCATCCCTCGCCATCTGTATCAGTCACTCAGGCTCCCAGAGGGGTGAACAACTGTTTTCATTGTGATCAACCGGGCCATTTTAAGAGGGAATGCCCACAACTCAACAACCCTCTTATTCTAGAGGTTCATCTCGCCCACCAACTAGGCCAGCTAATTCACATGGAGGCAGAACATTTAACCAGGCGGGACGGTGCCTACAGGATCTGGACAGTTATTTACATTAGCTTCTCCAGCAGCAGAGGATCACTCTGTGATTCAAGGTATGGCGGTAGTCATTAGTTCCTATGCCTTTGCTTTATTTGATTCTGGAGCATCCCACTCCTTCATATCTGCTGCATTTGAATCTGCAACTGGATCTTTAATACAAAAACTGTCCACATCACTCACCATTGTATCCCCCGCCGGAGACACATCATTGGGGCTTATATGCACAACAGTGAATACTGAACTCGCTGGACTCATATTTGAGTTCAACTATTTGGTACTCGATATGACAGAGTATGATATTATTTTCGGCATGGACTGGTTGGCTAGCTTTCAGGCCAACATCGATTGCTATCGCCGCAGGGTGACATTTTGGTTACCCGATGGAAAACAACATGTGGTGCGTACTGACAAACAAAGCAGACTGCATGAAGGGTTGAGTCATCTGGTATTGAGCAGTATCAGAATCAACAAGGCACCAGTGGCTAAACTTCCGGCAATAGTAAAGGACTATGCTGATGTATTTCCAAAGGAACTCCCTAGCTTGCCTCCCATGAGGGAGATTAATTTTGAAATCAAGCTATACCCTGGTATTGCACCAGTGTCATTACCACACTATCGGATGGCACCAGCAGAGATGTCCGAGCTAAAGAAGCAGATTGATGAACTGCTCAGACTGGGTTGCATCCGAAACAGTACATCGGCTTGGGGAGCTCAGGTTTTATTTGTGAAGAAGAAAGATGGTTCACTCTGTATGTGTGTGGATTACCGAAAACTGAACCAGCTGACGGTCAGAAACAAATACCCTCTACCCAGGATCGATGATCTATTTGATCAACATAGAGGTTCCAGTCATTTCTCTAAGATTGACCTGATGTCCGGATACCATCAAATCCGGGTTAGGGAGGAGGACATAGAAAAGACAGCCTTCAGAACGCGGCATGGACTATATGAGTTTGTAGTCATGCCGTTTGGACTCACCAATGCACCTACTGTGTTCATGGATCTAATGAACAAGATTTTCCGTCCTTACTTGGACCAATTTGTCATTGTATTTATTAATGACATTTTGATTTATTCCAAAACTCAGGAAGAACACGCTGAGCACCTGAGGATAGTTCTGGACACTTTGAGGAAGAACAAGTTATATGCCAAAGCCAACAAGTGTGAATTCTGGCTACCCAAGGTTAATTTCTTGGGACATGTCATACCAGCAGAAGGTATAGCCGTGGACCCAACTAAAGTGGCAGCAGTGGGAGAATGGAAAGCACCAAAGAATGTAACCGAGATCCGTAGCTTCTTGGGATTGGCTGGTTACTACAGGAAGTTTATCATGGACTTCTCCAAGATTGCATCTCCACTGACCTGACTCACTCAAAAAGGAATCAAATTTGAGTGGTCAGACGTATGCAACCGGAGATTTGAAGAGCTGAAGAAGAGACTTACAAATGCACCTATCTTAATTTTGCCGAAAAGAGGCAAGGGTTATGAGGTACAATGCGACGCTTCAGGGGAAGGACTTGGGTGCGTCCTCAGTCAAACTCATCGTGTGGTGGCTTATGGTTCAAGATAATTGAAAATATATGAACGCCTCTATCCTACGCACGATCTTGAACTAGCCGCAGTGGTCTTCGCTCTCAAAAGCTGGAGACATTATCTATATGGCGAGAAATTTGAAGTGTTTTTAGATCATAAGAGCTTGAAGTACTTGTTTGATCAGAAAGAGCTCAACCTGAGGCAACGCAGATGGATCGAATATCTGCAGGATTATGAGTTCGCACTTCGTTATCACTTTGGCAAGGCGAACAAGGTGGCAGATGCCCTCAGCCGCATATCACATGCATCAGTGGCATGTTTGATTAGGACAGAATGGGAGATGCTGAATACCATTCGAGAGTTCAATTTATATATCAATAACCATGGGAGTATGTACAATTTGATCATACGGTCCAACATGGTTACTAAGATTGAACAGGAACAGTGGATAGACCCGGAAGTGGAGGAGATATGGGTCAAGATGTCTACTGGTGAAGTCATACCGGAATGGGATTTACGACCAGGACAGGGTCTTGTGTTCCGAGGAAGGATATATGTGCCTAAGAGCTGCAGAAAAGAGTTACTGATTGAGGCACATCAAACCAAACTATCAATTTATTCGGGTAGCACCAAGATGTATCACGACCTGAAGAGACATTACTGGTGGCACGGACTCAAAAGGGATGCGGCAGAATTTGTGGTTCATTGCTTAACGTGTCAGCAGGTTAAGATGGAACATCAGAAGCCACCAAGGTTACTCAAACCCTTACCAGTGCCGGAATGGAAATGGGAGCACATCTCCAAGGATTTTGTGACAGGGTTGCCAAGGTCTTCAAAGGGCAACTATGTGATATGGGTCGTGGTAGACCGACTGACCAAGTTTGCACATTTCATTCCCATCAAGATGACAAACTCATCTGAGACTTTGGGTCAACGGTATATCAAGGGTATCATCAGATTGCATGGTATACCTCAGACTATTGTGTCCGACAGAGATGGTCGATTCACTGGCAGAGTATGGCAGAGCATGCAGTTGGCCATGGGAACAGACCTACTGATTAGCACAACATTCCATCCACAGACTGATGGGCAGTCTGAGAGGACAATACAAACATTGGAGGATATGCTGAGAGCATGCATGCTAGATTTCAAGGGTGGATAGGAGGATCACTTGCCGTTGGTAGAATTCTCATACAACAACAGTTACCAGGCAAGCCTCCAGATGGCTCCATTTGAGGCATTATATGGTAGACCATGTAGATCACCTATGTGTTGGGCAGAGGCCGGTGAGCCTATACTAATTGGACCTGAGTTGGTTGTAGAGGCTACAACGCAGATACAAGTGATACGACAGCATCTAGTGACTGCGCAAAGTCGTCAAAAGAGCTATGCTAATAAAAGGAGGAGGTTCCTTGAATTTGAAGTGGAGGACATGGTGTTCTTAAAAGTCTCGCCACGAAAGGGACACATGAGATTTGGAAAGAAGGGGAAATTGTCGCCAAGATATGTGGGACCGTTTTCAATCATAAGAAGGATGGGGGACGTGGCTTATTAATTGGCACTCCCTTCACAGTTGGCATCTTTGCACGATGTGTTCCATAAATCAATGTTGAGGAAGTACAATCTTGATCCCTCTCATGTACTGAACATATAAGATATAGAGGTCCAAAGCGACGTGACATACGTCAAAAAGCCTGTCCGAGTGGTGGACACAGAACAAAGGGTATTACGGAACCGAACGATCCAGTTTGTCAAGGTGGTATGGGATCGACATGGCATTGAGGAAGCCACTTGGGAACTCGAGTCGGAAATGAGAATAGCTCATCCTGAGCTATTTATGTAAATGTTTGAAACCTTACTTCACTCAATTTTCATGACGAAAATTTTAAAAAGAGGGTTGTATTGTAACACTCCATATTTTCAAGTTATAAATATTTACGGAATTTGCCATTTTAATTGTAAATTAACTGTTATGGACCTTAGATGGGTAAAGTGTTGGGTCATTGCCCAATTAAGACCCAACGGATTGTGGAAATGGTTTCAATAGAAATAAATGGGTAAGGCATTTAATTGGATCAATGTTGCTATTTGGGTCAAAATGCCCAATTGGGACCCAATGGGTCATGGTTAACTTGGTTGACCACTAAGTGAGTTCAATTTAAATTAAATGGGGCTGAATTAAAATAGTAATGCAATATATATATATATATATTTAAGGGATTTGGATTAATTGTCATGCGCATAAAGGAAATTGGAAGATTGCATGCGCATGAAAGGTATTGATGGAAAGATTTTAGGAGTTGAAATATGGAATAGATATGCAATCCACGTTGATATGCTTAAGATGGCCTTTTCCTTGGTTAAGAGTGAAACTAGGAGATGCCAAATAAAGAAGTTGCTTGGCCCGTGTGTGTGGGATTTTCATTTCCATGCTGATGCGCCAAAAGGAGTCCATTTCCTTGTTAAGAGTGACACTTAGGCAATTACTAAATTGCAAGGGGCAATGGTACCTTCTAAGATAGGACCGATTGGAAATTATAAAAAACAGACATAGAAGGACGCACGGTATACACATTCAAGGGGTTTCATCAAAGGTCACTCTCGGCCAAAGAAGTAAGAAGAAAGGAGGAAGAGGCTAAGGAAGAAAAGGATCGGAAGAACCAATCGGAGCGAATGAAAACAGGAGGAGTCGCGGAACCGGTAAGTATTTTGATATTTTTGTTTAAAGAAAGGAACCATAGGGTTCGGCCATGGTGTATGGCCGAACCCCATGGAAGAAGATTGGGGGCTGATTTGAGTATTTTAAAGGGAAGATGATGAACCATAGGGTTCGGCCATACAACATGGCCGAACCCATGGCCAAACCCCATGGAAAGAGATTTGTTATATTTTAATGGATTTGAATGATGAAAACCATGGAATATTATGTATATTTTAAAAGGGTTTAAATGGAAGGTTGTTGGTAAAGAACCTTAGACCATGGGTTCGGCCAAGGGTATGGCCGAACCCCATAAAGAATCATGGAATTATATTCATATAGTAAGATCATGGAAGTGATGGCAAAGTTGTAAATATAGCCTAAAGTGAAAGATCATGGGTTCGGCCATGGTGTATGACCGAACCCCATGAGGTCTCTTTTATGGACTTGAGTGGTTAAGGAATTTATATGGGTCTAATGATTTTTAAAGAGAAGATTACGAACCCCATGGAAGATGGTTATTAATTTAGAAAGTTTTAATGATGAACTTTTGGATCAAAAAAAAGGAAGGAACCTTGATTTATGGATGCAAGAATGGCAATATTGTAATTATGTGGAAATAATGAACCATGGGTTCGGCCATGGTGTATGGCCGAGCCCCATGGGGAAGGTTTGATGGACTTAAAAGTTTATGCATATTAAATGAATGGAGTGGTATGAATGGCAATGTTGTAAATATAAGCTAAAATGAAGGATCATGGGTTCGGCCATGATGTATGGCCGAACCCCATGAGGTAGGTTTGTGGATCAAAACATGGACTTAGGCATGTGTTATTGAATGAAAGGTTTGGTTATGGATTTGTACAAATGGCAAGGATGTAAATAAGTAAAATTAATGGACCATGGGTTCGGCCAAGGTGTATGGCCGAACCCCATGGGGATTGTTTATGGAGTTAGACCTAATGTTAAATGAAATGGGACATGGTTTTAATTGATTGATATATTATAAGGTAACGGGACCTCACAAGGTGTGTACGATCGTGAGCAGTTACCGGACGAAAGCGCAAGGACACGTTATTGGTCTTTGGTAGGATTCCACCTCTTTGAAACCATAGGTTTAATGTACAATGTTTTTATCTTATTTTGATGAATTATGTTGTAAAAGATATTGTTTCAAAATGTGAGTTTCAATGCTATGTTTATATGATAAAATAGCATGTGATTAAATTAGCATCTCATGCATGGCATGGGGTGAAGGATATATAACCAGAGGGGCCACACTCCGTCGGGGCGTCCGAAAGACCTATGTGGGAAACCTCGATGTGCTTTTCCATCAAGAAGAAAGTGGAGGGGCCACACTCCATCGGGGCGTCCGAAAGACCTATGTGGGGGTACTTATATGTACTTGTGATGGGTGGGACTCATTGCATTTGACATCATGACATGGTATGGTTTATATGGTTTTTGGACTTTATGTTATTATATACAAGTTTTGTACTAACCATGTGTTAGCCCTAATTGGAATACCTACTGGGCGCGTTGTTCTAACTCCCTACTTCTACCCTAGTGGATGATACAGGAAACGAGGGGAACGATGAACGCGAAAAGGGCCAAGCATAGGAGCTTGGATGCTTTTAGTTCATATTTTGATTAAGTTACTCATGGACATGTAATTTGAGTAGCTAGACTTCGGGCATGTAATAATTTAGATAATTTCCTATGGTTGGATGTTTATTTGGATAATTATGTTATGTTAATTATTATTAAGGACTTGGCGTACTTTGCTATCCAAAATAGAATAGAACTAGGTTCTATTATAATTCCGCAGTTATGATTTTAATCCGCATGTTTATATTGTTATGTGTGAACCATTTTTATGGACTTAGTCCTTGCACACATAGGGTTGGCCAGTTAAGGGTCGGACTTTAGAAGTTCGGACTTAGCTCGCGTCATGACGTCCCGCTCTTGCTCACTCTGTTATTTAAAAAAAAAAAATAGGCTCTGATTTACGGAAAGCTTAGTGAGTGAAATAAGACGGGCGTTACAGGAGCGTGGACTCCTCTTACGTTTCAAACATCATATATCTTTTCCCGTTTGTCAATCGGAATCAGTGTGGATTCCTCCCCAAGTTTGTTTATCGGAAACCCAAAATGGAGCATGGACTCCTCCCTTATGTTCCCTCCCATGCCATGCATGAGAAAAATGAGTGCAATGATGCCTTTTCATATCAAAGTACATAATAGCGTTGAAATTTAAGTCTTAAAACATAATCATTCGATACCCAAAGTAAATCATCATATATTGAAATAAAACAGTACATGTATATAATCCACAGTGTGTCAACAAGGTATGAGTCCTACCCACGTCCAAGTATTGTATCGTTGTTGTTTTGTGATGTGACGCACAACAATTTCGTCAAAACCAATCACACCCCCATCCACGAAATCTCTTTACCTTAGATGAATTCCGTCATACACAATAATCAAATTAATTATCCAATTGATTTAAATAATTCCTTACCTACTTCCGGTTAAACTTAAACAAATTGGAAAATTTCCACTTTAAAATTCAGTCGATTGCCCGTTCGCTGTCCATCCTGGGAATGATAGAAACTTGTTACAGAAGGTAGAATCCCGTCCCGCGGACGGCAGATACCCGTCCTACAGATAGTGCAACCCATCCCCAGACAACACTCTGTTCAGTCTGTTACCCGTCTACGAACGGTCGAAACCCGTCCCGCGAACAGTAGAAACCCATTCGCGGACATGCAACCCGTCCGCAAACAACACCTGGTTCACATCTGTTACCGGTCACCCGTTACTCGTGACCCGCTACCCATGACCAGGTACCCGTGACCCGCTACCCGGTACCCGTGACCCTATACCCGGTACCCGCTACCCGCTACCCATGACCCATCCCACAGACAGTGTAATCCATTCGCAGACCACATCAGAACCCTGTCTGTTACCCCTCTGCGGGCGATAAAAACCCGTCCCACAGACAGTACAACCCGTCTGCAAACTACACCATGTCCAGTCCATTACCCGTCCCGCGGACGATAAAAACGCATCTACGGACGATAGGAACCCGTCCCTTGGACGATAGAACCCCGTTCGCAGACAACATACAATCCCTGTCTGTTACCCGTCCGCAGACGGTAGTACCCGTCCAGCAGACAATGTAACCCGTGTTCAATCCTTAATTGTTTGATATTTTGGCTCGGCCCTTCTTCATAAAATCCAGCCTTTAATCATGTATAAACATATATATTCTCATCATATAATTCTTAGTTGGATTTTACTTTTCTTACTAGGCAAGGCTAGGATTATTCTGACATTTGAACCATTATCATGCCGTTTTCTTTAAATCATTCAATCATTCCTTGAATGGATTTTTACAGTCCATGGCCCATAACACTTTGGCCATCGATTTCAAATAAATAAATGGCCATAGGTTAGGCCAAACTATGGTCAAATCTATGGATTCCCTAGTTCATTCATTCATTCATTCAATCCTATCTTGTTAACGTTACATACCTTTTTCGCGTCCCCTTAATTTCTTTTTAATCTGAACTTGTTCCTCAGTCCTTCTTCTTCCTTTCCTGTTCCTCGTTGATTTCTCCAAGTGTAATCGTGTTGAGATGGAGAGAGAGAGATTGGGGAACGTTTCGGCCACAAGTGTAGAGCCGAAAATGGGAGTGAGAGAGATTGGAAGAGAGGAAATCTCTATGTTTTTTAGGCATGCAATCGGCCAAGGGATGTTGAGAGAGGAAGATAGAGAGAAAGAGTGAAAGAGAGATGAAAATCTCTTTCTTTCTAAAAGAGATCCAATCGGCCAAAGGGGTGGAGTTTATCTTTTTAAAATCAGCCCACAACCTTCTCCATTCCCTCATTAATATTTGGTCTTTCCCATGTGTCCCTTGGTTTAACCAAGGAGACACATGGCTTAAGCTAGGGGTCTTCCCTTCCCAACATGTATGGGTTTCCTCTCCCATGAGATGGAAACCCTCCATCTTGCCTCCTTGACTCACTAAGAGCCTCCTCCACTTCCATGCAACTCGGTTCAACTCTATTCAATTACTTGAACTCATTTCCCATTTAACTCAATTCAACTTAGCCACAACTCATTTTCCTTTGAACTCACTTGAATTCATTCATCAACTCAACTCTATTGGACTCACCGATGGTTGACCAAGTCAACCATGGTTAGCCGACCATGCATGTTACCTTAACCACTTGCCACCTCACTTGGTGAGGTGGATTTGGGTCCCACTTGGCCATGTCACATACATGCCACCTCATTTTTGGAGGTGGATCCCATGCCTTGGATCTTAATTGGGTACACGGCCCAATTAAATTAATCATTTACCCGTTTACTTTCCAAAATCCATTCCCCTTGACCCATTGGGTTTCAAATTGGGTAGTTGACCCATTTAATCACACTTACACAATTATTTCCAAATCAAATTTCATCCTTGATCCATTGGATCATAATTGAGCTATTGACCCAATGCTTACCCACCTAAAGTCCATTACATACATAAGTCTTAAATTCAACCAATTTAATAATTTAAATAGACAAAATCCAATATATTAATGCATTGAAAAATCCTGGGTGTTACAATATTACCCTCTTTTGAAATTTTCGTCCCGAAAATCGTGCGAAGTAGGGTTTCAAACAACTTATACAAAAAGCTCAGGATGAGTTGCTCTCATTTCTGATTCAAGTTCCCAGATGGCTTCCTCATTACCATGTCGATCCCATACCACCTTGACGAACTGAATTGCTCGGTTCCGTAAAACCCTTTGTTATATCTCCACCACTCTGACAGGTTGTTTGACGTAAGACACGTCGCTTTGCACATCAATATCTTGCACGTTCAACACGTGTGAAGGATCTGGATTGTATTTCCTCAACATAGATACATGAAATACATCGTGCAGTGATGACAACTGTGAAGGAAGTATCAATTGATAAGCCACTTCTTCCACCCTCTTTTCGATTGGAAAGGGTCCCACAAATCTTGGTGACAGTTTCCCTTTCTTTCCAAATCGCATGTGTCCCTTTCATGGCAAGACTTACAAAAATACTAAGTGTCCCACTTCAAGCTCAAGGAATCTCTTTCTCTTGTCCGTATAGCTCTTCTGACGACTCTGTGCAGTGAGCAGATGTTGTCGTATTACCTTGATCTGTTCCGTGGTCTCTGTGACTAGATCAGGTCCAATAAGTGCAGGCTCACCGGCCTCTGTCCAACACACTGGTGATCTACAGGGTCTACAATACAACGCCTCGAATGGAGCCATCTGGTGGCTTGCCTGGTAACTGTTGTTGTAAGAAAACTCAACCAGTGGTAGATGATTTTCTCACCCACCTTTAAAGTCAAACATACATGCTCTCAGCATGTCCTCCAATGTCTGTATTGTTCTCTCTGACTGTCCATCAATCTGTGGATGGAAAGCTGTGCTGATTAGCAAGTTGGTCCCCATAGCCAACTGCATGCTCTGCCACACCCTACCGGTGAATCGGCCATCTCTGTCGGACATTATTGTTCTGGGTATACCATGTATCCTTATGATATCCTTGATGTATCGTCGTCCCAAAGTCTCAGGTGAATCTGTCATCTTGATTGGAAAAAAGTGTGCAGGCTTGGTTAATCGATCTACTACGACCCATATTGCATTGTGGCCTTTTGATGACCTTGGCACCCTGTCACAAAATCCATGGAAATATGTTCCCTTTTCCATTCTGGCACTGGTAAGGGTTTGAGTAATCCTGGTGGTTTCTGATGTTCAGTCTTGACTTGCTGACAAGTCAGGCAATGACCAACAAAATCTGCTACATATCTTTTAAGTCCATGCCACCAGTAATGCCTCTCCAGGTCATGGTACATCTTGGTGCTACCTGGATGAATAGAGAGTTTTGTTTGGTGTGCTTCGATCAACAACTCACTTCTGCAGCTTTGAGGCACATACGTCCTGCCTCGGAATAAAAGACCTTGTCCCAGTCGTAATTCCCATTCCGGTACAACCTCACCAGTAGACATTTTAGCCCATATCTATTCCACTTCCGGATCTATCCGTTGTTCCTGCTCAATCTTGGAAACTATGTTGGACCGTACTATCAGATTATACATACTCCCATGATTCTTGATGTACAAATTGAACTCTCGAATGGTATTCAGCATTTCCCATTCCTTTATAATCAAACTGGCCACTGTTGCATGTGACATGGGATTGAGGGCATCTGCCACTTTGTTTGCCTTGCCAGGATGATATCGAAGTGCAAACTCATAATCTTGCAGATATTCCATCCATCTGCATTGCCTCATGTTGAGTTCCTTCTGATCAAATAGGTACTTCAAACTTTTGTGATCTGAAAATACCTCAAATTTCTCGCCATACAGATAGTGTCTCCAGTTTTTTAGAGCGAAGACCACCGCGGCTAATTCCAGATCATGTGTGGGATAGTGGCGATCATAAACTTTTAACTGCCTTGAACCATAAGCCACTATGTGTTGACTTTGAGTAAAAGAACACCCAAGTCCTTCTCTTGAAGCATCACAATATACTTCATAGCCTTTGCCTCTTTCCGACAAAATTAGAATAGGAGCAGTCGTAAGCCTCTCCTTCAGGTCTTCGAACCTTCGGTTGCACACCACAGACCATTCGAATTTGATTTCTTTCTGAGTGAGTTGGGTGAGTGGGATACAATCTTGGAGAAGTCCATAATAAACTTCCGATAATAACCAGCCAATCCCAGAAAGCTGCGGATTTCGGTCACATTCCTTGGAACTTTCCAACCTCTAACTGCTCCCACTTTAGCTAGGTCCACGGCTATACCTTCCACTGATATGACATGCCTTAAGAAGTTAACCTCAGATAGCCAGAATTTGCATTTGTTTGCTTTGGCATACAAGTAATTCTTCTTCAGGGTGTCCAAGACTATCCGTAGATGTTCAACATGCTCCTCACGACTTTTAAAATAAATCAGGATGTTGTCAATGAAATCAATTACAAACTTGTCCAAGTAAGGACGAAAGATCCTGTTCATCAGATCCATGAACATAGCTGGTGCATTGTTTAGTCCAAACAGCATGACCACATACTCATATAGTTCATACTGAGTTCTGAAAGCCGTCTTCTCTATGTCTTCATCCCTAACACGAATTTGATGGTAGCCTGACATCAGAACAATATTGGAGAAATGACTGGAACCCCTGAGTTGATCGAATAGATCATCAATTCTGGGTAGAGGGTACTTGTTTCTGACTGTCAGCTGATTCAACTTCCGATAATCTACATACATCCGAAGTGTACCATCCTTCTTCTTCACAAATAATACCGGTGCTCCCTAAGATGGTGTGCTGTTCCGGATGCATCCTAGTATGAGCAGTTCATCAATTTGCTTCTTTAACTCCGACATCTCAGTTGGGGCCATCCGGTAATGTGGCAATGACACTGGAGCAGTGCCAGGATATAGATTGATCTTGAAATCAATCTCCCTCTTTGGAGGCAAACTAGGGAGTTCTATTGGAAATACCTCTGCGTAGTCTTTCACTACCGCAGGCAGTTCAGCCATTGGCGCTTTGTCTAGTCTGATGTTGTTCAGTACTAGACAGTTCATTTCCTCGTGCAGTCTTCTGGTCATTGGTATGCTCTGTCTGTCGACATGTACCACATATTGTTTTCCCTCGGGTGACCAGAATATCACCATGCGGAGATGGCAGTCAATACTGGCCTGGAATTTAGCCAGCCAATCCATTCCGAATATGATGTCGTACTCTGTCATCTCGAGTACCAGATAGTTGAACTCAAATCTGAACCCAGCAAGTTCAGTGTTTACCGATGTACAGATCAGTCCCAGTGATGTGTCTCCAATAGGGGATACAATTGTAAGTGTAGTGGACAGTTGTTGTACTAGAGTACTAGTAGCATATATGAAAACAGCAGATACGAATGAGTGGGATGCTCCTGAATCAAATAATACGAAAGCATAGGAACTACCAACTACTGCCATACCTTGAATCACTGAGTGATCCACCGTCTCTGGAGGAGGAGCGAAAGTATACAGTCGTCTAGATCCTATCAGAATAGGTGCCCGTCCTGTCTGGTTATATACTCTAGATGCTTGTGAATGACCTGGTCGAGCTAGAGGACGGAATGAACCCCTGGAGTGAGAAGGTCTATTGTTCGCGGACACTCCCTCTTGAAATGGCCATGCTGGCCACACTGAAAATAGGTGCTAACACCTCGAGGAACCTAAGAGACAGATCCTGATATGGAGGGCTGATTGGGACGAAAACTTCCAGTGGAACCAGTAGAGGCTAAAGGTCTCCCAAAGTTGGGTCTGAATCTCTTATTCAGGCGGAAAGCATTTTTAACGCCCCGCCCTTTTTCACTCGCCGAAGATCAGAGTCTATTGTTTTTTGAAATAAAGAGTGAGATAGAGAGCGGGACGCCACGACACGAGCTAAGTCCGAGCTTCCAAAGCCCCGCCCTTAACAAGCCAGCCATATGTGTGCATGGACTAAGTCCACTAAAACGGTTCACATGCATTAAGGCTATACTTGCGGAATAAACGTAATGCGGAATTAATATAAGCTTGTGTTACTATCCCTATCCATTTTTAAGCAAGGAAGTCCATCACAAATAATGAACTTAAGTTCAAATGTCCAAAAATATAACCAAGCCATAGCAAGATAGTTCTAAGTTATTAAAGTCCCAAAATGCGAATAACTCAAATTACATTGTTCGAAAATAAAAGTTAAATAAAGTAAGTCTAAATTATCCAAGCTCCTAAACTTGGCTCCTTTCGCGTCCTTTGTTCCGTCCATTCCCTGTATCATCATCTAAGCTAGAAGTAGGGCGTTAGTCAACGTGCCCAGTAGGTATTCCGAGTAGGGTCAAACACATGGATTAGTATAAAAACAGAATAGATACATAATATCAAAATCATGCTAAGTCAATGCCATGCCATGGGTGTCATATGCCATGATTTTTCACCCATCAACCATATCTTAAACACATAGATAATCCTCTTGATGAACAAGCCACATCAAGGTATTCATTGTCATGACTCCCCACGTATGTCTTATCGGTCCCACCGAACGGAGCGTGGACTTCTCTTTCATTTCAAACATCATATACCATTTCTCAATCGGAATCAGTGCAGATTCCTCCCCACGTTTGTTTATCGGATACCCGAATGGAGCGTGGACTCCCCTCATTTGTTCCCTCCCATGCCATGCATGAGATGTGAGTGCAAACATGCTATTTCATATTAAACATAATAGCATTGAAATTACATCCTTAAAACATAAGCATTTGATACCAAAATAGATCATCAAACATGGGATTAAAAACCATTACATATACATAGTCCAAGTGTTTCAACAAAGTAGGAATCCTACCCAAGTCCGATCTACTGTCCTTATCTTGTTTCATACGAACAGTCGCTAACCGTCACGTGAAAGCAAATCACGTCTCTTTACCTTATCAATTTAAATCATACACATATATCAATTTATAATTAACCTTTCATTTTGGTCGCATTTACGCATCATAATCCTTAAACCGGTTAAGACCCTCAACGGGGTTCGGCCACGTGGCTAAGATGTGTTCATGTTTATCAAGACCTATCAATGGGGTTCGGCCATACAACATGGTCGAACCTCACTCCTTGGTTTTTGACCCTTTTTTTTTAATCTTTGTTTTATTTTAAATATCGCGGGTCCACCATCATTCCTTTCTTTTTATACCATAACTTGATAATCCATAGTTAATCAATTAACTTTTTAAACATACCTAGATCCATAAAATCATCCATGGGGTTGGCCATACAACATGGGGTTCGGCCATGTTGGTTCTTCCTTTTCCTCTTCTTTCCATCTTATATCACCTTGAGGATGGGTTTTTCTTAAAAATTTACATCCAACATGTTTTAGGTCACTTGATGGTGTTCGGCCATACGACATGACCGAACCTCATCTAGTCTCTCTTGAGTCCTCAAATGCTCCCCATAAAAAATAGGGTTCGGCCATGCAAGAGGCTGAACCTTGTTCTTTGATTATTTTCTCCTAATCTTAGTATTACATCATAATTTTGAATATCCTTCCACATTTGTTTCAACCATTTAACCATTGTCCTCATCATCATCCATTAATCATGTATAACCATAGTCCTCATCATCACAACTCATTTGTACAACTTATCTTGCCCACCAACAAGATTAGGGTCTTGTCCATTTTTCAATCTCTAAAACCATATTTCAAAATTTGAGCAATACTTTACTTTTATGTCCATCTCATTGCTATTCCTTGAATGGATTTTTACATTCTATGGCCCATAACACTTTGGCCATTCTTTTCAATCCGAAATGGAACCCCATGGTTTCGGCCATTCCATAGCCGAAACCATGGTTCCCTTAGTTTCTTTTTAATCAATAAACCCTTGTTAAGTAGTACATACCTATTCCGCATCTCCTCCGTTTCTTTAGGTCTGATTTTGCTCCTTCTTTAATGCTTTCTTCTTCCTCCTTCGTTCTTCGGTTTCTCTAAGTCTAGAGCCTAAAATGTGTGAGAGAGAGAGAGATGAGAAGAGGCAATGCAACCTCTTGTTCCACCTTGAGAATTCGACCAAGTATGATGAGAGAGGGAGAGGGATTGAGATGAAAAACTCCTAATGGAGGGTTTGGCCAAAGAGATGTGGGTTGAGAGGGGGAGAGAGGGAGAGGATGAGATGAAACTCTATCTTTTCTTTGTCTCAAAGAAAGGATCGGCGAAGGATGTAGAGAGAGGGAGAGAGAGGATGAAATGAAACAATCTCTAACTCTTTTATCCAAGGGAGGATCGGCCAAAGGTGTTTTGGTGTGAGTCTTGTGTAAGCCCTAATCTCCCAACCACCCTCATCACTTCTTGGTCTTTCCCATGTGTCCCTTGGTTAACCAAGGAGACACATGGCTTACACTTGGAGCCTTCTCCCCACTCCCAACGGTTTTGTCTAGGGTTTCCTCTCCCATGAGATGGAAACCCTCCACCTCCCTTTGACTCATTTCAAATGAGAGTCTCTTCACATCCCTTTCAACTCAACTCACTTTAAATGAAACTCATTCCCCTAAAACACTTGAACTCATCCATGCAACTCAAGACTTGAATTTATTTCTTAATTAATTAATTCCTTAACTCAACTCACTTCACTTAACCCTCTTGAACTCACCCATGAAGTACATGTGACCTTAGACCACTCGCCACCTCACTTGATGAGGTGGATTTGGGTCCCACTTGGCTATGCCACTTCCATGTCACCTCCTACACTTGCCACCTCACTTGATGAGGTGGATCCCATGCCTTAGATCTTAATTGGGTACATGACCCGATTAAATCAATTCCTTACTCATTTACCTTAAATATCAATTCGTCTTGACCCATTAGGTGCCAATTGGGTATTTGACACAATTAATTAGAATCAACTCTATCCATGATCCGTTGGATCATGATTGGGCCATTGCCCCAATTTTTATCAATCTAACATTCATTCCATCTATAAATCTTAAATTTAACAATTAAAATAGATAATATCCAACATAATAATTGTATTGAAAATCTGGGATGTTACGGCATTTCCCCCACTTTGACCTCAGCGGTTGTCCACAAACCGAACTGTCTCTGTTAGCTCTTGCTCAGCTATGGTAGCTCGACTGACCACTTCCGCCAATGTAGGTGACTTGAAAAAAATAGTCACTTTGACCCTGATGCTTGGTCAAAGGCCTCGCTCAAACTTACGAGCCTTCTTGTATTATATGTCCACCATGTATAAAGCATAACATGATAGACGAAGAAACTCCTAATGATACTCCGCCACAGTCATGGTGCCCTGAACCAAAGATATGAATGCTTGTGTCTGGCGCTCCTTCTCTTCCTCTGGAAAATAGTGATCCAGAAACATTCCAGAGAATTGGTCCCATGTCATCTCAGTCCTTTCCCCCGCTGGAATCTGTGCCCGTTGTCGTTAAATTACTTCCCACCACTTGCCGGCATCATCGATCAATTGTGAAGTAGCCAGCAGTATTCTAATCTTCATTACTGGTGATCTTCTGTAATGTCAAGATCTTAGTGATATTTCTTAGTCAATTCTCCGCTCCTGAAGGTCCTTCTTTCCCTTTGAAATGAGGGGAACGCTGCTGCTGGAAGTCTCTAACCATGCTGCGATCCTGTGCCTCATTGGTGGTCGCACTTCCATTGCCGCTCATATGTTGCTGTAGAACGGAAGTGACCACAGCCTGCACTAAGTTCTGCAGCTCGGGAGGTACTTCAGGAATATTCACGTTATTCTACTCCTCTTCCTCCAGATGCGGGTTTTGTCGAGTTCTTCTTCTTGGAGGCATTTTCATAAGTCATTGAAACATTGCTTGGCTTAGTTTTCTCATAAACTTTTGTGTTTACATAATTTGTGGAATTGTCAAATCAGCATCTTGTATTTCATGTTTGGGGAAATTTCCTATGTATCAAGTATTGTTTCTCAATTTGGGGAAATCTTGATGTTTCTTGTTTCGGGGAAATATGTCCTACTTTGATATGTTTGATAAATCCATGCTTATAGTGATTGTCTTTCCCTTGCTGTTTTTCATTTTTCATCAAGCGTTGCTCTTAGATTGAATGCTTCAGTCTGATTCTCAACAAATAAATTAATCTGGCCCTCGTGCAGTAGACTCTGAAAAGTCGGTTGTTGGGATTCTTATCTTGTCAGTGAGGCATGATACCATATTAATCTTACTTTGAAATGTTCACACTTCCGGTTTCGCTCTGATACCAACTGTAATGCCTCGCCCTTTTTCACTCGCCGAAAATCAGAGTCTATTTTTTTTTTAAAAATAAAGAGTGAAAGAGAGCGAGACGCCACGACACGAGTTAAGTCCGAGCATCCAAAGCCCGACCCTTAGCTGGCCACCAATACGTGTGCGTGGACAAGTCCACTAAAACATTTCACATGCATTACTAATGTTTGCGTAATTATTATCTGAATACAAATATCATTCATAACGCTAATTAGCAAAGAAGTCAATCACCACTAAATTAACTGAATGTAATATCCAAAAGTAACATCAATCCATAGCAAGATAATTCTAAGTTATTACAGTTCCAAAAAGCAATTATCTCAAAATACATTGTCCAAAATTGTCATACATGTCTAATAATCATAAATTTCTCAAGCTCCTAAGCTTGGCTTCTTTCACGTCCATCGCCCGTCCCATTCCTTGAACCATCATCTAAAGGTAGAAGTAGGGCGTTAGTCAACGCGTCTAGTAGAAGTTCCAAGTAGGGTCATACACATAGGATTAGTATAAGAATCAAGGTATGAAACATCATATCGTACTTGTAAAACATAATACCCAAAAACAGTGCATGATAATAGAGATTTTAATCATGCTGATAAAACCAAAAAATAGTGCATGATAATAGAGATCATAATCATGTTGTTTTAATGCCATGCCATGGTTGTCATATGCCAATGATCTCTCACCCAACAACCATATCACAAATCACATTGTTAATCTTCTTGATGAACAAGCCACATCAAGTATTCACTATCATGCCTCCCCACTTTTGCCTTATCGGTCCCACCGAAAAGAGTGTGGACTCCTCTTACATTTCAAACATCATATATTTCTTCCCGTATATCAATCGGATTCAGTGTGGATTCCTCCCCACGTTTGTTTATCAGAAACCTTGAATGGAGCGTGGACTCCTCTCTTATGTTCGCTCCCATGCCATGCTTGAGGAAATGATTGCAATGATGCCTTTTCATTTCAAAGTACATAATAGCATTGAAATTCAAGACTTAAAACATAATCATTTGATACCCAAAGTAAAACATCATATATGGAAATAAAACAGTACATGTATATAATCCACAATGTGTCAACAAGGTAGGAATCCTACCCACGTCTAAGTATTGTATCCTTGCTGTTTTCTGATGTGACGCACAACGATTTCGTCAAAACCAATCACACTTCTGTCCGCGAAATCTCTTTACCTTAGATGAATTCCATCATACACAATAATCAAATTAATTATCGAATTGATTTAAATAATTCCTTACCTACTTCCGGTTAAACTTAAACAGTCTGGAAAATTATATAAAAAAATCCACTTTAAAATTCAGTCGATTACCCGTCCGTTGTCCCTCCTGCGGATGGCAGAAACCCTTCCAAGGACGGTAGAAACCCGTTCCGCGGACGACAGATACTCGTCCTTCATATAGTGCAACCCATCCGCAGACAACACTCTGTTTAGTCTGTTACCCGTCCGCGAACTGTCGAAACCTGTCCCACGGATGGTAAAAACCCGTTCGCAGACATGTAACCCATTCGCAGACAACACCTGGTTCACATCTGTTACCCGTTACCAGTCACCATTACCCATGACCCGCTACTCGTGACCCGGTGCCCACCACCCACTACCCGGTACCTACTACCCGGTACTCGTGACCCGCTACCCTGTACCCGCTATCGAGTACCCGTGACCCGTCCCATAGACAGTGCAATCCATCCGCAGACCACGTCCTAACCCTGTCTATTACCAGTCCGCGGACGATAAAAACCCGTCCCACAGACAGTGCTACCCGTCCACAGACTACACCATGTCCAGTCCATTACCCGTCCCGCGGACAATAGAAACCCATCCGCAGACAATAGGAACCATCCCGCAGACAATAGAACCCCGTCCGCAAACATTGAAATCCGCAGACAACATACAATCCCTGTCTGTTACCCATCCGTGGACGGTAGTACCCGTCCAGCAGACAACGTAACCCGTGTTCACTCCTTAATTGTTTGATGTTTTGGCTCAGCCCTTCTTCATAAAATTCATCCTTTAATCATGTATAAACATATATATCCTCAGCATATAATTCTTAGTTGGATTTTACTTTTCTTACTAGGCAAGGCTAGGATTATTCTGACATTTGAACCATTACCTTGCCGTTTTCTTTAAATCATTCAACCATTCCTTGAATGGATTTTTACCGTCCATGGCCCATGACACTTTGGCCATCAATTGCAAATCAATAAATGGAATCCATGGGTTCGGCCAAATCTATGGATTCCCTAGTTCATTCATTCATTCAATCCTATCTTGTTAACGTTACATACCTTTTCCGCGTCTCCTTCGTTTCTTTTTATTCTGAACTTGTTCCTCAGTCCTTCTCCTTCCTTTCTTGTTCCTCGCTGATTTCTCCAAGTGTAACCGTGTAAAGATGGAGAGAGGGAGATTGGGGAAGGTTTCGCCCACAAGTGTAGAGCCGAAAATGGGAGTGAGAGAGATTGGAAGAAAGGAAATCTCTATGTTTCTTAGGGATGCAATCGGCCAAGGGATGTTGAGAGAGGAAGATAGAGAGAGAGTGAAAGAGAGATGAAAATCTCTTTCTTTCTAAAAGAGATCCAATCGGCCAAAGGGGTGGAGTTTATCTTTTTAAAATCAGCCCACAACCTTCTCCATTCCCTCATTAATATTTGGTCTTTCCCATGTGTCCCTTGGTTTAACCAAGGAGACACATGGCTTAAGCTAGGGGTCTTCCCTTCCCAACATGTATGGGTTTCCTCTCCCATGAGATGGAAACCCTCCATCTTGCCTCCTTGACTCACTAAGAGCCTCCTCCACTTCCATGCAACTCGGTTCAACTCTATTCAATTACTTGAACTCATTTCCCATTTAACTCAATTCAACTTAGCCACAACTCATTTTCCTTTGAACTCACTTGAATTCATTCATCAACTGAACTCTATTGAACTCACCTGTGGTTGACCAAGTCAAACATGGTTAGCCGACCATGCATGTTACCTTAACCACTTGCCACCTCACTTGATGAGGTGGATTTGGGTCCCACTTGGCCATGTCACATACATGCCACCTCATATACATGCCACCTCACTTTTTGAGGTGGATCCCATGCCTTGGATGATCTTAATTGGGTACATGACCCAATTAAATTAATCTTTTACCCATTTACTTTCCAAAATCCATTCCCCTTGACCCATTGGGTTTCAAATTGGGTGGTTGACCCGTTTAATCACACTTACACAATTATTTCCAAATCAAATTCCATCCTTGATCCATTGGATCATAATTGGGCTATTGACCCAATGTTTACCCACCTAAAGTCCATTACATCCATAAATCTTAAATTCAACCAATTGAATAATTTAAATAGACGAAATCCAATATATTAATACATTGAAAAATCCTGGGTGTTACACTGACCATATTCCGGTCCTGTGATTCATTAGAGGTTGCAACTCTGTTGCCGTTCTGATGTTGCTGTAACACGGAGGTGACTACTGCCTGCACTAAGTTCTGCAGCTCAGGAGGTACCAGGGGAATATTCACGTTGTTCTGCCCCTCTTCCTGTTGTGGATGTTGTACTTCTTCCTCTTGATGCGGGTTTTGTCGGGTTCTTCTTCTTCTCGGAGGCGTTTCCTAAGTCATTGAAACAACGTTTCACTTAGTTTTCTCATAAACTTTTGTGTTTATATATTTTGGGGAATTGCCAAATCAGCATCTTGTATTTCTTGTTTTGGGGAAATTTTTCTATGTATCAAGTATTGTTTCTCAATTTGGGGAAATCCTAATGTTTCTTATTTCGGGAAAATATGTCCTATTTTGTTATGTTTGATAAATCCATGTTTATAGTGATTGTCCTTCTCTTGCTGTTATTCCTTTTTCAACAAGTGTTGCTCTCAGATTGAATGCTTCAGTCTGATTCTCAATAAAGCAAATTAATCCAGCCCCCGTACAGTAGACTCCGAAGAGTCGGACAGTTGAGATTCTTATCTTGTCAGTGAGACATAATACCGTATTAATCTTACTTTGAAAGATTCAAACTTCTGGTTTCACTTTGATACCAATTGTAACGCCCCGCCCTTTTTCACTAGACGAAAATCAGAGTATTATTTTTTTTTAAATTAAAAAGAGTGAGGGAGAGCAGGAGCGTTATGACGTGAGCTAAGTCTGGGTTTCCAAACCCGACCCTTAACTGGCCAACGACACGTGTGCGTGGACCGAGTCCACTAAAACAGTTCACACGTTAACGATTAACTGCGGAAATATTATATGAATGGAAACCATCCATAAACATCATATTAAATGCATGGAAGCCAATCAATATAAAATAACTTAATCTCAAATAATCATCATTCAGCCATAGCAAAATAAATCTAGTTATTACAATCCAAAATGCTAATTATCTCAAATACATGGTTCCAAAATAAATTAAGCAAAATAAATAGAATCTGCCCAAGCTCCTAAGCTTGGCTTCTTTCACGTCCCACATTCTTTTCCATTTTATGTTTCAACATCTAAAGGATAGATGTAGGGCGTTAGTCAACGCGCCCGGTAGGAATTCCAACTAGGGTCATACACATAAAGGATCAATGTAAAAATTAGAATAAGAGTACCACATTAGAAAACATAAACATATCATAGTGTTAAAATCAATGCATGATAATCATATCCAAATCATGCTCATGTATATGTCAATGCCATGGGTGTCATATGCCAATGATCCCCCACCCAATCTCCATATCATCACCATACAAGTCATATCAAGTGTTCCTTGGCCAATTATTTCCACAGTGTTTTGTGATGTACCACCAGGTCACTGAATACCTCCCCACGTATGTTAATCGAAAACTCTGAATGGAGTGTGGACTCCTCCCCATATATGTTAATCGGAATCACCGAATGGATCATGGACTCCTCCCATATATGTCACTAGGAATCAGTATGGACTCCTCCCACGCATGCTAATCGAAATCACCGATGGAGCATGGACTCCTCCCCATGTATGTTAATTGGAATCACCGAATGGAGCATGGACTCCTCCCACATATGTCACTAGGAATCAGTATGGACTCCTCCCACGTATGCTAATCAGAATAATCGATGGAGCGTGGACTCCTCCCTCATGTTCCCTCCCATGCCATGCATGAGATCATGAATGTACAATTGTCATTTTGTATCAAAATACATATTTAATTGAAAAATAGTTCACCAAAACATATTCCATTCATTTTAACCAAAATGATTCATCATGTTTGTAAATCAAACCAAGAACACATACATATATAGATCCTGATGCATTTCAATAAGGTATGAATCCTACCAAATTTTAGTTTACTGTCCTTGCTATTTCATGAAGATACCATTCATCGATCACGTCAAAACTGATTGCACACCCTTTTGTGAAATCTCGTTACCTTAATGAATTCCATCATCACATATGTTAATTTAATTGTCCATTCAATTCCCATGATCCTTTACCTCATCCAGATACACTTAAACATCTGGAAAAATTATATTAAAATTTTCACTTTTAAATTTAATCGACTGAACCTGGCAGATTGTCGTCCGCTACCCATTCCACAGATGATAGAAACCCTTCTGCAGACGGTAATACCCGCCCCGCAGGCAGCGCAATCCGTCCACGCCCACAACACCTGGTCCACGTCTGTTACCTGTCCCGCAAACAGTCCACACCCGTCCGTGGACAGTAAAACCCGTCCTACAGACAATGCAACCCGTCTACAGACAACACCCTGTCCACATCCGTTACTCGCCCCGTGGATAGTCCACACCCGTCCGCGGATGGTAAAACCCGTCCCACAGACAGTGAAATTCGTCCGCAAACAACACCCTGTTCATGTCTGTTACCCGTCCCGCGGACGGTCGAATCCCTTCCGCGGACGGTAATACCCCTCCAGCAAACAGTGTAACCCGTGTTCAGTCCTCTTTTGTTTGCATGTTTTTCAGGATGTAGGTTGGTTAACCGAACTACTATAAATTGGTCTTATGGTGTTTGAGCATTTTGTGTGATTATTCTTAATTTGGCACACTCTTTTATCACACACTTGACTATTCTAATTTAATTCGCAGTAAATCAATTGATTAATCAAGAAATTTTTAAAGACCATTAAGATTGGTGATTGTCCTATTCACCCCCCCCCCCCCCCCCCCCCCGCCTCTTCCTCTCTCCCCTCTCTCTAGCGTTCTAGCACACCGGGAACTTTCAATTGGTATTTGAGCCTTATAGTGTAACGCCCCGCCCTTTCCGAGAATTTCAGAGTCTAATTTTTTTTTTTAAATAAACATCGGAAGAGAGCGGGCGGCGTCACGACGCGAGTTAAGTTCAGACTACCCAAGTCTGAACCTTAACTGGCCACCCATGTGTACATGGAATAGACCATGATAGTGAATCACACATGGAACTAACATCAACATGCGGAATAATCTAGATAGTTGCGGAATAGAAAGACGAGATAGCAAGTAATAGTCTTAAATAATAAATAATATAGATCAACCATCCATAAGTTATTATCCTAAACAAACCACAGCAAATAACGAATTATTACATGTCCAACAATAGTATTCAAATGACAGTAATAAAACGTAATCCAAATCCATTATTAAAGTACTTAGGCTCAGCTCCCCTCTTGGTCAATGACCTTTCCTTTCCCCTTGCTTGTACCTGCAATCTCCTCTGAGGATAGAATTAGGGCGTTAGATCAACGCGCCCAGTAGGTTCCCGAATCAGGGCTACCACATGTTAGCATATAAAACATGCATATACATATCATAATACATGATCATCAAAACAGGTAAAACAATGCTATGAAATATGCACATGCAATGAGCATCCCCCATCATGTACTTTCATAGCCATCACTTGACGTGCCTTGCACCGACAAGGTAAATTACAACAACATTCATCTCTTCTATAAGCGATGTACATGTAATGAGCAACCCCCATCATGTACCATCGTAGCCATCACTGTAGAACTTTATTCATTATCCCATGACTATGCATGAGATGCCAATGCCTGTATGCCATTTGTTAATGCATAATATATCATTTGAAACACATATATTAAAACAAGAGTATCATAAGAAAAACTGGGTAAAAACCGTGGTTACAAGTAGGTAGGAAACCTACTGAAGAATCCCTTCAGTAACTGATCTTTCTTTCGCGTCACCCGGTCACGACTCGCACGTCGTTCGACTTCCGGTACCTTATCCATATACCAAACAGCAAGACGTATCATTATTTACTTATTCAATCATATCTACGACCCATCCGCATCATGTGGGGTTCAACCATGCCCTTGGCCGAACATCACCAACTTAGGACTTAACTTCCTACTTTGTTTAATCAACTCTTAAGCACTTAACCCTTTTAAAAATGACATGGTTCAGCCCTATGTTGGCCAACCAATAATCAGCAAGTTAAACTTCCATAACCCACATCAAACACCATATTTTATATGGTTTAAAACTCACCAACTTCATCAAAATTAACATGGGGTTCACTTGATCTGGTTGATCCCTCTACTTCTCATGATTATACATGATTTAATCATGTTAACACAACCATGAATTACACATGGTTCAGCCACATAACCAGCCACCGAAACAGCAATTTAACTTCACCAAAACACATCACTTACTTACATGGGGTTCGGCCATCCAAGGTGGCCGAACTCAATGTCCATATCTTGGTCTTTTAACCATGCTTTAGGCATTATTTAAATATGCAATATCAGTATTATATTACTGCCTTTAAACCTCTTAGAAACCATCTAATTAAATTCATTCACAACAGTCCATAAAGTCCATGGTTTCCATGTTTCAAACACCTTAAAACCAACCATCATTTGCATGGGATTCGGTCATCCAAGATGGCCAATCCCCATGGTCCATCTTTTCCAATTTTAATCTACTGATTTAGACTACATAACTTCAGCCTTTTTTTTTTTTATATCCAAACCCATGTTTTAACTCTCTTTAAACATGCATTTTAAATCTATTACAACCACCTAACATCAGTCCTAACTTATATGGTTTTAACTTCTAAAAAATATCAAAAACAACCATTTGTTTCCATGGGGTTCGGCCATGCTAAGTGGCCGAACCCAATGGTCCATTTCCATCTTTTAATCCACTGATTTTAGACCATATAAATTTCAGTCCCTATGTCATTCAGATCCATGGTTTTTTAACCATTCTAAAACATTTATTTAAATCTTAATTCAAAACCCAAAACAGTCCACAAAATCCATGGTTTTCATACATGGATCAAGCCTACCCATTTCTTCTCCACTTGATTTCCAATCAAATAGGCTTAACCCCATTTAATTTAAATTTACAAAACGGTCAAATAATCCAATAAGACCCGATAGGTCCCATTTGGGCCCTTTGACCCATTTAGCCATTTTTGACCCAAATGATGAAAATTACCCAACCAATCAAACTTAACATTCATAATGTGCTCATATGATTTTATTTTGAGCAATGGGCCCCACTATTTCCTTACTTAACATCACAAAATAATTAATTTAACAACTCAGGGGCATTTTGGTAATTTTCCACTTCATTGAGAAATTACCCAACCAATCGAACTTGACATTTATAATGTGCTCATATGACCTTAATTTGAGCAATGAGCCCCACTATTTCCTTATTTACAATCATATTTATTGAATTCACCAATCCAGGGGTATTTTCGTAAATATTCATCTTATTGAGAAATCGGGGTGTTACAATATAACCCTCTTTTTAAAATTTTCGTCCCGAAAATCGAGTGAAGTAGGGTTCTAAACGATTCCATAAATATCTCAGAGTGTGCTATTCTTATTTCTGATTTCAATTTCCCAAGTGACTTCTTCATTACCATGTCAATCCACACCACTTTGACAAATTGAATCGCTTGATTCCGTAACACCTTTTGTTCTGTCTCATGTTATATCTTTTTCTCGTGAGCCATTTGTGATCTCACATAGATCAATCTACTCTGTTTCACTTTACCTGCTCTCATAGTGTTTTCCATACGTACCGGCTCAATATGTTCTTTTATCTACTCTCTGTGTGAGGTAGCCTACCAATGCGAGCCTATGCTCAGAGCTTTTTCTGATTCCATTTCAACTAGGTTTCTAGTTGCACTCTCCTGGAATTCCATCGGTTAACTACAGAGCCAGGTGATCAGTCTAACTCGGCAGTCGTCCATAGTTTCCCATTCAAGTTTCACCAGACACTTATCTTTTCCGTTGAGTACATCTCCAAATTTTTGCACATCTTCATTTGCACATATGTCACTATGTGACTAACTACTTCTGTTCCAACTTCCACGATACCGATACCCGGCATCAATCCAAACCACCATGGAAATAATCACCTATGGTTAAATACATCCATCCCTGGTATCACTCTTTCAGTAAATATCATCTATCCCTGTTTAATAATCATCCATGAATATAACCCACTTATGGGTATAATCCATTCATAGAAACCATCCATCCTTGGTATCACTCTATCCATGAGTATCATTTATCCATGATTAATATCCGTAGGAACAACATTCAAATGAATCACTATAAGACTGTGGTAACCATATCAAATCACAAATATATCCCGACCCCTTGCAAGACTTAGGGCTCATGACTTACCAAGCAGAAGACCCACGTCTAACGTGATCCGGTCTACCTCGCCCTGCATCCCTTCACCTCATAGGTGATTCAGTCAAGCTCTAAGGCGGTTTCTCTGCGTCTGACGAAGCTATTACCACCCCCACCGGGTAAAATAGTACCTAGCTCTGCGCATTCCAGCACATCTAGTGTGCCAAACAGCAGTGAGAGCGCCCTCCAACGCGTAGCATGCGAGGGACCCACTCCTCAACGGTAGTCCTACGGGACCAAGTCTCCGTATTTCGTATCAAGGTTCCCACAGCCTCATAGCTACTCAAAGCCATACTCATGAAGTTTATATTCTTATCTCATCAATACCATGTGAGGGACGCACCCATACCACATCTCGATCATCAACATCACGTGAGGGACGCACCCATACCACGTCTCAATGTAATCAACATCACGTGAGGGACGCACCCATACCACGTCTCAATGTAATCAAGTGACCTCGTCACCTATATCTTAGTGCCAAAAATCCTCTTAGAATCATAACATCGCATACTTAATATAACTTCATACTTCATCCTTGTACAAAGGTGGGTAGGGTGAAACAAACCCTATGTATAACCAAAATATACACCCTTGCAAAAATAACCCTCTTTTTAATACCCTTCATATTACTTCCTATCCTAGTCTTCCGTAGAGGATTCCGCATCATTAGCGAACATGAAACGGTTATCAGGACACATCATCGCCGTGTGCCCCAATACTTCACATGTTGTGCAGGGTATTAACCCGGGTCCTCCGATATATGGACAATTAGTCCTCGCCTCACCATGTCCATGCAGTCCACAGGACGGGCAGACAACACCCAGTGGATGAGGACAATACCGGCAGTGGTGCCCATCTTGATTGCACAGTTCACATGTGTCATAGGGATCTATCTCCCCAAGTGATTCCAATATAATAGGTACACCAGCCATGGGATCCTCCAGTAATTGTGCTAGATCATCCTCCTCTTCCTCAGGAGGTTCCACCATCTCAGGAATGTCATCCATCAGATCCTCTGGAAGAGGCGCTAAGTCCACATCAGCTTCTTCAGAAGGTCCCTCCTGAAGATCCACATTAACTTCCATACTGATACTGTCGGAAGTTGACACCAAATCTACCGGACAACTTGGTGTCCCTTTATCCCATAACTCAGTGTATTCTTCATTGCTTGACATATCTGTACCACATCATTTCAAACACAAACATATTCAACAATAATTCTAAATAAACAACTCTTGGTTTCCAGGGAATTTTGATCATGCAAAATATCATGTACTTTGTTTAGGAAGATTACCAAATCAGCATTCTTTGTT
Source organism: Chimonanthus salicifolius (assembly GCA_013350335.1). Taxonomy (NCBI): domain Eukaryota; kingdom Viridiplantae; phylum Streptophyta; class Magnoliopsida; order Laurales; family Calycanthaceae; genus Chimonanthus; species Chimonanthus salicifolius. The sequence goes on from CM023535.1 coordinate 40,563,905, forward strand.
TTCTTTTTATTTCTGGGGAAATCTCTAATTTCCTATTGTTTGTTTCTCAGTGTGGGGATTTCAAGGGAGTTCATCCTACCTTGCTACGTATGATTTGTCCAATTATGATGATTGTACTTTACTTTGCTATCATTCATTGTCGTTCTCAGATTGATTGTTCAGTCCGAGTCACTCGAAGTAAATTAATCCGGCCCCCAGGCAGCGGACTCCGAAGAGTCGGTCAGTTGGGATTCTTATCCGTCAGTGAGACATGAAACCGTCTTAATCTTACTTCGATGATTCAACTTCCCGTTTCGCTCTGATACCAACTGTAACGCCCCGCCCTTTCGGAGAATTTCAGAGTCTAATTTTTTTTTTAAATAAACATCGGAAGAGAGCGGGCGGCGTCACGACGCGAGTTAAGTTCAGACTACCCAAGTCTGAACCTTAACTGGCCACCCATGTGTACATGGAATAGACCATGATAGTGAATCACACATGGAACTAACATCAACATGCGGAATAATCTAGATAATTGCGGAATAGAAAGACGAGATAGCAAGTAATAGTCTTAAATAATAAATAACATAGATCAACCATCCATAAGTTATTATCCTAAACAAACCACAGCAAATAACGAATTATTACATGTCCAACAATAGTATTCAAATGACAGTAATAAAACGTAATCCAAATCCATTATTAAAGCACTTAGGCTCAGCTCCCCTCTTGGTCAATGACCTTTCCTTTCCCCTTGCTTGTACCTGCAATCTCCTCTGAGGATAGAATTAGGGCGTTAGATCAACGCGCCCAGTAGGTTCCCGAATCAGGGCTACCACATGTTAGCATATAAAACATGCATATACATATCATAATACATGATCATCAAAACAGGTAAAACAATGCTATGAAATATGCACATGCAATGAGCATCCCCCATCATGTACTTTCATAGCCATCACTTGACGTGCCTTGCACCGACAAGGTAAATTACAACAACATTCATCTCTTCTATAAGCGATGTACATGTAATGAGCAACCCCCATCATGTACCATCAGTAGCCATCACTGTAGAACTTTATTCATTATCCCATGACTATGCATGAGATGCCAATGCCTGTATGCCATTTGTTAATGCATAATATATCATTTGAAACACATATATTAAAACAAGAGTATCATAAGAAAAACTGGGTAAAAACCGTGGTTACAAGTAGGTAGGAAACCTACTGAAGAATCCCTTCAGTAACTGATCTTTCTTTCGCGTCACCCGGTCACGACTCGCACGTCGTTCGACTTCCGGTACCTTATCCATATACCAAACAGCAAGACGTATCATTATTTACTTATTCAATCACATCTACGACCCATCCGCATCATGTGGGGTTCAACCATGCCCTTGGCCGAACATCACCAACTTAGGACTTAACTTCCTACTTTATTTAATCAACTCTTAAGCACTTAACCCTTTTAAAAATGACATGGTTCAGCCCTATGTTGGCCAACCAATAATCAGCAAGTTAAACTTCCATAACCCACATCAAACACCATATTTTATATGGTTTAAAACTCACCAACTTCATCAAAATTAACATGGGGTTCACTTGATCTGGTTGATCCCTCTACTTCTCATGATTATACATGATTTAATCATGTTAACACAACCATGAATTACACATGGTTCAGCCACATAACCAGCCACTGAAACAGCAATTTAACTTCACCAAAACACATCACTTACTTACATGGGGTTCGGCCATCCAAGGTGGCCGAACTCAATGTCCATATCTTGGTCTTTTAACCATGCTTTAGGCATTATTTAAATATGCAATATCAGTATTATATTACTGCCTTTAAACCTCTTAGAAACCATCTAATTAAATTCATTCACAACAGTCCATAAAGTCCATGGTTTCCATGTTTCAAACACCTTAAAACCAACCATCATTTGCATGGGATTCGGTCATCCAAGATGGCCAATCCCCATGGTCCATCTTTTCCAATTTTAATCTACTGATTTAGACTACATAACTTCAGCCTTTTTTTTTTTGATATCCAAACCCATGTTTTAACTCTCTTTAAACATGCATTTTAAATCTATTACAACCACCTAACATCAGTCCTAACTTATATGGTTTTAACTTCTAAAAAAATCAAAAACAACCATTTGTTTCCATGGGGTTCGGCCATGCTAAGTGGCCGAACCCAATGGTCCATTTCCATCTTTTAATCCACTGATTTTAGACCATATAAATTTCAGTCCCTATGTCATTCAGATCCATGGTTTTTTAACCATTCTAAAACATTTATTTAAATCTTAATTCAAAACCCAAAACAGTCCACAAAATCCATGGTTTTCATACATGGATCAAGCCTACCCATTTCTTCTCCACTTGATTTCCAATCAAATAGGCTTAACCCCATTTAATTTAAATTTACAAAACGGTCAAATAATCCAATAAGACCCGATAGGTCCCATTTGGGCCCTTTGACCCATTTAGCCATTTTTGACCCAAATGATGAAAATTACCCAACCAATCAAACTTAACATTCATAATGTGCTCATATGATTTTATTTTGAGCAATGGGCCCCACTATTTCCTTACTTAACATCACAAAATAATTAATTTAACAACTCAGGGGCATTTTGGTAATTTTCCACTTCATTGAGAAATTACCCAACCAATCGAACTTGACATTTATAATGTGCTCATATGACCTTAATTTGAGCAATGAGCCCCACTATTTCCTTATTTACAATCATATTTATTGAATTCACCAATCCAGGGGTATTTTCGTAAATATTCATCTTATTGAGAAATCGGGGTGTTACATATAGTCTTCATAAGGATCTACCATCCGAGTTGATCCAAGCTAGAACATCATCATGGATGCTCAAAAATTTGCTCTTTATTCTCTATTATCTGTTTACTCTTTATTGGTGTATTTAATAACAGAAATAGAGAATATACTTGCATCACATGATGAAAAGATTAGACCTCTATCCAAAATGAATTTATTGAAAATATTTGCATGGATAGTTCAATGGTTGGCTACACCTCCCATAATCAATTGGAGTATCAAGAGAGAGGTGAAAATTTCAAATGTTTCATAGCCTCCATTGGTGATAACCAAGATGATCCCTCTAGTGAAGAAGAAGTCAGTGAAGATGATCTTGAAGAGGAAGATGACCACCAAGAATCCTACAATGCCTTGAAGTTAGAGAGTATGAGATTGGCTAAGGACCTCTATAAGGAAAAAATTGAGAATGCAAAACTCTCTACCCAACTTCAAAAAACAAATGTTGAAAATGATTCTCTTTCCTCAAATTTAAAAATTGCAAATGATGAAATCTTGAGATTGAGAGAATATGAAATGTTGCTTCAAGAAACATTGAAAATGCATGAGAATGATGTATTGAAGCAAATGGAAGTTTGAAAATGTCTTGGTGATGAAAATTTTGAAAATTTTAAATCTCAAGACATGGTTACCCAAAATGTTAAAAATTTTTAGAAACCTCTCAAGTTGGTAAACCATATGGTACAAAATCTGGTATTGGACTTGCAAAGTCAAATGGGAAGGGACTCAAATGCAAAACTAGATTTAAAGAAAGTCACACCACACACACATCAATTATTACATGCTTTCATTGTGGTTTAATTGGGCACTTCAAACATGAGTGCAAAACAAGAAGGAGCAGGTTGAAAAATGGGTGGCCAAAGACCTTTCTCAAAAGGCAAAGAGGAGAAAGAAGGAGTTGTTTGGAAATTCACACCTTGCAAAGAATAAGGTAAATTATTTTGAATATTTGAATTTTCCTAGAAAACACAAAACACCTCACCACTTGCATCATCCTTTCATTGGCAAATTTAAAAGGGATAGACCAAGACCTCCTCATACCATGGATAGGAATATGTCTATGAGGGTCTTGTCTCATTTCAATGGAATTGGGCCAAATGTTAGAAATGGAAGAATCATAATGTCCAATGTTCTAAGATTTTTAGAGGAAAGGTCCAGACCAAAATTTCATATGGATCCCTAAGGGATAGGACCTTGCTCGTGCCCTACATTGGTCTAAGAATTGTGCATCATTAGAGTATCTCTATACCAATTGTAGTTGAACTCAATCTTTGTACAAGTGAGTTCAAACAGCCAAAGGGTTGTGGAATGGCACATTGACTCAAGCAAGCCTTGTTTATACATTTCTTGGTTATTGTATACATCATGCTTGATGAGTCATACATGTATGGACTTAGATTATAATGTGTGAATGGTTACCAATGTTGGTATCAAATTTGAAGCATGCTTTGGAATCACATTATGAATATTTCCTTCATTACATGTTCTTGTTTGATTGTTTGATTGATCTTGTGCAAAATACTTGTGTGGCATACATACTTTTATTGGTAAATTTGTCATATTCCATGTGTTTTGAAAAACCAAGAGGGAGATTTCAAAATTGAAAATGGAGTTTAAAAAGGAAAAACTTTGTGCTGTCATGGCGACCAATCGCCGGATGACTATGGATCTGTTATGCGACCGATCGCCGTGGCGATGTATCGCCTGTGCACAGAAGATTTTGGTTAAACCCCTGTTCTAGATTTGTGGTGCATTCCATGTATTTGATTGGTATATGTCTTGTGAAATGTGTGTATGTGTTTTGTGCTTGGTTTTCATTCATATGCTCATTATTGGTATACATTATGTGGAATGATTTTTGGTTCATAAGTACCAAGTTTTGCAAGACCGAGACATCACACATGGGAAATGTTAATTGAAATTGATAAATTATAATGCCCAAGGTCATTGGATTGGATTGGATCAAAATTCAAAGGCAATTTGATCCATGATCCAAGTTTTTGTGCATGTTTTTGTGAAGTAGTTCAAATCTTCATATGGCACAAAGTTGTGTGAATGTATAGACTCTCATTGGCATTCAAAGTTTAGTATGCAAAACTTGTTAGTCTTGTGGAGTTGCATGCACCACAAGCACACACACTCTTCATCCCTCAAATTTGTAAATCTTATAAGGATGTTTTTCTTTCCAATATTCTTATTATTCTATCTTGAAAAATCATTAGACATTGGAAATATGTTTTAGATAAATGTTCAATTAAGGAATATCTTTCTTCTCCAAAACTGTTTTTATGCACCTTTGACATTGCTTTCAAGGACAAACAAAGTTGAATCTTATTGCCTAAAATCAATATTGGCATAAGTGAAAACCAACATAGTTATGTGGTCCAAATGTTAATGGACTTGGTGCATTGTGCTCTCAAATCGTTGAGTAAAGGAGAGAGCACACCTTGAAAAGTTTAAGGGAAGATTCAAGCGTCCATCTTCCAATGCTTAATGGAATTCCAAGGACAAGCTGTTGGTTCATTTATTGTATCTTCATTTGTGTATGATTTGTTGAATGAACTTGTTTCATTGGTTTGATGTATATGTGCTTGTATTGTTGTATTTTTTATGCATCATCTTTCATGTATTAAGTGCCTAATTGGTGTATTTTTCTATTTAGTTCATGTTGTTTTCACTCATATGCTCTTTTATAGTAAAATTATTTGTGTAAGTGATTCCCTCTTCTTTGCATACATGAGTTGGTTTCATATTGGCATTTTTGAAAACAAAATGCATGAGCCTCTCCTTCTCCATCTCCTCTTAGTCCAACAATCAGGACTTGTTGAAGCACAAAACTATGGTATTTTAGTGCTTAGCACCCTTTGTCAATTTATGACAAAAAGGGGGAGAATTTGTTAAGCTTGATATAAGCTTTGGGAAGAATTTAGAAGCTTGTTCTAAGCATAGAAGGATAAGCTTTAAGATCTTAGGGGAAGATAATCTTTAACGGAGGATAGTCTTTGATTAAGGGGGAGTTTAATCATTGACTAAAGGGGTAATTAGTTCACATATTTATGGGGTGTAATATTGTTTATATTACTATGTATGTGACTAACACTTGAGAGGGGGACCTATGCTTCTATCTTTGCTTGTACTGCTTGTGTGTACAAGTACATCTAAAGGATCACAATGGAGCTTGCAAGCTAAGCATTGAAGAAAGCATTTGAAGCATAGAGTCTAGGAATTTTTTTCATTTGAATTTGTATTTATAATTGTTGTATCAATCTGTATTCAAATGATGTATATTCTGTTGGGCTAAGTCATCAAGTCTGTATTCATTAGCTTCTAGGTGTTTTGTCATGTAAATTAACAAAGGGGGAGATTGTTAATGCCCGGCGTCCAAGTCACCTATTTATCAATTCCATGACTCAGGTGAAACATTGATTTGGAATATTGTAGCAAGAATACAAGACGCAAAGTGTGATAAGGACTGAATCAAGAGCTCCAGAGATGGAAGATCAAGTACAAGATTCATCATCACAAAGTGTATGGCAATCACAAAGGTAAATTGGCCATAGATGACTTTAGGTGGAACCCAACACCATAGGTTGACCGAAACTAGACTTAGACAACATCTTGGTAAATCATAAATCATGTCTAGTGGTCTTTGACAACCAACAGAACCAGATGGGATCAAAATGTAAAAAATGTTTTACTGGTATGCCGAAACATCGTGTCTGGCGATCCATAGCCAATGGGCAATGACGATACATCGTGCTCATACGAACAATCATCATGATACTGAAAGGTTTTGGTAGGAAATGCTCTGTCAAAAACGTAAGGGCCCAGAACAATACATTCGTGAAGGCAATGCATCAGTGGGACAAAACCGATACAATCGTGCAGTACAACCCATCAGCTGGTCTTAGGTTAAAATTTGGACTGTCATTCACAGTCAAGTCTCGTACATCATATCGTGCAGACGATCCTTCGTCTGAGTATAGGACCGACCAATCGCCCTTCACGACGTATCACCTAGATCCTTGGATGAACACCAATTGTAAGACATAGTCAAGATCAAGACGATGATTTCTGTCTGGGGACGACCCTTCATGTAATATAGAGCACGATGCATCGGCTGCACGAACCCATCGCTGAGATAGGGCAATTATGCATCGGGCACACGACCTATCGCCCAAGGCCTGGTTGAGATTAAGACTGTCACGACAAATTAGTCTTAGGCCGATGCATTCGCCATCCCGCGATCGATCACCAGATACACGAACAACCAATCAAGTGGCGCGATCAATCGAGCGTGACCGTTTTGTATCCATTGGAAAACATTAAATGCATAACGGTCACATTACAATAGCTATATTTGAACACACGATCAATCGTGGTTGCATATTCAATCGTCCATAGCATGTCAGGATTCTCTACTTTTCCTATTTTAACACCAAATCTAGTTGTATTTGGTTGGACCTTTCAATTTGGAACATCTTAAGGGATCCCTAGTGATCCCAAACCTCTCACAACCTCTCTCCATGCACTCACATAGGTGAATCAATTAGAAAATCCAATCAACCCCTTGTTTGTGATTAAGTGAAAGTGTAAAAACCATCTAAGATCAACTTCCGTATCTTAAATCCTAGAGAACTTACGTAAGGAATGTGATTGAGCATACACAAGGCACATATTTGACATCGTCGACGTCACATTGGGAAGGATATCTTCAAAAAGCACACATCTACAAGTTTGAGCTATCAAAAGGCAAGAGCTTGTTAGTATTGATTTATTTTTTAAATCATCATTGTAAAGTGGATTATAAATGGGTTTACTCTAGAACCACTATAAAAATAGAGGGATAGGTGTTGGGTGAAATTCCCAACCAATTGGTTAGGTGGAAGTCCTAATCTATTAGTGTGGGTGTAATTCCTCACTTAGTGAATTTGGGATAGCCCAAGGTTGGGTTAGTCCAACAGTGGATGTAGGTTGGTTAACTGAGCCACTATAAATTGGTCTTATGGTGTTTGAGAATTTTGTGTGATTATTCTTAATTTGGCACACTCTTTTATCACACACTTGATAAATCTAATTTAATCCGGTTCAAATCAATTGATTAATCAAGAAATTTTTAAAGACCGTTAAAATTGGTGATTGTCCTATTTGTAACGCCCCGCCCTTTTCCAACCTTCCAAAAATCAGAGTCTATTTTTTTTTATAAATTAGCAAGTGGAAGAGAGTGGGAGCGCCACGACGCGAGCTAAGTCTGGACTTCCAAAGCCCGACCCTTAACTGGCCACCCATGTGTGCATGGACTAAGACCATGAAAACCAATCCACACATGGAACTAAGTAAAACTCGCGGAATATACATAGCTGATTGCGGAATAAATCAAATATGCGGAACTGAACTGTTTAGATAGCAAAGTACAAGTCATCTATCCAAAATTACTTAAATCAATTAACCATCATCCAAACTATTCACATACCATAGCAAAATTCCAAGTTATTACATATCCTTGCAATCATAAACAAAATATCCATATATATAAATTCCATTCAGATATCCAAACTCCTATGCTTGGTTTTCTTAGCGATCCTCAGCCTTTGCCTTTCCTTTTCCCGCATCATCCACTAGGGTAGAAGTAGGGCGTTAGACAACACGCCCAGTAGGTATTTCGATTAGGGCTAACACATGGGTTAGTATATAAAATCCAGATATACCATATCATACTTATAAAACATCGTATCCAAAATCATGTATGATAACAGAGATCCAATCATACAGTTAAAAACCAGTAAACTTGCATGATAATAAAGATCATATCATGCCGATTCAATGCCATGTCATGCTAGCATATGTCTTATGCAATGAGTCCCACCCATCACATACATATAATCTCTTGATAGCATTCTCATCTCTTGATAGTATTCTCATCTCTTGATAGTATTCACCACATCAAGTTACTCCTCATGACTTACGGACACCCCGATGGAGCGTAGGTCTCTGGTTAAAATATCCTCTTGTTGGGACTCTCACCACCTAAGGAGGCCCCACAGTTGCATCAAGGACATTTCGACGGAGTGTGGGTTCCGGTTGCATAATATCCCCCCATGCCATGCATGAGATGCAAATGTTAATCATGCTACAGAATATTACAAAAACATAGCATGAAAATCCCATAATTGCAACATATTGTTTGATACCAAAATAACTTATCAAACATGAAATAAAATCATCAAAAGTACATAATACACATCCATGGTTTCAATGATGTAGGAATCCTACCAAAAAGACCACTCAAGTGTCCTTTGCTTCTTAACCGTCACCCGTTCACGACTCGTGCACCATTCAAGGAGTCCCGATACCTTGTTTATACAGCAAATCAAAATACTAATCATTTAACTTCCATTTAAAGCTAAGTCCCAAAAACCACCTTGTGGGGTTCGGCCATACCCCATGGCCGAACCTCACCCACTTTGGATTTGATCTTCCTTTTCATTTGATCAATACCATCCATATAACTTACACCATACCACTTTGGTTTGACCACTCTTTCAAGTCCTTTAATCCTTCTTCATCCATATTTACATTATCACTTGTATTTATAGTTTTGCCACTAGACTTAACCCATATTTAATCTTGTTTAATAACCAAGATCCATAAAATCCACCTTAGTGGGGTTCGGCCATACAACATGGCCGAACCTCACCATCTCAAATTTGGTCTTTTAATTAAATCTAAATGCCATAATCATCCCCCATGGGATTCTTCATTTTTGGCCATATTTACATCCTTGCCACTCATTCTTCCCATGGTTAATCACCTTTCATATATTTATGTTCATAACCCTAACTGATCCATAAACATGGATCCATCCATGCCTCATCAATCATGACATGGAAACACATTATAAATCAGCCATTTCCTTAACTTAAAAACCCATTCATTTAAACATGCCTAGATTCATACTTAACCTATGAAATAACCCATAACATAGGTCATGGGGTTCGGCCATACACCATGGCCGAACCCATGATGTTATTTTCCTCATTTTTCTTGGATCTTTTACAATCATTTTGATCCACAGCAAGGTCTAAAAATATTTATAATTTCCAAGCATGTTCTTAACTCTAAACATCCCATAAAATGGTCCATAGGGTTCAGCCATACACATGGCCGAACCCTATGGTTCTCTTGATGCAAATCTCCCAATAATTATACTTAGTTTATCCACTGCATCTAAGCCATAAAAACAATAGGGTTCAGCCATTCCATAGCCGACCCAAAATAATAACTTAACTCCATTTTACAACCCTTTAAAATCTTCATACATGGTATGGTTTTTATCTCTCAAAAACGATACAATTTATCAAATTACTTTCATGGGGTTCGGCCATCCAAAGTAGCCGAACCCTATGATCCATGATTTGAACCCTTTTTAAACACCAAAATCCATGGTTTAACTTTTGATAGATTTGGTCATACCATGGCCAAATCATGTTCCCTTTAACCAACTTATTAAACAAAATTCCATGGAGTACTTACCAATCCTCTAAGCCTCTCTTCTTGCCTTTGATCCTTGCTTCCTTCCTTCTTGCTCCCTTAATCCTTTAGCTGATTATGTGCTTGATCAATGGTGAAAACACCAAGGGCTGGTTCGGCCAAAGAGATAGGTTTTGAGAGAGGGAGAGAGAGATGAAATTCTATGCTTTCTTTGAGATGGAATTCGGCCAAGTGATGGTGTGTATCCCTTTTGCTAATCAGCCACCATTACTTCTCATTAACCCTCATGAATTCTTGATCTAACCAAGGAGTCTTTTGATACTAACCAAGGCATCCCTTGGCACTCCCAACGTTGGGCTTTGGGTTTCCATCATGAGATGGAAACCCTCCAAATTCCCCATGTGATTCTTATCCCATTCCATTAAATCTTATGCATGGGAAACCACTCCATGCCACCAACATGTGGGAGTTTGCCTTTGTGGTGTTTGAGATCAAGGCAACTCCTCACCTCTCCATTTGACTCACTTGAATTACAAGGTCCCTTTGGTTTCCATTTTAACTCACCCAACTCATTAGCTCAACTCACCCCATTTAATACCACTCATTTAATGCACTTGAGTCAACTCCATTGTTTGATTCAAATCCAACTCACTTCAGCCCTAACTCAACCTGATTTGACTCACCCTTTGAGCTCACTTGAGGGTCCACACGGTCAACATGGTCAACTCGACCCATTGCGTCCCAACTTAGCTTATTGATCCAATTTGGCGCCTTGACCCATTTATGGGTGGTTTACCCATTTAAATGTGGTTTACATATTTGCATCCAGCCTAACTATTTATCCTTCATTTAATTCCAAATCAATTCAGCCTAACCCAATTAAGATTGGGCTCACCCAATGGTCAAATGAGTCCATCATGACCCATTGGGTCCCAATTGGGTCCTTTGACCCAAATAACCATCTTGACCCAATTAGATGTACAATACCCATTTAATTTAATTTGATTCTTATAATATGCACATTGGGTCTTAATTTGAACAATGGGCCCCACCATTTCTCATCTACAATCATAACCTTCTAATTTACCATTCCAATGGCATTTTTATAAATATTTATATCTTTGAAAAATCGAGGTGTTACACTATTCACCCCCTAGGTCTTGACTAGCGTTCTAGTACACCGGGAACTTTCAATTATTTTTCCCTCCGGACATCAACGAGCCGGATCACTGAGCAAAAGAACTCAAATGGTCAAACTTGAGCTTTTTGGAAAGCTCACTCAGCACTCTACAAGATTAACTGGTCACAAAGCACAGTTAACGATCTAAAATGTTAGAAGTACAAAATGTTAGATCCTCGGTTTATCCATGTCTCCTTGTTGTCAATTTCGTATCAAGTGTCAAAGACCTTGCCTTGGAAGATTATATTGAAGGATCGCATGAAGGCCATGAAGATTGTAAAGGACAACTATGGTGTGGCAACCATACAAGTTAATCAGACTATAAGTAATCTTAGGCTGGGTTCAAGTTTATTAAATTTCATTGGATAAAATTAATCATGACCAGAACCAATCCAAAGCCCATGCGTGAAAAGGCTCAAAAGGAATAAAAGTCAAATATCTGAATAGTGTTGAGTTCGAAAAGTCAAACTAGTTCTTCATGTCGAATGGCACATGGGCATGTGGTTGTGTTCGATAGGTTGAACTAGCTCGACCTGTCGAGAGACTTGTTTAATTTTGGAGTCTTACAGAATTTTGTCTCTCGGGATTGACTAGTCGAGCCTATTCGACTGGTCGAGGAGCCTTCACGGAAAACTTAGTTTTGACCCATCGAAAACCTTTGACATGTCAAGACCATAGTCTATATGCAGATTCCCTTCTGTATGTTTTCCGACCTATCGAGTCTTCGCCATCCGTACCACGACATTTGAGGAACGTGTTTTTGATCCGTTGATTAGCCGTTGTGATATTTTATTATAAATATGGATCAATGGTAAGCAGAAAGATTATGGGAGTGAGATTAAGGAGAAACCCTTTTAAAAGAGTTACCCATAAAACTCTAAATCTGGGAATAACCACTTCCCTCACATTGATCGACCCTATGCTTTTAAAATAGTAAGACATGAAAAAGGGGATTAATGGGGGATTGTAGAAATTTATCCAAGTTAGGTTGCCCACATCAGATGAAGATCAAAGTACATTGGAGCATGCAACGTGCTGTCTGAAGAACACAAGAGAAGATCGACAAAAGTCCCAAGGTAAGTGTTCTTCCCTTCTCTTTATTTCTATATATCTATAAGATGGACTAGACCACTGTTGCTCGAACCACCATAAAAAATAGGTGCCAAGGAGTAGATCTCGGTGGTCGGACTTTTCAAAATCTAGTTGTATATTGATAAAGTAATTTTACCCTTTCACAGTGACTTCTGGTTAACCCAAATTTGGGTGAGTCTAAGAGTGCATGTAGGTTCAGGTGAATTGAACCACTATAAATCGTTGTGCATGTGTGGTTTGATTTGTTGGCTTAATTATCATTAATTGCACACACACAAGATTATTCCCCTGTACTTAAAATTGATTATTCATATTTTAAAAAGGTTAATATAAATTGGAATTTATCCTATTCACCCCCCCCCTCTCTCTCTCTCACCTGTACATTGATCTAGCCTAGACTTACAAGTGGCGTCAAAAGCTAGGTTCCTTTGTTAAGACTTAATCATCTAGAGGTGATTCCTGCGCTAGTACAATGCACAGAGGAGACATGCGGTTACCAAACCTGCATATTTCGATGGTACGAAACCTTTTTTGTATCCATCGATGGAACCGTCTGGGAATCTGTTTTAAAAGGTTGGGTTTATCTGGTTGAAAAATAACTGATACTTCTGAAAAAGGAAAAACTGAATCTTCAACTAGCTTTAAATTGACCAGACCTAAAGATTTTTTTCTTCTAGACTGAGACTGAAAAATCATTATATAATGCAAATAGAAAAGCATTAAATGTTATAAAATGTGTTGTTTCACAAGACGAAATTAAAGGAATCATGACGTGTGAAACAGCTACAGAAGTGTGGGACATTCTCGAGAGAACCTACAAGAAAACAACTTTGGTCAAAAGATCCAAACTCCAAATTTTGAGCACGGAATTTGAAACTATCCGTATGCAAGAAAATGAGACTTTCAGGCAATTTTATTCTAAACTAAATGAAATTTTAAACAGTATGTGTGCTCTCGGAGAAAGGATACCTGATAAAACCATATGTACTAAAATCTTAAGATCCCTACCCGAGAGGTTTAGTCCCAAACTTGTTGCAATTGAAGAATTTAGGGATGTGGCCAAAATGGCAGTAGATGGCCTTGTAGGATAATTACAAACTTTTGAACTGCATTTTGTTAATTCTAAAAGTAAATCTATTGCCCTAAGTAAGTTCATTTATGAAAGCTAAAACCAAAGAAACTGAAAAATCTGAGTCCGATAGTGACTCAAATGAAGATGTGGTTGTGATAGCCAAAAAAATTCTGAAAAATTTTAACAAAAAGAAAAAGTTTAGAAACTTTGAAAGGGACGATTTCAAAGAAAGATCTAAAGGAAACTCAAGCTCATCCAAAGATAAATCAAGAGAAAATTCAAAAGAAAAATCAAAAGACAAATCCAAAAAACTCCAATGTTTTAACTATGATGGATATGGGCACTTTGCCAATAAATGCCCATCTAAAAGGAGATCAAATAAGAAAGCCATGACTACTGTTTATGAAGACACATCTCAATCTGAAAGTGAGTCAGATGACTCATCTGAAGAAAAAACTGATAATTTGAAAGGTCTCTTAGTCACTATTACACCTGATCCTCAAAACTCTCAAAATGCTGAGACTGATAGTGAAGGGTCAGATAATGAGGATGATCTTCAAGAGGCCTATGATGCCCTGTTTTTGGAGAGAAATAACTTGGTTAAGAATCTAAATAAGTCTAAGAATGAGATTATTAGATTGGTCACTGAAAAAGAAAAGTTTGAAACGGATTTGAAAACAGCACAAGAAGAGATCTCTAGACTTAAAAAGGTTGAAGCTGAATTGCAAGAAAGTTTATGGCTGACCCAAAATGAAATTGAAAATCTTAAAGAAGTTGAATCGAAAGTGAAATTTGAAAACAAAAAACTCCAAATTGAGCTAAATGATTTAAAGAGTCATAAAATGAATTTTGAAGAAAAATTACAAAAGGGGAAGAAAAGTTTGAAAAATTGTTGAATATTGGAAAACAGTTTGGTGATAAAACGGGTCTTGATTTTAATAATAAAAATATGAGAAGACCTAACAACTCAATTGTGTTTGTTAAAGGTGTTGCTTCCCCCTTAGATAATCCAAATGTGAAATGTTTTTATTGTGACAAAATGGGTCATCTTAGGGTTCAGTGCAACCTTAGGAAAAAACACCATAAAGAATGTATTTATAAAACTCAGCCTAATGTCAATCACCATGGAGATAATCATGTGGCTCATAAAAGTAGAATCAACCCTCATTCACTAGTGCAAAAGTTCAAATTGTTGGTGGGTGAGTTGTTCAATCAAGGTCAAAAGATAAGAGTTGATTTTAAACGAACTGGGCTTACCCACATGCCATCATATACTACAAAATGGGTACCTAATGATAGAGGATTGGTTTAGGCCTTATACTTTGGCCTTAAATTGCTATCAAATCCTTTGTTTTTATTGTCGCTTTTCTTTTGAGGATCTATTAAAATTATTGAAAAATATAGTTTGATATATTTAAAAATAAAATAAAATAAAAAATTGAATGGATGCTTGAATGCTATGAGAAAAATGTTATTTTCAGTGTTATAATTTTTTTTCTATTGTTGTCCATGGATTTTCTTGTAGCACCCTTTGTCAATTTATGATAAAAAGGGAGAGAAATAAATTGTAGGGTCACTTATAATGAATTTTTTCTAGACCAACATTGAGGGGGAGACTGAAAAATCCCACTAGATTTGCCATGTTTTGTGTAGGAAAATATTTGTTTTGCAGGCACATTTTCAGGGGAAAAAAATTGAAGATTGAAGATGTCATGTCTATATTGAGGCATTAAAGTTGAATAATTTTTTTCTCTTGGCATGTTATAATTCAGTGTTGAAAGAGTTGTATTTTTTCTTAGTTTAGGTGTTGTCACGAAATTGATAAAGAGGGAGATTGTTAGAGCCCTGGTTTAAACGTGTCTCCTTGTTGTCAATTTGGTAACAAGTGTCAAAGATCTTGCTTTGCAAGATTATATTGAAGGATCGCATGAAGGCCATGAAGATTGTAGAGGAAATCTATGGTGTGGCAACCATACAGGTAAATTAGACTATAAGTAATCTTAGGTTGGGTTCAAGTTTATTAAATTCTGTAACGCCCCGACCTCTCCAAAAAATCAGAGTCTAAATTTTTTTTAAATAATAATAGAATAACACCGGAAGAGAGCGGGCGGTGTCACGACACGAGCTAAGTTCGGACTTCCTAAGTCCGACCCTTAACTGGCCACCCATGTGTGCATGGACTAAACCCACGATAACAATCCACACATGGAACTAAACAAGTTATGTGGAATAAACTAGACTAACTGCGGAATTAGACTGAATAGATAGCAAGTACAAGTCTCAATTATTAAATAACTTAATCCAAACATCCATTGTCAATACCATAAACAAACCATAGCAAAGTTTACTAGCTGTTACATGTCCATAAAATATAACTCAAAAGACAGTAATAAAGACATCCCAATCATCAATCAAGCGCTTAAGCTTGGCTCCCCTCCAGGTCCACGACCTTCTCTTTCCCTTTTCCATTTCCTGCATTATCCTCTATGGATAGAATTAGGGCGTTAGATCAACGCGCCCAGTAGGATTTCCGATTAGGGCTACCACATGGTTAGTATATAAAAAACATGCATATATCATAATATATATGGTCATCAAAACAGGTAAATCAATGCTATGTAAATATGCACATATAATGAGTCCCTCCCATCATGCATATACATAGCCATCACTTGACGAGACTCTCATCGTCAAGGTAAATCACAATACACTTTCATTTCTTCTTGATGATATTCCTCCTGGCGGGACCCTCATCGCCTAAGGAGGCTGATGTGGCTCTCATCACCATAATATTTCTCCTGGCGGGACCCTCATCGCCTAAGGAGACCAATGTGATTCTCATCATTATAACATTTCTCCTGGCGGGACCTGCATCGCCTAAGGAGACCAATGTATTTCTCATCATTATAACATTTCTCCTGGCGGGACCTGCATCGCCTAAGGAGACCAATGTATTATCATCATCATGATACTACTCCTGGCAGGACCCTCATCGCCTAAGGAGGCATTCCATAATCATCATCCCATGTCCATGCATGAGATGCCAATGAATATATGAAGCATGTACATAAATCTCATGATTCAAAAACCAATTGAAACATAATAATAATAACAACATATCTTATCAAAATCATGATAAAACTAATCATCATAGTGGTTACAAGTAGGTAGGAAACCTACTCAATGTTACTTAGTTTGACCCTTCTTTTGAACCGTCTCCCGTTCACTACTTGTACACCGTTCTAGCAATCCCAATACCTTATTTGTTTAGCAGCAAGTTAAACATTCATCCATGTGTTTCCAACTTAATCTAAGTCCCAAAAATCCACTTTGTGGGGTTCGGCCATACCCCATGGCCGAACCACACCCATTTAAACTTTGGTCACTCTTTTATTTAACTGAAACCATCTAATTAACCCAAACTTCCAAATGAACCTTGGTAGGGTTCGGCCATACAACTTGGCCGAACCTTACCATTTTGGTTTTGGCCCATACTTCAATTCCTTTGGTCATTTGATCATTTCACCCATAATTACAATTGTGCCACTAGACTAGCCCTTGTCTATTTTTCTTAAAACCAATAACCATAACTAATCCACCTTGGTGGGGTTCGGCCATACAACATGGCCGAACCTCACAACTTAATTTGGTCTTTAAATCATTCTTACATACATATAAATTAACCACTAAGTCCATCCATCAACATTAGTAATTACACACTAGGGTCACCAATGACCATTAGTGGGGTTCGGCCATACTTCATGGCCGAACCTCACCAATCTGATTTTTGTCCTACTTTCCATCATTATCATGGTTGATCAAATTAATAGTAGATCCATAACTAAGCATAGGTGTTTCTTAGAACAAAAGCATAAAACAAACCTTAGCTTCCAACATGATTTTAATCCAAATCTCCCATCAAAACAGTCCATGGGGTTCAGCTATACACATGGCTGAACCTTATGGTTCTCTTGATTCAATTTGTCCATCATCTATCCATGATTTAGATCAGCAACTTAACCATAACATTAACATGGTTCAACCATGCCATAGCTACCCCAAAACAGTAATCTTATCTTCATTTACATCACATAAAAACCCTCCACCATTGGTATGGTTTTTATCTCTCCAAAAACCATACCAAAATATCAAACACATTCATGGGGTTCGGCCATCCAAGGTGGCCGAACCCTATGCCCATGATTTGGACCTTTTTAGCTTACATCTTATGTCCATTAAAACATGTACAATCTCCATGGTTTTTGCATGGTTTTTAGCCTTCAAAACCATCAATCTAACCAAATAATTTCATGGGGTTCGGCCATCCAAGGTGGCCGAACCCAATGATCCATTTTATCATTTTTAAACCACCATTACCCAAGGTTTAAACCTTGATGCATTCGGCCATACCCATGGTCCAAAACATGTTCTATTTGTCCCATCTTATTAAACAAAATTCAATGGAAATACTTACCAAATTCCTTTGTTTCTCTCTTGCCTTTGATCTTTACTTCCATCCCTTTTGTTTCCTTTCTTCTTCCTTAGTTTCTAGCCAAAATTGTGCTTGATCAATGGTGAGAAACACTAAGGCTGATTCGGCCAAGGAGAGGTGTTCTTGAGAGAGTGAGGAGGGATGGAGTTCTAAACTTTTCTTTAAGATAAATTCGGCCAAATGGGTGGTCTTCCTCTTTTGTAAATCAGCCACTTAATCCACTCATTTCCCTCATAACTTCTTGATCAAACCAATGGGATATTTGGTGCCAACCAAGGCATCCCTTGGCACTAGCCAATGCAACCTTTTAGCTCCCCATGCAATCTTATCTCATTCCCATTCAATTCCATTCAACCATGTACATGGAAACTACCATTACAAGTCCCCAACGTGTGGGACTTGTTTTGGTTTGTTTGAGACCAAGGCACCTCCTCATATTCCATTTGACTCAATGGAAATAAGACCTCTTTGATTTCCATTTTAACTCACCCCAACTCAATGGCTTAACTCATCACATTAATTGCCATTCATTTATTACACTTGAGTCAACCCAACCATTTAATTTAAATGCAACTCATTCCAATCCAACTCAACCTGATTTGACTCAAAATTGAGCTCACTCAAGGGTCCACACGGTCAGCCATGGTCAACATGGTCAATCCGACCCATTGGGTCCCCATTTAGCTTGTTGACCCGTTTTGACGCCATGACCCATTTATGGGTTGTTTTAGCCATTTGCATTTGGTTTTCACATGTGCATCAAGCCTACCCATTTATGCTCCACTTAATTTCCAATCAATTCAGCTTAACCCCACTAAATTTGGTCTCACCCAATGGTCTAAAAAGTCCATTATGACCCATTGGGTCCCAATTGGATCCTTTGACCCAATTAACCATATTGACCCAAGTTGATGTTCATTACCCATTCATGATAAATTGGTCCTTACATTATGTTCATATGATCTTAATTTGAACAATGGGCCCCACCATTTCCTCATTTACAATCATATTTATTAAATTCACCAATCCAGTGGCATTTTTGTAAATATTCATATTATTGAGAAATTGGGGTGTTACAAATTCTATTGGATAAAATTAATCATGACCCAAACCAACCCAAAGCCCATGCATTAAAAGGCCCAAAGGAATAAAAGTCAAATATTTGAATAGTGTTGAGTTCGATAAGTTGAACTAGTTCTTCATGTCTAATGGCACATGGGCATGTGGTTGTGTTCAACAGGTCGAACTGGCTCGACATGTCAAGAGACTTGTTTCATTTTGGAGTCTTACCAAATTGTGTCTCTCGAGATCGACTAGCCGACCATATTCGACTAGTAATGGAGCCTTCACGGAAAATTTAGTTTTGACCCACTGAAAACCTTGACATGTCGAGACCACAGTCTTTATGCAGATTCCCTTCCGTATCTTTTTCGACCTGTCGAGTCTTCGCCATCCGCGCCTTGACATTTCTAGGAGCGTGTTTTTTATCCGTTGATTAGCCGTAGTGATATTTTATTATAAATACAGATCAATGGTAAGAAGGAAGATTATGGGAGTGAGATTAAAAAGAAACCCTTTTGAGAGAATATTGCCCAGAAATCCTAAATCTAGGAATAACCACTTCCCTCACATTGATCGACCCTATGTTTTTCAAACAGTAAAACATGAAAAAGGGGATTAATGGGGGATTATAGAAATTTATCCAAGTTAGGTTTCCCACATCAGATGAAGATCGAAGTACACTGGAGCATACAACCTACTGTCAGAAGAACACAACAGAAGATCGACAAAAGACCCAAGGCAAGTGTTATTCCCTTCTCTTTATTTCATTTAATATTGTGAGGTGGATTAGATCTCTGTGCGATCGAACCATCATAAAAAATAGGTGTCAAGGAGTAGACCTCGGTGGTCGAACCTTTCAAAATCTAGGTGTATATTGAAAAGGTAATTTTACCTTTTCAAAGTGTGTTTCGGATAGCCCAAAGTTGGGTGAGTCCAATAGTGGATGTAGGTTCAGGTGAGCTGAACCACTATAAATCGTTGTGTTTGCATGGTTTGATTTGTTGGATTGACTATCGTTAATTGCACATACACAAGACTATTCCGCTGCACTTAAAATTGATTATTCATAATTTATAAAGGTTAATTAAAATTGGAATTGGTCCTATTCACTCCCCCTCTGGGACCCGTGCATTGATTTAGCCTGGAATTAAACAAAAAACTATAGTACATTAAACATAACTCATAAATGGCCAGTCTAAAATATTTAGTATATGTGCATATAGATTTATACATATCACGAAAATTAATCAGATGCTCTAAAAAATCTTGACACTTCAATATTAAAAATGAGAAGTCTAAAGAAATTTACGAGGATCCTAATTTCATGTGCTAATGAAGGACATCTAATCATCATATCAAGTCCAGCCTAAGGTTTGGCCATCACATGACATAATCATCATTGGTGTATGAGCCCTATACCTAACATATTTTAGGTCAGACAGTCCGGACTTATTTGACAACTGTTAAATTCTAATTCTATATTTGTAAGAATTAAAATCTATAAAATTAAAAGAAAATATTGTTAGAATAATTTTGATATTTGATAAGAACATATTGACAAATTAAATATCGCCTTTGCTATTTACTGAAGATTCTATAAAATTCATTTTTTGTTTTATTGAATGTTCTTATGTTAGTAAATTAAAACTGTAGTTTTCTTTTAAATTGATGTATAAATAAAATAAAATTTCAAAATTATCCATTCTATAATAAAATTATCACCAAAGGACAAGTTTATTTAGATATTCATAAAATAATGATCACACCAATTAATAGTTTTATTGAGAACTTTGTAGAATAACAAAACTTCTTTAAAATGTAATATTGTCATGAAAAAGCATTTGCTAATATCAACATGGTCAAAATAAGAGGCGGTGATGATCAAGAGAAAGTACTGTACAATGGAAAATAGGTACCTAAAAGAGAGATTATTAAAAGCGCTCTAACAATTTTAAAAATAAAAGGTTATAAAATGTAAAGTGGTTGTTTATTAAGGAAGATTATTTAGTATTTTTTAGAAACATGAAGTTTTGATTAAGATATGTAAAATATTAACTGTATTTAGTGGAAAAAATTTTAACCTCATTTAATACTTCTGATATTGTGATTTTAAATTTAAAGTTTTTAATTATTAAAAATTATCAATTTCGTATAGTTCATTTCTCACAATTCTAAATAATTTAAAGGGATCTTATTTAAAATATCTCATCCATTTTCTTTTATTTATTCTTCTCAAATCGTGTAAGGCCTCGCTCATGTGCATCATCACGGCGAACGTCAAATGAAAATTAAAACGAAAGAGAAGTAATGCAAAATAGCAAAGGAATAAGGATGAGTGGAGAGAGATGTGTGTTGAAGTTGAGACATGAATTAGATAAAAGAACTTCATTTCACGTGTTCAATCATATCTGGAGCTTTTATCGTATTGATAAGATTCTTTACAATACATATTAGAGCGAGTCACATTGAATGACCAGGCTAGGCCAATACACAGTCCTAGAGGGGAGGGGAGCTGAATAGGACGTTTTTAAATTTTTAATTCAATTTCCTTAATTCTCCTTTATTAACACATTTGAAAAGATAAAGGCACCACCTAATGCAACCAATTCAAAATAGAGCAGTTATCACAGTATAAGAAGATAAAATGACTCAAATAGAACTACTAAGCAATCATCAGATCTACCATCAAACCATAAAAGCACTGCACAACCATTCACACATTGCACCAGAATTTATAGTGGTTCAGTTCAAGGAACCTTCCTCTACTTATGGAATCACCTAACTTTAGGCTATTCGGGACACTAAAATTGGGGTCAATACCCCAAGATTACAATCCTAGTTTAAAAGGGGTTCGACCATTGAGGTCTACTATTCGACGCCTATCTTTTATGGTGGTTCGATCTACAGAGATCTACTCCACCGTAGAGTTTTATATGAAGTAAAATGAATGGAAGAACACTTACCTTAGGTCTTGTGGATCTCCTGTTGTTGTGTTCTTCAAAAAAATAGTTGCATGCTCCAGTGTGTTTCGATCTTCATCTGATGTGGCTTGTAACGCCCCGCCCTTTTTCACTCATCGAAAATCAGAGTCTATTTTTTCACATGCAATAAGGTTAAACTTGCGGAATAAATCGTAGATGCGAAATTATAATAGAGTTACTATCCTACCAATTTTAAATAGCAAGGAAGTTCATCACTTAATAATAATTACCTTAAGTTAAAATGTCCAAAATCAAAATCCAAACCATAGCAAATAGTCTAAGTTATTACTGTCCAAACAAGCTAATTACTCAAATTACATGTCCAAAATAAAACGTAAATAAATAGATCTAGCTCATCCAAGCTCCTAAGCTTGGCTTCGATCGCGTCCTTCGTTCCATCCATTTCCTGTGTCATCATCTAAGGTAGAAGTAGGACGTTAGACAACGCGCCCAGTAGGTACTCCAAGTAGGGTCAAACACGTGGGTTAGTATAAAAATCACATAGATATAGATAACATCAAAACCATGCAAGTTAATGCCATGCCATGGGTGTCATATGCCATGAGTCCCACCCATCATCCATATCACAATCACATAGTATTCCTCTTGATGGATAATCCACATCAAAGAATTGTCATGACTCCCCCCGAATGCCTTATCAGTCCCACCGAATGGAGCGCGGACTCTGGATACAATCAAACACAGTATGTCTCTCCCCACGAATGTCTTATCGGCCGCACCGAACGGAGCGTGGACTCCAGTTACAAGTCAATCATACATCCATTGGAATCAGTGTGGATTCCTCCCCACGATTGTTTATCGAAAATCCGAATGAAGCGTGGACTCCCCTCATTTGATCCCTCCCATGCCATGCATGAGATGCAAGTGCAACCATGCTATGTAATAATAAACATCATAGCATTAAAATCCCATAGTTGAAACATAGTACTTTGATACCAAAATTAAAATAGAAGTAAAAACATCACATATACATATTCCATGGTTTTCAATAAGGTAGGAATTCTACCAACATCCAAATATAGAGTCCTTGTGTTTTCGTCCAAAAACTAATCACCGATTGCGTCAAGCCGATCGTACACCGTTTGTGAAATCCCGTTACCTTATTACATTTAACACATGTACATACATCAATTTGGTGATCCATTTAATTCCATCAACCTCTACATCATCCTAGGTTCATCTCCATTTACCATCATAGTCTTTTATCCAGTTAAGTCCCCTAAGCGATTTCCATCATGCATTGGGGCTGAACCATGTTTTAAGTCCACAAAAATGCCTTAGTGGGGTTCGGCCATACAACATGGCCGAACCTCACTCTCTTGGTTTTGGGCCTCTCTTTTTAGTCCTTTGATCATTTTGATCAATGTGGGTCCAAGATCATTCCATCTTTTGATTTATTGATCCAATCACATAAGTTAATCATCTTACATTAATACAAACCACCCAAGTCCATAAGGCATTCTCCATGGGGTTCGGCCATACAACATGGCCGAACCCATGGTCCTTTACTTTCACATATTCCCATCTTAGCTATCACTCTTTCCATAATTAAACACTTAACTTATTTATACATAACTTAGGTCCATACATGATTCATTAACATAACATAGATCCATAATAAATCCCTCCATTCCTTAGCTTGATCATTCCATCTCTTAAACATGCATGGATCCACAAAGTATCCATAAAAATTGATTCATGGGGTTCGGCCATGCCATGATGTCTCATTTTCTTAAATCATTTACAAACATTAGATCCATAAACAAAGTCCCTCCATGGGGGTTTAATCATACACTTAGGTCCATCATTTTAAAACCCAAAATCCATCAACATGTCTTCCATCATTTTCATCATTTAGAACCCATTAAAAATCACCAGCATCCTTCCATGTGTATGGCCGAACCCTATGGTTCATCATTTTTTCTCCTCTTCATCCTATTCTCCATTTTCATATCATTTTGAGGATGGTCTTTTCTTAAAATCATACACAACATGTTTTGTACCAATTGATGGGGTTCGGCCATACATCATGGCCGAACCTCATCCAATCCTTTCTTGTCCTCCATGATCCACAAACATAAAAATTAGGGTTCGGCCATGCAAGGGCCGAACCATGATCCTTGACCATTCTCCATTCAATCATACATGTTGTCATAAGCCATATACATATTGTCCTTAATAATCTTCATTTACATAACCTATCTTACCCATTAGGGTTTTGTCCATTTTCTATCTCATTTCTTGGATGGGTTTTGAATCCATGGCCCATAACATTTTGGCCAACTACTTTCAATCCGAAATGGGATGTTCCCTTAACCTCCTTTTAATTAATAAATCATATCAAGGAATACTTACCGATTCCGCGACTCCTCCGTTTTCTTTCGTTCCGTCTTGCTCCTCGGATTTTCTCCTTCCTTAGTCTTTTCTTTCTCCCTCCTTGATCTTCGGCCAAAGTGTGTTGCTTGAGAGGGAGAGGGTCTAAGATGAAAACCCCCAAGAGATGGTTCGGCCAAGGAAGAGGTTTGAGAGAGAGGGAGAGGAGGAGGGATAGAAAACTCTAAGTCTTTTTCTTTTGTCTTAGTGAGAGGTCGGCCCTTAGGGTTTTTGGTGAGAGGGAGAGAAGTTTGAGATAGAAAACTCTAAGCCTTTCCTTGTCTAATGAGAGGGTCGGCCAAGCTTGAGAGAGGGAGAGAGTGAATGAGATGAAGAGAGCCCTCTCCATCTTGTCTTAGGGTTCCTTGGGTAAGACTCCACCTCCAACCACCCTCATCAATGTGGAGTCTTCCCCATGAGTCCTTTCACTAGCCAAGAGGGTGCATGCCCTCCAGACGGCACACACCACCCTCTCCAACGGTTTTGTAGCTAGCGGTTTCCATGAGATGGAACCATCCACCTCCCCTTTGACTCACTAAGTGGATGCATGCCTCATACATGGCATACACCACCCTCTCCAACGGTTTTGTGGCTAGTGGTTTCCAGGAGATGGAAACCCTCCACCTCCCTTTGACTCACTCCATCTTTTTATCTCCCATGTGACTCACCCCCATTTGACTCACTCCATTTAAATGAAACTCAACTCCTAACTCAAGCATTTGAATTTATTTCCATCTAACTTAGGTGATTTAGTTAAATAATTTAATTCAACTCACTTCACTTGATCCCCTTTAATTCACCCATGAACTCACCCATGGTTGACCAAGTCAACCATGGTGGCCGGCTCCACATGTGCTTTAGTCCCCACTCCACCTCACTTGATGAGGTGGAGTTGGGTCCCACTTGGCTATGCCACTTGGATAATTCCTCATACACTTGCCACCTCACTTGATGAGGTGGACCCCATGCCTTTGATCATAATTGGGTCCATGACCCGATTAAATCCATTCCTTACCCATTTACCCTAATCATCAACCCATCTTGATCTATTGGGTCCCAATTAGGCATTTGACCCAATTGACCACATTGACCCAATTAAATAGAATTAATCCTATCTATGGTCCATTGGACCATACTTGGGCCATTGCCCCAATTCTTATTCATTTAACATCTATTCCATCTATGAATCTTAATTTTTAACAATTAAAATAAATAATAGCCAATATATTTATTGAATTGAAGATCTGGCTATTACAATTTAGTCCACGAGAACGCTTGGTTGGCCAGTTAAGGGCCGGGTTTTGGAAGCTCAGACTTAGCTCGCGTCGTGACGTCCCGCTCTCTCTCACTCTTTATTCCCACAAAAAAAAAAAAAATAGACTCTGATTTTCGGCGAGTGAAAAAGGGCAGGCGTTACATGGCCTACCTTTGGGTATGTTCCCACATTCCCCTCATTAACCCCTTTTTCATGTTCTACAATTTAAAAAACATAGGATCGATTCTTGGAAGCAAGGGAAGAACTCTTCCTAGATCTAGGGTTTTCTGGGTTAGGCTTCTCTAATCTCTCTGTAACTTTCTTCTTAATCTCACGGCTTAAACTTTCTGCTTAACATTGATCCGTATTTATTGTAAAATATCACAATATCTAATCAACGGATCAATACCAAGATCCTCAATACGTTGAGGTACGAAAAGAGAGATTCTCAACATGTCAAAGCTTATGCGGATGGCAGAGTGCTTTAAAAAGGATGGCCTCAACTTGTTGAAGATTATCGATGAGTCGAAAATGAGAGTTTAAGTCACGTTGTTCGACTAGCCGAATAGAATCGACTGGTCAGATCCGAGAGCACCCAAAACTGGAAAAAAAGGCAAAAAAAGGTCAAGACTTTTGACCAGTCGAACATATTCGACTGGTCAAAGCACATAACTCTAGTTGAACCTTTAACCAATCGATCATGGTCAACTGGTCCAACCCAGTAAAGGTTTGACAGTATGCACCTGGGCTTTGGACTTGGTCCTTTCTACACATGGGCTTTCGATTTGGGCCTCGATTAATTTTAAAAACAACGTTTATGAACCCAACCTAAGTCTGATTTACCTGTGTTAGATTGCCACACCACCAGAGATCCTCCAAAACGAACTTCCAAGGCAAGGTCTTTGACATGCCCACGGAATTGGCAAGAGGAGACACGGATAAATTAGGGCTCTAATAATCTCCCCCTTTGTCAATTTCGTGACAAAACTTAAGCTCTAAGAAACACAACCCACTTATTACAGGATTCAATACTTAAATTACAAATTGAAGACTCAATAAAAGTACACAAAAATAAGGACATTTGAGGTCTTCAGCTTTGGAATTCTCCCCCTAAGAGATGCCTGCAATGAAAATATCCTTCTGCACAAAACAAAGGAAAATCTTGTGGGTTTTGAGTCTCCCCCTTAACATTAGCACTACTCCCCCTTTCGTCAAAAATTGACAAAGGAGAGTCCATGATAACAAACATATAACCATATACACAGAAACGATATAACTTTACAACCAAGGAGTATAAAACATATAAACATGCACATATAAGCATTTTAAAAGACCCGCAAAACTTGAAACATAAATGTTTAAAGTACAAAACATAACATGATAGCACAAGGTCTTCCAGCACATCAAAAGGAGAGTGTTGCACATCAACTACCCTAAATCGAATGAAGGTGGAGGAGGAGGATCCACGTCATTTCGTCGACACAAGGTAGAAACAGTGTGAATGTACTGAAACAATCCCTTTATGGACTTCTTTACAAAGGCAATGAGTGTGTCAACCTGTCCTTGAAGCTCTGCCAGATCTACGCACAAAAATTCATGATTACAAGTAACAAGGTCAATTTTTTTGTCAAAATAATCTTGATTGGCAGCAAGAAGAGGTGGATCTAGAGCAATAGATGCAAGAGTAGAAGGTGATGCAGCAACAAAAGATTCCTCTGAATCCGATGGAGAACCACTAGCAAGGGCCTTGGCTTTCGTCTTGGGTTCTGGAAACATTTTACCCAGAGCTATTTCATCTAAAGGTTCGACTGAGACAGGGGCTTCAAATGGAAATAGAGTGAAACCAAAATGCCTAGCAAGCATAGTCATGAGAAAACCAAATGGATCAGAACTATGGCCAGGAGTTGAATGGAAGCGGATAATGTGATGATGGAGCAAAGCAAGAAGATAAATCTTGCGACCCCTTGAAACCTGATAGAGGACATTGATCATATACATTACCATGTAGGCTTTGTTGCCCTTCTGAGGATATACATTGTGAGCAAAGATGTTGTGCAAGATTTGAACTCGGGCAAAAGAGAGGAGGGACAAAGTTCACCCTTGGTAGACCATTTAGTAGCTTGATGTCCGCAGACATGAGCGGTTAGGGTCGCTTTGGGAATCGGAATGGATTTATAAGGAATATGAGAGACATTCCGAGAGAGGAATATCAGTGATCTAAGAAATAAGTTCAGGAGTGACAATGTGTTCTTCACCATTGGTAAATCTGACTTTAAGGGTAAAGTGAATGTTAGAGACATAAAAAATGGAGGAATACAGCCCCTCCACAAGAGAGGGATAAGCATTTCCTCCCCAGTCCAAAATTTTTGACCAGCTAATCTTAGAGAGAGTGTCCGAAATATGGAATTCTGCAAGATCATTGACAACACATCGTCTCTCAGTAACAAAATCGTGTTGAAATTTTGCTGGATGAGGAATGGGCTATAACTGGCGATAAATCAATGGAGATGGAACTGGTTCAGATAACTCAGGAGGAGGAGTGGAGGAACTAGCTTGGCCGGCATTGCGAGCGAAAAGTACAGGAAGTTTACGGAGACGTTCCGATGGAGGGGATGGACCTGTACAAGTCCAAGCCATAAGACTTGAGAAAAGAAATTTGTTTTAACTTCTGATAGAGAATGCAGGAGCCAACACAAAACAAGATTAAAAGGAGCCAGTGAAAAATCCCAAGCAATACTTGGAAAAAAATTCCAGAGACTCTAAACTGGTTGCAAATCCAAATAGAGGAAGCCCTTAAAAAAAGTTTCTTTAGAAAAGCAAAGAGGCTAAATGGGAATGAAGAGCTGAGAAATTGTAAGTTATTACCACAAATTGATTTCACATATTTTTAGAGAAATTGAATCCTCCGATAGAAGTAGAAACCCGAGAGCATAGAAGGCCCCAAATAAGTTTAGACGCAGAGACAACTGAACAGAAGGGAAATACCACAGTGAAAATGCTTGCTTGCGATGGGTGAACAGAGTGAGAAGCGAAACTTGAAGATGCGACACGATTAGCAGCGGATAATGGTGGAGATAGTGTCAGAGCAGAAGAAGCAACAGCAGACACCCTCAAGTGAAGACAAGCGAAGAAGGAAGTAGCAGCGGCGGAGAGGAAGCAGCAGAAGGATACAGTGAGCGGAGACAAAGAGATGAAGAAATGTCACGACCCTGACCCGAGACACGTGACTAAGGAATTTTTCTTTTAAGATGACAATCACATGGCACATCATTTCTAAGTTCAAAAAGTCTATATGCCTTAAGAGAATCAATTTCACATAATACTGTTTGATCAAATGACCTTAACAAAATACGACATTCAACATCAAAGAGATCTTCTATTGGAGTCTTCTTCCTGGTTGAGGGGGCCCACTAGGCCCCGCCTCCATCACGTTTTCTGCATCTATGAGGGATTAGCATGCAGCAGGCAATAGAGTATGATGATGATAAAGTATGCGATACATTTTTAATCATATAAGAAGGGTAAGAGTAGATTCTATAATAAGCTTATCACCACATCATTATGGAGTGTCGATCCACACAGAGGGTACCCTTGTTCTCAACTCACATAGAAGTACCCATTTCTCTAGACACACAGAGGTACCCATTTGCTCAACCACATAGAGGTACCCATTTTCTCAACCACACAGAGGTACCCATTTGCTCAACCACACAGACGTACCCATTTTCCTACTATTTTCCATACATCCAATGCACATCATCCCTCTATAACTCATCACAACATCCATACTACTATCACACATCAACCCCATATAACTTCTTCCAAACATCCATACTACCATCACACATCATCCCCAAGAGGGGACTACAAACATAAGAGGTGTAATTAGCCACAATAAACATCTTTGTGGAGAAAACCCTCAAAACATATGTTTTCTCATCACATGGAAAATTCATCAACTCACTCTCAACATCGAGCATGTCATTCTCATACCATTTCAATAAAATATAAATTGAACATATCTCACTCACATAAATGGAATTCACAGGCGTATTAAGCAATCATAACTACATAACTTCGTATACTACTTATCATGTATTTTCCATACAATTCATCATAAATTTCCTCATGCATCTCCACACATTCATTCACATGTTTATACAATTCATTTCCCTCTTCATGATACCGCTCCCTGTAACACCACGCCCTTTTTCACTAGCTGAAAATCAGAGTCTATTTTCTTTTTCTTTTGAAATAAAGAGTGCGAGAGAGAGCGGGACGCCACGACATGAGCTAAGTCTGAGCTTCCAAAGCCCGGTCCTTAACTGGCCAACCATACGTGTGCGTGGACTAAGTCCACTAAAACGGTTCACACGCAATTAAGGCTATACATGCCATGAATAATGTAATACCCCAGATTTTCAGTTTATCAATATTTACGAAAATTGCCATTGAAATGGTGAATTAAAAGGATATGACCTTAAATGGGTAAATTGTGGGGTCCATTGTTCAATTAAGACCCAATGTACATGTTATAGGGATTAAATTAAAATAAATGGGTAATGTGCATCTAATTGGGTTAAGGTGGTTATTTTGGTCAAAAGACCCAATTGGGACCCAATAGGTCGTGGTTGACTTGTTTGACCATTGGGTGAGCTCAAGCCTAATTTGGTTAAGGCTGAACTAAATGGGAATGCAAACAAGTGTTTAAGTTAACTCAAATTAAATGGATGAGTTGAGTATAATGGTGGAGTTGAATTTATTGGTTGAGTTGCATTAAATTGATGAGTTAAATAGGTGAGTTGTGTCATATGAGTTGGATGGGAAATTATGGAGATAATTATCTCAAAGGAGTGAAGTGTGAAATTGAAGGGCTGTAGTTTCAATTTTAAACACCGCACCACACGTTGGTTGCATGGGAAGTTTCTCCCATGCATGAAACTCCTAGATAAGTAATGAATGGAGGTGGCGGTTTTATGGGAGTTACATAAGGTGAGAAGTTTATTTCAAATTCAAACCCTTATACATGTTGGATTGCATGGAGGTTTTATTCCATGCATGAAACTCCAAATGGACAGCCAATGGGAAGGATGGTGTAGCAAATGGGAGTTTCATTTCAAGATGAAACCCCCACATGAAAATTTAAGTGAAGAGTGGAGGAGTTCTTATTTCAAATTCAAATTCAAATAAGAATTAAAAGGGAGCTGGATGGTTGGGTGGTCCAAGGACTAAGACCAAAACCGTTGGGCTCAAGGAGTTTCATCTGATGAATGAAACTCCCACACGGGCAACTAATGTTGTGTGGCAGTTACACAAGGCCAACAAAGGCTAGCGTTGTAGCCTTTGGGAGTTTCATTTCAATATGAAACTCTCACATGGAACCTTAATGAGAGAAGGATCATGGGAGGAAAGGATACACCAAGATACCCTTTGGAAACCGTTGGGTGCCTTGGGAGTTTCATCTCAAGGATGAAACCCCCAAGGGAGGCACTAAGAAATGGCGTTACAAATGGATTAAGTGAAGGAAATGAATGGGGAGGGGAGTTACAAGTGGTGCCACCAAGAGACACCACCATGGGCTGAATTTGATTAACCAAGGGAGGAGTTTAATTTCCATTCCCTCTCTCCCTCTCTTAGCCGACCTGCAATCTAAGGAAAGAGGACCAAAAACTTTGAGAATTTTATCTCATTCTCTCCATCTCTCTCAAGGCCGGTTCTCCTCTCAAAAATCAAAAAGGACTTAGCATGTTTTGATCTCAAGTTTCTCTCTCAAACCTACCTCCATCTTGGCCGAACCAACCCTTGGTGATCTCATCTTGATCAAGCTCATATATTGGCTAAAGATCAAAGAGAAGAGGAAGAAGGAAGGCTAAGGATCAAAGAGGAGCAAAAGGAAACCGGAACAGCCGCGGGATTGGTAAGTAGTCCTCATCAAGATTTTATTTTTAAAGGAGTTGAAGAAACCTTGAAAAGTCCATTTTCTTGGATTAAATGGTGGCCAAATATTATGGGCCATGGATCTAAAATCCATCCAAGAAAGGGGATGGGAAATGGATAAACCCTAATGGGTAAGGTAAGCTATGAATAATAGAACAACTAAAGACATTATGTATATCTACGGGTTATGTATGCATGCATGGCAAAAGGGGTTCAAAGATCATGGTTTGGCCATTGCATGGCCAAACCTAACTGTTATGGAGACGTGGAAAGGACCTCATGTATGTCAAAGATATGGTGAATGATCAAGATGTATGGTTTGGCCTTTGCATGGCCAAACCCTAGGGTTTCTTGTATGAGAACCATCAAGTAACAAATCATGGAAATATGATTTTTGAAGAATTAATGAACCATAGGGTTCGGCCATGTTGTATGGCTGAACCCCATGGAAGGATATTAAGTATTTCTCCATGGGTTTAAAGGATGAAAACCATGAAATAATTGGTTAATGGTTTTAGGGTTTTTAAATGGTTAAGTTTTAGTAAATTTTAAAGGGATTAAGTGAGGGAAACCATGGAGAAATGGTGATGATTATTTATGGTCTTAAATATTGCAAATAAAAGTGAGCCATGGACCATAGGTTCGGCCATGTTGTATGGCCGAACCCAATGGAGAGATTTTGTGGACTTAGATGTTTTTGGAACCATGGAGATGAGGGGAATGTTGGTAAGTTTAAAAGGTTTAAAAGTGGTTAATGATGATAACCAAAATGTATGATGGAACCCCCCTCAAGAAGGGACTTTGTTGTAGATCAAAAATGTGGTAAAAGATCTAAGAAAAATGAGGAAAATGACATCATGGGTTCGGCCATGTTGTATGGCCGAACCCCATGAGCCATTTTATGGGCTAAGTTTGGGTCTATGCCTGTACTAAAATGAATGGGTATTAAGTTAAGGAAATGGATGATATATAATGATTTTTATGTCATGGTTGATGAGTCATTGATGGATCCATGCTTATGGATCAATTATGGACATAGATGTGCATGAATGGAAGAAGTGTTTAACCATGGAAGAAGAAGTGGCAAAAAAAATGTAAACATGGCCAAAAATGAGGAACCATGGGTTCGGCCATGGTGTATGGCCGAACCTCATGGGGGATGGTTGTGGACTTAGGGACTTTTAATGATGACCTTATGTGTTGGATAAATGAATCAAAGGGTGGCTGATTTTAGACCCACAAGATTAAATGATCAATGGATCAAATAGGGACCCAAAAACCTAATTAGTGAGGTTCGGCCATGGTGTGTTATGTGTAATAAGGTAATGTGTTATGTGTAATAAGGTAACGGTTGGGTTAATGTGTTATGTGTAATAAGGTAACGGGATCTCACAAGTGGGACGCGATTGTAAGTGGTTGCCAGATTAAGAAGCAAAGGACACCTGAATGGTTTTTGGTAGGATTCTACCTTATTGAAACATGGTTATGTATATGGTTTTTAACTTCTTATTTTGATGGTTTATGTTGTAATTATATTATGATTCAAAGTAAAGTTTTTAATGCTATGGTATTTACATTACATAGCATATGGACATGTACATCTCATGCATGGCATGGGAAGGGAATTTGTAACCGGAGGCCACACTCCGTCGGGGCGACCGTAAGGCAATCGTGGGGAGACCTTGATGTGGATAATGCCATCAAGAAGAATCCAGAGGCCACACTCCGTCGGGGCTTCCGAAAGACCACTGTGGGAATACCTTGATGAGGAGAATTCCATCAAGAGGTTACTTGTATTGTGATGGACGGGACTCATTGCATAATACATATGGCATGGCCTGATTTCATATGATTTTGATGATATGGTATTTTATATGATATTTGATACTAACCCATGTGTTAGACGTACTTAGAATTCCTATTGGGCGCGTTGTTCTAACGCCCTACTTCTACCCTAGTGAATGACACAGGAAAGGAAGGGATCGAGGATCGTGAAAGAAGTCAATCTTGGGAGCTTGGATGATTAAGTTATATGTTGTTTAAGTTACTCATGGATAATGTATTTGAATAGCTAGCATTCGGAATTGTAATAACGTACGTATATTTGTTATGGATTGATGGTTAATGTTGGATATTTAAGTTATGTTAATTATGATTACGTGTTGGACTATTTTGCTATCTAAATTGGAATAGGATTGTTATCCTATTGTTATTCCGCATATATGATTTATTCCGCAAGTTAACTTGAGTACGTGTGAACCATTTTAGTAGACTTGGTCCACGCACACGTATGGTTGGCCAGTTAAGAGTCGGGCTTTGGAAGCTCGGACTTAGCTCCCATCGTGACGTCCCGCTCTTTATCACTTTTGATTATTTAAAAAAAAAATAGACTCTGATTTTCGGAAAGTAAGTGAAAAAGGGCGGGGCGTTACAATAATAAGATGTAAATGGATTCAAGACGAGCAGTTGGGACGAATGTTTCAACGAAATCAATGCCTTCAATCTAGGTGTAGCCTTTAGCTACTTGTCTAGCTTTGTTTCTCACAATGGAAACAATCTATTGAGGCATGTGTATTTTAAATGTTTCGTTTGGGTTCGACCTCGCACTCAATCGCTGTACTATGAATGGTTCATGCGATTGCGAGATTTACAAATTTAAAACACATCAACAAGTTTTTGGTGCCGTTGCCGGGGAAACAATCAAAATACATGTTCTTTAATTTTTATCATTTTTGGCAAACACTTTTATGTTTGGAATCTTTTAATTTAGGCAAACTCTCTAAAATTGGAAATTTCTATTTTTAGAAATTATAATTTTATAAAGTTTCCTAAAATTGAAAATTTCTTTAAAAATATAAGAGATTTAGAATTTTATCTAAGTTGTGAATTTTTTTCTAAATATAGATATTTTATTGAATTTTTGAAAGTTTCTATTTTTGTAGAAAATTTCCATTTTTGTAACAAGTTTCTATTTTTGTGGAAAATTTTCTATTTTTGAAAAACTGATAAAATCATTTAATATCTTCCTTTAGCCTCTCTTTAATCTTATAAATATAACCCATTTTAATAAAATCATTATTTTGTAAATAATCTATTTTTGGAAAGTTTTAAAATTTCTGTCTATGGAAAATTTTAAGATTATCTATTTTTGGAAACAATTTATTTTTAGAAATTGCCCGATTTTGGAGGCATCTAATTTTGGAAAGTTCTATTTTTGGAAAGTTTTTAAACTGGATCTTTGATTAATTTTTTATTAAATGATGGATTTAATCTAGAAATTTATTTACAATCTCACATTATTCTAGGACACTTAATTAGTATTAATTATTTTTATCTTAATCTAGCTGGAGTTTAGGACTTTACATTTAGTTAGTTCATGCATTTTTTAGTTAGAATCTTCACCTAGGTTCGTGTGTTTTGTTTTTCAGGAGTTTTGGAAATCGAGAGTCAAAGCTGCTGGAATTGGAGTGCACTGGCTAAGGTAAGCGCCTAACTATGTTCTTTTAATTTTATTTTCTCATGCATTCATGTAGCTTTTATTAGGGCATTTTTACATATATTACTTGCGTATAAAAAAAAATCATATTTATTTTGTTCATGCATTTAGGTTGCTAGATTCATGCATTTAGTATAGTTTGTTTGCTTATTGTTTTGCATATTTGTTTCATGCTTACATTGTTAGATTAGGTTGCATTCACATAAAAAAAATTAGTAATAAAATGGTTCATGCACATTAAATAAAATCAAGTTTGGAACCATAGGTTAGTATTTTAGGGTTTTCATGCTCAATATGACAATCTTTTATTCAAGTAATTTTAAATGACCAATTCTAGTTTTTCTTCAATCATGGTGTCTATGATTAGTTCTGTCACCAAGGTGTAAAAATCCTAAGGATAAGTGGAACATAAGCAGATTCCAGGTGCTTCTCCACTTACCTGGGAATTTACCTGGCCATGATTGTAGTTAAACTTTTAATTGGAGGTTTAAAATTCTTGGAGAAAATATTAGCAGCCAGTCTAGAGACACTAGGTTAGTTTACGTTTTTATTTTTAGTTTTAGGTCATTTATTTTTGGTGAATTTGTTTTGTCTTGTGTGGTCTTGTTTGAGTAACAATGAATATTACGAGGCGTGATTCAACAAAGTGATTAGTTAGAGTTAGGACCGCAATTGGTGAACCCCAAGTTAATCATCAATGTACTTTGGAAAACTGTGGGGCCTTTGAAGTCATGTCAGTCTCAACACTAGCATCTTCGTCAAATCCCGAGAGTTTCAACCGAGGTGAGGATAATCTAACTAGGGAATGTGATAATTCGAGCATCAAAGTAAAAAAGAGTCTCAAATAAAGGACGAGTCTGTCAATGATAGTAAGATACAGCCTGCACCGGACTGTATCCCTTTTGATTTAAATGATCCATGGGCTTTTGTCATACCAGTGGGAGATAATAAGTGGGAAAAGAAATACTTGGCCCATGATATTATGTACTCATTGGAGCACATTCACAATCACCATTTACTGAGCTTAATGGAACTCACTCAAGAAGGCCAGGTTGTTTTATATATGAAAAAATAATTGAGTTTGCGTCTTTTATAGGTTTCTTTTAGAGTCAGATTAGGTTGAGTTAGTGTTTAGGTTGTTTCACTTAGATACGTCGAAACCCAAAATTTAACAATGTCCTAACATTTTGCTTCTAACCGTTGAACATTGAGGACAATTTCAAATTTAAGTTTGGGGGTATCTAGGAATTACATTAGTAGAGTCCAATAAAAAAAAAATTCAATTAGGGGAAAAGTAAGTGAAGACTGAGACTAATCCTTAAGAAAAAAAAATTTAGTCTAAGTAATTTTTCAGCATTAAGAGGTGAATAAAAAATTTTATATCACACTTTTTCAATAATTATTTATAGAATTTATATTCGAAATAAATTTACATAGCCATATTTTTGGTGATGAACAGTATTTTCCAAACCACCACCTTTTACGTTACTGCATTTTTATTTCTGTCATTTATTTTTCTTGCCATGTTAAATAAACAAACGACCTAGATTTGAAATTCACGTAAAAAATCTAAGTTCCAGTTCATGTTTGTTATCAACGTTAAAATCATATACTTTAAATTATAAAACCAAACTTTAGTAACTTAGATTAGCAATCTTAACCTAAGTCCTAACTATTTAAATGTGTGATTAAATAATTAAAGCATACAATCTTAAAATCGAATCAAAGACATTCATAAAAGGAATTTAGAAATTGGATGTTTCAAGATTCTAAAGGGTTGTCCTTTGATTATTTATTGGAAAATTAAATACAGGATTGATTGAATGCAAAATATTTGGAAATTGAAATTAAAAAAGAAACTCACTATAAAATTTGAATTCTCTATGTATCCTTGAGTCTTCTCTTGGTCTTCTCTTCAATCCTTTGGTCCTCTTTTGCTCCTGAGTCAAATTCGATTTTGGTGTGTGGGTTACTAGGCTATTTATAGGACTTGGGATTGAATGGTGGGCAATGATCAAATCTAGGTTTAAGTTGATGGATGAAAGGTTGGGATTAGATCTAACTTAAATTGGGTGGCTAGGATTAAAAATTAGAAAACTAGGGCTTCTCTATAGGGTGTACACAAATTTGGTGTGATGGGTTGGCTTGCGTGGAGTGCAAGTAAGGAATGAGAGAGAATTGGGATTGGAATTTGCTGTGTTATTTTCGAATTTGGTTAATTGGTTTAGGGTTTTTTGGTTGTGCAATGATGGATTGATGGATGGGATTAAATGGATGGCTGAATGAATGGATGAGATGTTGAGATGATGAGGTGGAGGGTTGACCATGAAATTCGAATGGGATAGGAAGGAGATAAGCAAAAATCGTGTATGTCATGGTGGATTGGGATGATGAGGTGTGTAGGGATCTTAGGAGTGTATCTAGATGGATTTTTGTCTAAGTGCATGGAGAGGATTTAGGTTCTAAAATCGTTGTGGATTGTGTGTTGGATGGATAGAGTGGTGACAAGGCATGGGCGATGGAGGCTAGCTTGAATTTCAGGTTATTCTAACTTAGGGTTTGGTGAATGGATGGCTAAGATTGGTTTGGGTTAAATCTAATGAATATGATGGATGATGGGTGATCTAAGTGGATGGATGGATAGATGGTGCATGATGATCCTAATCCTAAGGTTAATCTATATGATAGATGGTTTGGATGTCCTAAATCTAATCATGATGCATGAACGGGTTGGATTGACTAATTGGATCTAGGGTTGATGATATGAAATGCATGGGATAAATGAGATGCATGAAGTGAATGGTTTGGATTGGTTGATTGGGTTAATGAAATGGGTGGATGGGAGATTGGAAATTGGAAATTGGATGGGTAAGATGGGTCATGGACATGGGCTTTTGGGTTTTGACCAAAACATGGATTTGGGCTAGGGATTGGTAAACTTGGATTTGAAGCTGGAGCATTAGATTTTTAAATTTGACTTGGGCTTGAATTGGAGACTTGGACTTAAGCTTGCTAGGCTTGAATTCACTTTGGTCTGGCTCACATTGGGAAATGCACCTGAAGTGCTT
This sequence comes from Chimonanthus salicifolius, assembly GCA_013350335.1. Classification (NCBI taxonomy): domain Eukaryota; kingdom Viridiplantae; phylum Streptophyta; class Magnoliopsida; order Laurales; family Calycanthaceae; genus Chimonanthus; species Chimonanthus salicifolius. The sequence continues at coordinate 40,602,263 of CM023535.1, forward strand.
GGCATGGCCAAGTGTCTGGCATTTTGAGCAAAGCTTGGCCCAATTGCAGTGGATCTCCGGCCCATGGATCTTGATTTCAACTCTTGGCCTCTTAATTGCAGACTTTGATTTTAAAATTAAATACTTAATCAATACCACTATAATTCTAAATATTGAATAAATCTAGACTCTCATAAATGGATCCAGAGTATCCAATTTAAATTAAAACCCCTAAAGTGGCATGAATTAATTATGAAATTCATAAATTTCTATTTTAAGCTCTCTTTTGGCAATATCCACTGTTTTATGCATGAATCCTGTTTTCCTTCTTTTTATCTACAAACTAGAAAAAACCATTAAATGTATCTTTCATATACAAAATCAAGGCTAACTTTATCATAATTAAATGGTAAAAATGTAAGATTTTTAGACTCAACAGTCCCATGTTCATCTAGCTTATTTTTTAATATCCATTTGGTGCAAAAAACATTCGTGTCTTTAGGCCTCAGCACCAAGTCCCGTACTTCATTTCTAATAAATTGGCAAAGCTCTTCTTGAATAGCATTGACCCAGTTTCATCTTGTAACGCTTCATCTATATTTTTGGGCTCTATTTGAGAAGTCTAACATGAGAAACTGGAGATATTTTCTAGTTGCTTCCTAGTTTTTACACCTGTCATTGGGTCTCCTATAATTTGTGACATAGATCCTTGACTAGTTTCAACACTTTACTAGAAAGGGAGGAAGAAGATGGTTTAGAAGTGGTTTTTTTTGTTTGTTTTCAGTTTGATTAGAATCATCATCTTCTTTGTCATTTGAGCTAGATTCAATCATTTTGATCATTTACAACAACATTTGCGGACTCTTGAATTGTGCCCATTGCCAAAGTTAAGACTCTACAAGCTCTACCTTGTATAAGAATAGGAAAGGAAAATACCTTCGCCGCTTTTAGAGTCGAATTTTCCCAAAGTTTCATGGTCTTTAAGGATATAACATTTGCTTCCAAAGACCTTGAAATATTTGACATTGGGTTTCCTTCCAGTCCACAATTCAAACGCAGTTTTGTTCAATCCTGCTATTAAATAACCTCTATTAATATTAAAGCATGCAGTGTTCACTGCTTTGGCCCACAAGTTTTTTGGTAGTTGTTTACTTTCAAGAAACACTGTGGCCATGTCTTGCAGAACACGGTTCTTTCTCTCTGCCACCCCATTTTGTTGGGGTGTTTTGGAGGCTAAAAATTTATGGTGAATCCCATGTTTATCACAATACTTTTTGAAGGTATGATTTTCAATCTCCCCAACATGATCACTTCTAATTCTATTAATGGTTGTTTCTTTTTCATTTTTGATGCGTTTTGCAATAATTTTGAATTCTTCAAAAGCATCAGACTTTTCTCTAAGGAAGGCTACCATATGAATCTAGAGTAGTCATCCACAACAAACAAGAAGTTTTTTTTTCCACTTCTACTTTGTGTTTGAGAGGGGCCTACAAGGTCTATGTGTAAAAGATCTAGAGGTCTAGTAGTCCCAACTTTATTAACCCACTTATGAGCAGCTCTAACTTGTTTTTTTTTTTTTTACATTCACCACAAATTGTTTTGTCTTTCCTACTAATTTTTGGCAAACCGATGAGGTGCTCATTAAGATGGGAAAAATCTTTGAAATTAACATGCCCAAGTCTTTTATGCCATAATTCAGATTCATTGGTTTGGGTTATGTTACAAGATGTGCTTGCTATTAGAGGATCTCTTTCAAGAGCATAACAATCATCAGATGTTTTAAGACTCTTTAGAATTACATCTCTTTCTTTAATGATGATCTCACAACTTTGTCATCTGAAAGTAACAAGGCTACCATCTTCACAAAATTATGCGATACTTAACAAGTTATCCTTCAGACCATCCACAAGCAGCACATCTTTTAAAGTCATGGAGTTTGATAAAGGTCAAAGTCCATTTACCTATGATCTTAGCAGAAGTGCCACCTCCAAAAGTCACAGATCCTCCATCGAATTCAACGAAGTTAGAGATGTAGGATCTGTCTCCAGTCATCTGTCTGGAGCACCCACTACAGATTTCTTTTCATCTTTTAAC